>JAVKLA010000027.1:30399376-30415737 GCA_034782735.1 Sagittarius serpentarius | reverse complement strand
TCTTGGCCCATCGATCTCGTCTGTCCAGATCCCTCTGCAGCACCTCCTGACCCTCAAGCAGATCAACACTTCCACCCTGCTTGGTGTCGTCTGCAAACTCACTGAGGGTGCACTGGATCCCTTGTCCAGATCATTGATAAAGACGTTAAACAGGACCAGCCCCAAGACTGTGCCCTGGGGAACACCACTCGTGACCGGCTGCCAACTGGAATTAATTCCATTTACCACCACTCTCTGGGCCCAGCCTTCCAGCCAGTTTTTAACCCAGCAGAGAGTGTATTGATCTAATCCAGGCTAGGCAGCTGCCTCGCTTGCATCCTTATCCAAAATCTCCTTTATTCTGCTCCCCAGCCCCATCCCAAGGCCTTCTGGTATCTACAAGAATTCTGCTCCACAGAACTGGCAGTTTCTTGATGGAAACATACAATTCTGGTCATATTTGTTGAAGACAAACACACCTTATCTGGGGTTTAAGAATCAGAAATGCATGAGAAATCACTAAAACAAACAAACCAACTCCTATGATTCAGTAGAAAAAAAAAAAATTGAAAAGGAGAAATTGTCTCTTACTGTGACTAGCTAAAAACGAGTCATTGTACTTCTTGCAGGAGCCCTATATTTACTGTTATGGTACATGCATCTTTGTTTACTATGTGCATTAATAGTCTAAACTAAATTAGTCCATTTTCTACTGGAGGAGATAGTTATTTTAGACTAATTTTTATATGGTATAAGAAAACCAAAGTTACTATGTCAATGCTTTCTTTCCAACTTCCAATAATCACCTGAAAAAATATTTGTGCCCAAACTTTTGGGGCACATTATTTTCCAACATTCCATTTTTAATTTAGTTCTCTCTCCAAGTTAAGCAAGTAAGCTATTTTTCCTAAGACACAGATGCAGTCACTTCAGCTTACAGGCCAGAAGTGGCCCAGTTTATTTAGTATGACCTGCAGCCATACCAGATTTACCTTTCATGCGCTGGCATTCTCTTAATGATATATGAGCACATTCAGTTTTTCACGCATGAATGTATGGGGCAAATTCAAAAGATATTTGGAAATTCTATTCAGCCTTTAGCCATGAAAAAGTTTCTCAGCCTTTCCCCCCCAAAAAAAAACAAACCCAAAACCAGTTTCTAAATGAGAAGCAAAAATGCTTCTTTCTCATGAAACACTATAAAAGTGATACTAATTGCCTGTGGTTGTAGTTCAGACCTAAACAGAAGACTGTTCAAGCCAAAGTGACACCACAAATTAAGTTTGTATCCCCATACCAGAAACAGTGCAAAGACAGTGGGTCAGAAAATGATTTATTTTCTTTTATTCTATTAAAAGCAGCAGCAGCAGCAAATTAGAGGAGAAGAGAGGCTGGAAAAAGACAGAAGATGACATGTTGGGATTACTAGAATGCTGTAGCATCTAATTATTCGGTAATCAACAGGCTGCTGTAATTTTTTTTTTAGAGTGTCTTAAGCTGGATATTGTATTACTTATTATACCTCTGTTGATATTTACTAAGAAATCTTTCACCAAAACACGAGTTACACATTGTGTGGGTTTGCTCATTTTACTACTTGATTTTTAAGCATTCTGTATTAGCTCCAGTTACACATTTTTGTTATGTATTGCACATTTTTGCTATGTAGTACCATCTACCATCTAGTATCATCCACTGTGGGCAGGTTAAAAAGGGAAAATACTGTATAAGTTAAGAAATCTCATATTTGGAGAAACAAAACCTAACATCTGGGGGGTTTTATTCCTTGAATATAGACTGTGTCCTGCCCTAACAATACAAAAACCTTTGTATAATCTTTTTTACCAAAGAAAAACCGACGAGTGAAATTAACTCCACTCACAACTCCATTGGTCTAACAGCAGTGACTGCCATGTAAGAAAATGAACGGCTATCTTCAACCATGCTTCCGTAACTACAGTACGTTCTGGATCAAAGAATATATAATCAGAAAATGCATCTACTTTTACTCCAAACTGGAATCTTAATATTGTTAATTAAAAAATATTATTTTTTATTGCTCAAAAGTGCTGAAGCTTGCTTAAACAGATCAAAATAGTAATCCTCTTCCCAAAACCAAAAGACCACCCACTACCAACTTCAATATTGTCTCATAAAACTCTGCAAAGTAACTTGACACTCTGCCCCGATGTATTTTAAAAACATTAAAGCTAGTATAATTAGATGATTAAAAGAACAAAGATAAGATTGAGTTATTTGACAGCTGCTGAGAAATTAGAAGAATGGTCACTGAAGAAGGCAGAGGAAATTACTGAAAATGGCAGACATTTCTCAGAAAAAGATGCAGAAAACCTGATGTTGTGGGACTGGTCACAAATAAGCCCTTAACAGTCAGATGAGAGCTGTCTGTGGCCCAGTGCTTACTTCTACCTTACCCATTTGGTGCCTTCATTGCTAGAGGAGGACTGGAGCATATCATAACTATATCAAAATATGACAACCAAATATGCACTGCACAAATCTAGTCCAGAACATTTATGTATATAAGAATCAGAGACCCATAATGCAAAAGGGCATCAGAACCTTTAAGCAATTGAGTGACTTCTGCTTTGAAAAGCAAGGAATTTCTGCATTTCAGGTAAAGCCACAGATGCAAAGATATCAGACTCAAAAATGTGAACTACCATATATCCATTGATTTTAGATGTAAATCACATCCCTCTTGTTGCTTACTCACTCATTTGTAATGTGTGTACAAGGAACACTGCACAGTTCCCCTAGGTGACAGAAATGACCCTACGGAAGCTGGAATTCGCAGACCGGGCATTTTTCTGATAAATTATTGGTTGCTGTGAGAAGACTGGAACCTACATTGCGTTCTGTAACTCTCAAAGCAGGTATCAGATGGCAGTCTCCTCTGACAGAGAGGGCAGAAGCAGGAAGAGTCTGTACAAATGTTGGGAAGATCTTTTATCTGTGGGCACATTGAGGGCTGGATCAGGCCCTCCCACCCAAAGCCATTGCTGGTGCCAGACTGTAAGATTTCTTCCATGAAAGCTCCGTAATAAAAAAAGATACAATGCTCATTTAAAAAAAAAACCCAACAAAAACCAACAAGATAAACTACTACAACTAAACATACAAGCAAAAACACTAATTTAAATATTTCCACATGGAAATATGAAGAAAAAGACTCTTATAACTTCTAAGTGATCAGAAGAGAAACTAGAGATATTTCATGGTCTCCTAAAAATTCTAGTCTTGACAAAAAGTAAAACTTGCTGTCATTTTCTAGGCAGTAAATGTTTTACTGCTGGGAAAAGATTTTGATGTTTGTAATTTCTATTGAAGAGCACTATGAAGTACTTAAAAATATTGCCACATCTGAAAAACAGACCAACGGGAAGTCTAAGACACTTGTTCATCTGTATTTCTGTGACTTTTCTCACTTGGTATTATTTGCAACCATACTTTCATGTCTGGCAACAGTGCCAACTCTACTAAGGATCATATATTACTTTTATCATGTTGATTACATATGTTCACCAGTTTTGCTGCCTATATATGATTAGTGTGGTTTGCACATACTTAGTGACACAATCCAGAGCATGACATTTTTGCAGAAAATGTGTTTACTGGGAAAGAGCTCCTTAGAAGTTTGCATTCGTTTCAGCTTTGATCTACATGACATCAAGAATCCTACAGTTTGAAGATATGTTTACCATTTACATTATTAAGATCTATCTCCTTCACACTATACGGCTACTGAGCACTTTGGTAGTCACAAAAAATTTCCTTTTCTCTTAGGTGAACTTAGTAGTAGCTGAATAAAAGAAAGCCTCTCAAAATGTTCTCATCTGTGAGCTTAAGCTTTGTAATGACTTGACATTTAAATTCTGTTATTCATCAGCACTTCACAGAAGAACTTGATTTGTCTAAATGGATTTGAAAGCCCACAAGTGAAGAAAATCAGAAAAACCTGGTTTTGAATATCAAAAGATTGTATGTGAAAAGTATTTTTACAGGCTGCACGTACCCGTTTTATTGATCAATTAACTTCTCCCAAAACGAATTTTTCTGAGACCATATATGAAAACCCAGCACCTCCCCCCCCACCCCCCAACACTTACTGATAAATGTCTTTTCTGAGCACAGCTCTACTAAGAGGGTTGTCAGCCTGAGGAGCCATAGAGACAGATCCAATCTTGAGAACCAAAGTGTCTTCTTTAATTGCTGGATTAGCTGTATTTAGGAGATGAGAAAACATGTATTTGATTAAAAGTCAAGTGCACATAGCAGAAACACTGAAAAAACTATTTCTTAAAAAAATCTAAATAAGAATGTCTGCTAAGGATTCAGTTCTGCTCAGGAGCAACAACTAATGCAAAAAAAAGCGCCATAAAATCAAAAGCACTGTTGTGATACATAAAAGACAAAACTATTGCCATTTAATTTTCCCACAGAGTTTTACCACACAACTAAATACTGCTCTGTGACTTCTCATTTTCTCTGATTTTTTATTATTTCAATTCTTTTTTGGCCAAAATGATGCTGATTCCACAGACTTCTCTCTGATCTGTCTTGTTTCTCCAATAATTATCTGCTGAAATATCAGCATGTAAAGCACTCTGAACCATGCACCCTTTCTAATATGTGCCTAGGTCCTTTAGATATATAACATTGCAGGATATTACAACGTAACCATCCTAGTAGCATTTGGTATGGTTTGCAACACACATGAAAAGTTCAAACACAAGGACTGAAACAAGAGAATCTGAAATCTGATGCATATACAAAGAACAAGATGTAGTACTAGACAGTAAATTCCAAATCAATAACAAAATTACTCCAAGAAGAAAAATCTCTGCTTTCCACTTTATCTCCATCACATTCAAATTTCAGCCACATGTACAAATTCTTAGTTTTAAAAGCAGTGGTCCAAAGTTCTGCCCAGAAAAAAAGAGGACCACATTTCTTCTAGTAAACAAAACTCTCTGAAGTTTCCTTACAGGAAAAGACTGAGTCTCCTGCACCATCTCCTCAGCAGACACAGACATACACAAAGCATTTGGATAAGGTTCTGCTTAGAAGACTTCATGGTAACTGGGAAGCTCCTGAAAACATGTGATGCAAGCTCAAAGAGTTCATCATCTAAAGTGAAATGGTTCACTTCAACACCAGCGTGACACATAACAAGGACAGAATGACATTAAGCTTGCTCCCACGTCCAAGGAAATTCTGCAAGACTCTTACATATAAGTTTTGAAAACAAAATGACAGTAGCAGAACCGAGTTTATATATTTTACTGAAGAGTGAAACGCTTGGTGTGGAAAGAACCAGTGAAATCTATGAGCTTATGTCTTCTCCAGACCCATTAATGTCTTGGTGAATAAGACCCCATGCTTTCCAGCTAAATATATATATATATTTAAACAGATATAAGAATAATAGAATTCACAGAAATTCTAATGTGATATTTTGAAACAATTGTAGGGAATACCACAGTAAACATGCAGCAGAGTGGTAACACAAGTTCCGACAGGCAATTGAATCAGAACACAAGGGGTTTACTTAAAAGAACCTCACCTACTTAAAAAGCAAAGTCAAATCTTTTAGGCCCCAAAGCAGAGCAAAACCATATACAGATGGTTTAGCTGCCAGAAGTAAGGTAGAAAAGTTAAGGTGACAACAAAATCCTGTTTGTGACCAAATCAGAAACTGTATTTTCAACTTTTAGATCAAAAATGAGTATTGGAATTCCTACCACTGTACACAATGTGTTGGATTTTTTTCTGATACTCACGTAAGAAAAAGGAGTGAAGGTATTAAATATACTTCAGATTGTAATTGCAACTTAATTAGGTGGCAAATGCCTTATTCTGAGAAGTGGTTCTTAATAAAATGTATCTTAGGCTAAGAATTTTAATTTGTCTCTGACACTTCACAAAGCAAAATAAACACAGGATTGCTCATCATGGTCTCTGTTATGTAAACATTTCAGGACTTTTTTTCAAGGCTGGGCATGGTTCTTTTGTGTACAGCTTCCTGCAGAAATTAAGGCAATCTTAGAAAGAATTACAGGCATTAATATTTTCAGCTGGTTTCTGAAGGGTGATAATCTGAGCCATGATTTAGGATGATGAATTCCTATCTCCTCCATTAACCCATGAATTCTCCCTCGCTTTTCAAAATATTGGAATAATGTAGTAAACATAATCACAGTCATTATAAGTATTTAAAAATTTGAGGGGAAGAAAAAGTCTACACTACACAACAGAAGTACAGTCTAGGAAAAACTTACAGACCCAAGTATAATAATGTTGTTCACAGTCTCACTTGGTTTTACCCCCTCATCTCAGTCGTCTTTTTGCTAAGCTAAATGCACTATGCTCTTTTAATCCTTCACTGTAAGGCTTCTTCTCCAGCGTTTGATTAGCATTTGTGGTGCTTTTCAGCACCCTCTCCACTTTTATCAATTCCCATTTTTATAATATGAAGTAAATTGCACATGATATTCCATCATCTGTCATATGCAGAAGTACAGCTACTGCCCTTATTTTTTTTTCACTAAGTCCACTGTGAACCTTAAGCTGTTTTCATCCACTGTTTCCCAGGATAGTCTCTCCAGTCTGGAAGATACAGTTTGCATAAATTTTTTCCTTGATATATAACTTTCGCCTTAGAAGTTTTGGTATATTTTCTACAAGCAGTGATGTAAGCACAGTGATCCAGATGCATGGCCTATAGAGTCCTTCACATTATTCTCCTCAGGAAATTCTTTGCAACATACATTGATGCTAGCAGCAATAGTTTTATATTTACTTTCAGATTATTAAATACCAATTTCACTTATTATTCCCAACTGACACCTTTTTTTTTTTTAGACTTCTAGTTAGCCATTTTTAATTCTTTTAACATTTCCACAGATACTGTACGGGGATGTATTTAAATTAGAACACCATGAGACACAATGTCAAACTCCTTAACAAAAGTGTAAGCATACCAAATCTTTGCAAACATTTTATCAACTACGAATTGTAACCATAATGAAGAAATCAGATGTGTTTAACAAGACTAATTTTCCATAAAACTGTATTTATTATCATGTAACAAATATGTAATTCTTTATGAACTGAATCCTGTAATAGATTTTTTTCCTTTATGTTCTCTGAGGGAAAGCAATAAAGCTCCCTGTCTTAATTTTATTTGAACACTTTTCATTTTACTAGATACACCTTCAGCTGTCTGAAACCTGCTCTTCCAAGATGTGTTAAAAATTAGCCTCAGAACACTAAGATCCCTGAGCACAAGTTACTCAGTCTGACTGATTTGAAACTGTTTAATAGTAAGCAAGGAGGATGTTACAGACCATATGTTATGACAGACTTCAAAGTAGGGAGTTATGCTCATGTGACAAGAATATATCACTTCTACAAATGCAGGACATACGTTTATTCAGTATGCTGCCTTTTCTTTTTCACTATCAACAAATTTATCATGTCCTTTCTAGTGATTCCTGATATTTTGCTCCTAGTACCTATTAAAAAAACGTTCCCATTGTCCTCAAACCAGCCAGATGTGGATTTTCCCTGTCTTTACCACTTCTTATCGGTTTTTTGCAATTTATAATTTTTATTTATAGTGTTCTGCTATCCAGTATTTCTTGTTTCTGTTTGTTATATATTGCTTTTATACATTTAGTTGTCTTTAGTTCACCACTAAGCAAGTGTGGGCTGCTGGCCAGAGCTTGAAACACCACCTGGTGTATTAACAAATCAAACTTTGAGGGAAAGCAGCATTGCTTGTTGCCTAGGACAGAATGCTGCCCAAGTCCACCACAAAAAGAAACGTTAATCTCGTGCTGCTGCAAAAAATATGAAACTAAAATGCTGTAAAATTGTGTGGGTGTATTCATGCATGTGTGTATGTAAATTCCTCAGGAGAAAAATCATGATTTTGATTATTTCATAGTGTCTGCGTCCCACAGTTCATGGTGCAAGTTTCATTTTGGACTGCACAAATAAAGAACAGATTTTGCCTTTTTTTTTTTAACTCTATACATAAAGTCACAATTACATGCGGTTTTTGGGGGGAGGGTACTTTTGGTAGCTATCACTAGATGCAAGGTATGAACAGCAGACAATTGACTAGAAGAGAAACTCAGGTCATTGTTTTTCTACTTTTACTGCAGTGATCACAACTTGAAACACACAAATCTTACTGGATTAAAAATCTCTCTTAATCAATAAATGATGAATGAGGTCTTATGGGGGCATATCTCCACAATATGTAACACTTTTCTGACCCAGCACACCAGCAACATGGGTCATATTCAACTCTTACTCATTATTGTTTCTAATTTCTATTGTTCTTGAAGACAATAAGCAGTAGAAAAGAGAAGCAATTTATTTCATGTTCAGAAACAGATGAGAGTTTGGAAAAATGTGAGGCGAAGGAAGAAATGAAAGAATGGTACTGATTTTCATAGTGATGATATTTCAGAATTTTCCAGGGGAAGAGGTTAGCTGACTTTCTAGTAAAGCTAATCTTTAGCATTATTCTTTAAAAGCATACTAGTTTTTCTTCCTACATCCATGGTTAACCATGGCAATTCTGTTCTTTGCATGCAAACAAGGGATAGCAACAATACAAAGTCTTATAATTTCTTTTTAATAAAGTATACAGCTACAGAGCTACGAAAACATACTTTTAAAGAAAGATTTCCTGGACAGCACGCCCTAGAACTCCCTTCCAACCAGAATCATAACTCTTTCTTGCCAACACAGCCAGTCTAATTTTATCTTCCTGTGTTTTCAGCATTCCCAGTTGGAAAACTGTAGAGGATGCTGGCAAAAAAATTAACTACATAAATTCTCACTGACTGCACTTCTTGCAATTAGGTTATAAGAAAAATCTAAAGACTATACTCTTAGGATTATATTGTGTGCTATTGTATATAATTGCACACCCCCTCCCTACCCACCCCCCCCAGCCCCCCCATACCACTCCTGCTAACTGTTACGAGGTGTAATTTTAATGTCAGCATCTCTTTATTGATATATAAAGATTGTAATAGGGTTGTAAATATATTTAATGTATGAAGGGAAAACAATTTCTTACAGAAAAAATGTATTATCCATAGATCAAATGGCTACTTACTGTTGTTTGAAAGAACAGCTTACACTATCCACACCTCTGTAAACACCTGAAAGCCTCTTACATAAGGGAGTCTGAATAGCTTCAACTAAGATTTAGTAAATAAATTATAAACTATATAATCTGTTGGGCATCAATCACAAAACTTTCTCCAAACTGAACTAGAATATCCACCTGCTTCACTATTGCGTGGTTTTCTGGGTGTCAATTTCCACAAGAGCTAAGGCTCCATGCTTACACTCCATCACTGGAACAGCTGCCTATGGAAGACTGAACTGGTATCAGCGTAATGAGAGCTGACACAAGAATCACCACTGCAGAATTGGGTTAAGTTCTCTTTCCGCAATCCTTTACCGTTTCTTTTTTTATAATCACATTTAAAATGCAAACTCTACAGGTACTGGGAAAGCAAAGATCAAATAAATACCTAAAAAACTTTTCAGTAAATTCCTGGAGAAGTAGTGTGAATGTTAGATGTTTCCTAACTCTGACCCTTAAAACTGAAGGCCCTAGCAATGATCAGTGATTTAACTAGGTTAAGAGTATTTGTCCACACTACTGAACAGCAAAAAATCCCTAACATGAAATACTGTACCTTCTGCAGTATGACGATCTTCCTCATTTTTGGGAAAGAAGACTCTTATTACACCAGTGTTGATATAAATCAGAGGCAAGTTGCGGGAAGTTAAAGCATGAGTCCTCATAGGTTGGCCCGGTGATTTTCTTTTCTCTTTCTGACTCCTCGGCAACCTGGCTTGAAAAATGCTTGCAATTGCATTAAGCAATGGAAAAGAGAGGACCACATCAAAGGCCTGAGCAGAGAGAAGGATCTCATGAAGAAAGTGAGGGGAACCATCAGTGTGACCTTCTGATAGCTTATGGAATGTTCTTCGTTCATTTCTTGATATCAGTTTGTGCCGGACGTTTTTTGTCACAGCCTTGGTGTAAGTGAGAGAAAGAAACCCATGTTGCTGGTGTGAGCCATCTAAAAGTTTTGCAGTTGTCTGTTTCAAGAAAAAAACAAAACAAAAACTGCTGCAAAAATGTACACATATAACATCCACCAACTGCCATATTCGCTGTTAGTTAGGATGTTTAGGCTTCTATATTTTCAAATAGCTTTCCACTGTCTCTGAAGACTAGAAAAATTTTCTTTCATTGTTTTGAATGGACAATTTGTCCACAGTGTGCTCACACTTCACTGTATTGTGTCAGTTAAAACTATGAATTGCTGAAGACTTTTTTTCTTTTCGGATTATTTATGTTGTATGAAAATCAAATCCAATCAGCCAAAGAAACCCCCATATAGTCAAGAGTCTAAATTTACCAAATGTTTTCTGATAATTTTTCACACAGTTATATTTTGATTTCTCCTTCACTTTAGACTTTTTAGAAATAGATCTTACTCCCTTGCATTGTTCCTTGTGTATGTGCAAATACCATAGGTGCTAAAATAATGCTTGGGTGCTGAGATAGCTTCGTTCCATCTAAACATGGGCATATAAGCCACCCACAGTCAACTAAATACTCTAAGAATTGAGCTGGTTTTGCCATCACCACCTCTGAGTATTTAAAGAGAATAGCTGTACCACGTGCTAAAGCACGTCACTTAAATGAAGATACATTGCACTGTACTCTAGAAATAGCAGATTCCTTCACTTAGAAGGACAGCTTTCCTAGATAAAGATGACAATTAGATGCTTAGCTCCCAGAAGATGTATAGTACAGTTTTCATATTATCTTTGAAAGTCTTTCAATCATATATTGTTCATGACTGAAAAATGTAAAAATAGTGACTAGGAAAACCATTATTTTAACAGTATCATAAGCATTTTGATAGAATTCTATAAGACTATTTAAACATTAGCTTTAATCACTACATTTTGCAAATAGTTGCTTCTTTCGGCATCTTAAATTTGATTAAAAACAATTTAATGTAATTAAACCTTGTTCATAGAAGAACAACATCTCTTAAATAAACAGGATACATAGCTTAAATGCTTAAAACCTGGAAATTTTATGATTAAGTGGATTAAAAAAATTAGTAAGTTAATTTCCTATAAGAATTGAAACAAACAGAATAAGAGAAAGTATTACCAATCAATATTCACAATGAAAATAAATCAGACCACGCAGAACTTCCACCAACATAAAAAGATTCTATATGGTCATTCTATTTGTGAAGATAAAGAGCCCCATGTCATAACATGTAATGTCTTTCAATGATAAACAGGCAGGAAAAAAGGGGTTAAATATCTCACACTGAGATATTCTGAATCAGCAAGTAATGTTCCAAGCATTCAAAAAAAAAAAGACTCAAATATGAAATTGTTAATTGTTGCATTATCATAAGAAGTAATTTTTAAAGGTTGCATAAAGGTATATTGCAATAATACAAAGTACTTAAATCCCTACGTAGATACCAGAATTACATGAACAAAATGCAGCATTTAGTACTGGCTTTCACATATTTGGTCTCCAAACATCATCATTTATGTAAACTTTTAATATAAATTAATCCCATTGACTTCTGTGGACTGCTATTATGTACCAGGTTGTGAACCACTAACCCTCATTCCCATATTTACAAAAAAATGACTGACAACTGTTACTAAAAAGGGAAATAACACAACTAATATAGTCACTATAAGCAATAAATATATTGAGTAAAAAAAAAATTATATGACAAGAAACTAAAGCCATTTGCGATTTTTTTTTTTTTTACTCCAACTGGCATATATTAGTGGAAGTTCTGCAGTAAAATTTTTTAAAAAGATTCTTACAGATGGAAAGAAGCCAGAGAAATTACTGAAAGGGTCCTGCTTGCTGATGGGTCGAACCAACAAGGTACGTCTGTTCAGCTTGTCAGTACAGGAAAGGAACACACCTCCATATTGCCCCAGAGACCAAGAATCTTCCCCAAGGCTTGAGGTAATGAACGAGGCATAGAAGAAGGGAAGACAAAAAAAAATAAATTGCTATAAGCAAAAAAAATTACATTAAACTTGCACGGTTCTATGTAACTGCAAGATAAAGCATATGCCACACCTTTTCCTAAAACGCTGAAATTCAATCAGATCAAGTGAAAAAAAAAAAAGAAACTTTGTAAAATTTTATGTGCAAGGACAACCTATAGCAAGAGGTCAAGACACATGAGAATAAAAGTATAGTAAAATCCTGCATACACCAAAGGGACTTACCCATGGATTTTCAGCAGACAGCTTATTAGAATGAGGAGGAGAATGATTACAAGAACCAAGAAACTGTGGACGAAAAGCTGTATTCATATGTTACAAAACCATAGTATTATTTAGAAAAAATGAGGTATTAAGTATTAAAATGTGCTTTGTACTACAGTTCTTGTAATCATTCTTTTTAACATATGTAAGAATAAAGCAAAATATGTTGCTTAAGAAGAGTTATTCAGGTAAGCACCTTAGTTTACTGAAAAAAATCTCACCAAAAGCTTTCCTTTGCATTGTAGAAATATTCCTTCAAAATGTCCTGACTGCCAGTCTCCCCCTGGCCTGGAAGACAGAATGTTCACCTTATCTATTCTCTGCTTCTGGTTTCAGTCCACAGAGATGTAAAGACAGAGAAAGGTATTCTGAAGACATTATAAATGAAGAAATATAAATGAGAACAGTAACTGTTTTGTCAAGAGGAGTAACTTTTGTTTTTTAAAGCGTCACTGTAACTTTAGCAAAAGGAAAACCCTGAAGTTGAAAACATTTCCAATGGAGCATTAGCTCCTGGGAGTGAAGTACCTTCTCTCAAGCTTTCCATAGAATCTGTGGACAAAGCAGCTTATTAAGAGCAGGTAGATACTGGGATTCCAAAGCATTTTAAAGCATCATGACTTGATTTTAAAAGATTTTAAAAAATAAAGTACCATTTTTTCATTATCAAAGATTACAATGTGTACAAATAGGAACTGCATTTGTAAGTTAGGCAAAAGAACAGGAATTCAAATTTTTTTTTTTTAGACAGCTGATGAGAAAAAAAGTCTCAGAAATGGTGGTAACTTCACTAAGTTGATACTAAATCTCCTTCCTATTGTACACAGAGAACAATAAGCGTCCAATAAGATCTCACAGACATTGGCTCTTAAGTCAAAATTATGTGTCCTCCTAAATATTTTAGTCATTTTCAGTGCCAAAAAAGGTTCTGAAGCTTTTAACTATTTTTTCTTCCCTCTCAGGGAGTAACACAACTACTCTATTTTCTCTTAATGTCAGTCTCCCATAACAGAATCTGTTTATCTGTAATGGTAAACACTAACCCAGCTGATCAAAGACTACACGGGTTCTCTCTCATTCTATCAAGGCTAGTGTGCTTATGGCCAATACAAGATAGAAGGTGGCATACGCAATCTCTCTACAGAACTGTGCGTCTGGCTGCCAAATGAACGCAATCACATTGGTGCAGCAAACTACTCAACTAACAGGACTTGCTAAAGTTGCAAGACACATAGTAGGCCTAACTACCTACCTTAAATGTATGTAATATTGAAGATATACTGGTTGACAATAATTACTGAAATTTTACTCAGGCGTGTCTGCATAACACTATGCCATGTCACACAGACACACATGATCAGTTTAGTTCTCTGCACTGCAGTGTTGCTAAGCCACAGCAAAAGAAACAGTTCCATTTTTCAGAAACTTCTTTTTAATATCTAAGAGTATGGTACCATAAATCATTACATATTGGCACTTGTTAACACATTATGAAGCAATATTTAAGGAATTTCTCATTCAAAAGTTCAGCTAAAATGAGTGATTTTTGTCTAGTAAGTGTGAAAAAACGTTCTCCTGATTTGTAATTATTTCTATGTATTTCTTTGGAATCAGATATAATTCTGAGAAAATCTAATTCTGATTTTTATTACTTAAAAGCTTAAAATCATTTCACTGAAATTGAACAATTACCCTAAATTCAAGTCAAGAATTAAGAAAAAAACCCGCCTGCTGTCTTCTTTCAGCCTGAAATTAAAGTGGAAGAACTACCACGAATTACCTGTTCCTGTAATGGTCAATATTGAAGCTTTCTATTTTACATTTGATTTTGGTATAGACATCCTGCATATCCACTGAGGCACTGAGATCTTCTAATTCACTGACAACACAAACTTCTGCAATAGTCAAAGAAAATAAAAAATATTAGTTATTAATCTGAAACTTGCAAGTTTTTAAGCAAAAAATGTATCTGAGACTATATTTTGTAAATAGGATGATGCTACTTCTACTCAGAGTTTTTTCATAAAGCACTTTTGGATTCAAGTGTCACACAGATAGGAACCAGAAAAAAATCCTAGAATCCTAACTTCTTTATACAAAGAGAGACTTATATATGGGGGGGGGAGGAATTCAGTTTTTCATAGCATAATTCCTGAAAAAGGTGTTAAAAAGTATTTGCCAAGATATTTACTCTAACAGTACTTGAGATTTCCTTCTCTCATGTAATTATTTTTTTAAAAACAAAGGTTCAAGTATATCTCCTTGAAAATTAGCTTTAATCATTAGTCTCCTTATTTTTTCACATTTCTGTGAGTAATGATGTTAATTGCTAAGCAGCAGCGTTTCCTAACAAAAAAAAAAAAATATTTGAAGTCCTGCAGTACATTTATAGAATCTGAGTTCCTTTCAAACAGTTACTGTCAGGATGATAATCCAACCTTAATTTCAAAGAAAAAAGAGAAGCTGTGTATCACACATACTTTTCAACACAGAAGTTGAACTCCATATTAAACTTCCCATAAGGATTATACTATGATGATTATGTTAAATTTAGATTTGAAATTATCAATACAAAACTACATGTCTATACACGGACATACACAAAACATACTACTAAATCATATCAAAATGAAACACAATTGCTTCTAAGGCAATAAATGCAGCACTCAATTAAAATAATCAACTTGTTTCCAGCTTGATGTAATCATCTTTCCACATGGAGGCAGAAGTTTATGCCAAAGAACAACACTGAATTCTGATTACAGGCACTAACCTAACTGCAGCTTATCACGCTAGTTTAAAATATAGATCCAACCTATTATTTCTGCATTACAGTGTTTAATAGTGTCAATAAATGCTCTGCATAGCTAATACTGTGCTGTAAAATAATGTATAGAATTTAAAATAGTATATTAGGGGAAAAAATGCTGAATACCTGTGCCATTATTTCTAGGATCAGGAGCAAACAATTTTATAGTAATTTTTGGCAACATCCACTGCATCCATAGGCTGACACGTCCACTTGAGACTCCGATATTACTTGTTGTTTGTTCCAATGTAATGGAGTCTGAGAATGGGGAATCATCACCACCCTGAAGAGAATCACCCTGTGAAAGAGATGTAATAGCTGAGGAAAAGAAGTATTACTTTTCATGACTCCTCCTTTTTCTTCTGTCTAGATTGATGTAGATGCCCAAACTACATACATATAAATACAGATGCACTGACAGTATATTTGAATTAAGCCATTTTTTAACATCAGGGAAAAAACCCCAACCCAAAATATATTCCCTTTTTCTTAGGTAAAGATAATTAATACACTTTGGTAAAGATTACATGTTAAAACTGTAAGGTTCCATAACTTAGAATCATAGAACCATAGAATCTTAGAATGCCTTGGGTTGGAAGGGGTCATCAAAGATCATCTAGTTCCAACCCCCCTGCCATGGGCAGGGACACCTTCCACTAGACCAGGTTGCTCAAAGCCCCATCCAACCTGGCCCTGAACACTTCCAGGGATGGGGCACCCACAGCTTCTCTAGGCAACCTGTTTCAGTGCCTCACCACCCTCACAGTGAAGAATTTTTTTCCTAATATCTAATGTAAATCTACTCTCTTCCAGTTTAAAAGCATTACCCCTCATCCTATCACTGCAGTCCTTATTGAAAGAGTCCCTCCCCATCTTTCCTGTAGGCCCCCTTTAGATACTAGAAGGCTGCAGTAAGATCTCCCCAGAGCCTTCTCTTCTCCAGGCTGAACAGCCCCAACACTCTCAGCCTGTCCTCATAGGGGAGGTTCTCCAGCTCTCTGATCATCTTCGTGGCCCTCCTCTGGACCTGCTCAAGCCGATCCATGTCTGTGTTATGTTCATAGAACCAATCATAGAACGGCTTGGGTTGGAAGGGACCATCAAAGGTCATCTAGTCCAACCCCCCTGTGGTGAGCAGGGACCCCTTCAACTAGATCAGGTTGCTCAGAGCCCCATC
>JAVKLA010000027.1:30384198-30399276 GCA_034782735.1 Sagittarius serpentarius | reverse complement strand
GGTCTCACCAGAGCAGAGTAGAGGGGGAGAATCACTTCCCTCGACCTGCTGGCCACGCTTCTTTTGATGCAGCCCAGTTGTTAGTTCTACTTGGCATAGAGAGCTTTCCTCATTAACTCTACATTAATGAAATACTATCATCAATGAAAACACACAGGCTGATAGGAATATTCTGAGATGCAATAGGGAAGGGGATAAACAGGCTTGTGCGCATCTGAAAGGCAAAGGAAGAAAGAGCTGTCAGAGGTGCCAAACGAAGAGCCACCCAGCATGGCCATAACACTTCTATACTACGTACACGCTGGTTTTGGCATTGGTATTTTCTCCCTTCTTCTGTGTACTTCCCTGTAACTGCTTGGGAAAATGATTTACCAAAATAATGGCTTTTTATAAGGACTGGAAACATTTTAGTTGCCACTTTTAAAATACTTCTGTTATTTAAAAAAGGTGACTGTCACTTGTGATATTTTTAAATATACGATCTGTTGACAAATGAGCTTGTAGAAGCTTCTGTGCCATCAATAATCTCCAGTCATTCCCTAAAACATTAAGAGCTCAACAAAGAAGACATAAAGGTTAATGTTTTTAGGAAAAGAGCATGACATTGAATGCTACACTGAAAATCCTGTTACAAGGGCTTATCAGAGCCCTGCAGGCATGTTCTGGCAACTCTTGATAGCACAACTGAAATATTTACCAGCCATAGGACTTCATCCTGCTCCTTTGCTGCCTCCAAACATGTAAACGCTCATCAGCTCCTAGTGTTTACAGCCTATTAAACTGAACGCAATGGACACTAATGTCAGCCAGAAGCCACTAAAAATCCACCAGCATCTTCACTTGCAATTCCACCGAGTATTCTTCAAGCACAAAAGGAAAGGGAACAGTGTATTGTCACTTTGATCCATTAACACCAAGGTGTTTCCAAGATTTACAGACCAACAAACACCTGAAGTCTTAACTTTCTATGAAGTTTTTAGGGATTAGCAATTGTAAATTATGATGAACAACATGTTTGGGAATTCTGAGATTTATTGGATGACTAACCGAGATGATTTATATGGAAGACACCCTGGAATCAGACCTACACAGAAAGCATTGCAATTTGACTGAATCTATTTTAACCTGCCAGGCAAGAAATGACAATGCACTCTCTTCAGCTTCAGATGTCCCGGAAAAACTTTCAGTAGCAAAATTTAAAATCCGACAGTACTTGACTCATTCTTCAGTCCAAGACTGGAGAATATAAGTATGGAAATTCTGTTAGCAATCTATTTTCTGGATGGGTAGAATTTATCCCAAACCAAATGACATAGCTCATAAGGAAGCATTTATGCTGATAAATCACATTTTCAATCAACTCAGGCCTACAGTTTAATTACAGGATTTCTATCATGTATACATGTTCTCTTATCACCAACCTAACTGTAAGAGAAAACAAGGTAGGTCAAAATCTTACAAAAGCTTTGCACACAATCCACTATGACTTCAGGCTATCTGATATACACCAAATGGAGCAGGTGACATCGTGCTTTTAGAATTTATTGCATAATGAAGAATATGATTACCTTTACCACTTTCTTTTTCAGAGAAACACAGCTTCTGCTTCATGCTTTCAGCTCTATGTCACTCAAATTAACATTTACTGATTTTGGTGGGGTTTTTTTGTCCCAGCAAAACTCTTAAAGGACACAGCGAGAAACAGCAAAGGTACTTTTATCTGTGTGCAGTAACATTTACCCTTGAAAAACTCAGTGATACCTAGTATGATTGGTAAGAAAATCTACATTGTCAATAGTTGACATAGAGAACTTACCACCCCAGATATTCATTCACGTGAGGAAGGGAGAGCTTGTGCAACTAACCAACATTTACTGGAAAATAATAGCTAAAGACGAGACTGTAATATGTGGGCCAGTTCAACAGATGTAATATGAAGTGTTGAAATGAAAATTAAGAGTCAATTCACCTTCAGTTATCTATGGTGATGGTGGCTTTGCATTAATCAAAATGCATGAAAGAAAACAGGTATATTTCTATTTATTTTTATATAATATAGAGCATTATTGCTTACAGCTCAGAACAGACTACCTGTAGAGCTATAGGTGACCATCTTCTGAAAAACTTAGACTCTTGAGGTGCAAAAAGTTAGCTGCTATTAACATGAGGTTTCTTAGTGTAGTGTATATATATATTTCAATCTTCTCATCTCACTTCTGAAAACAAATGAGGAGGGAAAAAATCAGGCCATAGCCCAAGTAAGACAAACATTCAGGCTAAGTATTGATGGCGGCACTGTAATGCTCATTCCATGGTGAAATTACACAATTCAAAAAGATAAGAAAAGAAATATCTTATTAATTAAGTTTTAAGAAAAATCAGTGGTATTTCCTTAACATTATCTATAAAGTATAAACTTACGCAATTTTTAAAAATATCATCATTGCTAGATTTAGTTTAGTTTAACAAACTGCAACATGTGTTTTATGCACTGAGAAATTAGATTTTGCTTTATGAAGTATCATGGAAATGACAGTGGGCTTTTGCTCTTCAGATACCATTTGTGAAGAGGAAAACAAAGAAATATGACTCCAAGTCTAACTTTACCATGGTTCACGACTATTAATCCATCTAATGGTGTCTTTTCATTATGAACGTAACTAACTAGTACGTAATTCCAGTATGTGCAAGACTGTCTATGTACAAATCTGTGTTGATCGTATTAAAGAAATGTGTTTAAAAGAAAAAAAAGCATCACAGAAAAAAAGATACCCCAGCAGTTACTTGAATTAAAGCTGCTGTTTCTAAAAATTAAGTAGTTCAACTTTGTAAATCTCTACAATTGGAGATTAGAGCTATCATTACTAATCATCGGTGGCTGGTGAACAGCAAATAAAAAAATGCCTGGTTTTTGCAAAAGAGTTCATGATGAAGAAAACATTCTCTATAAGAAGTGTTTCATTAGCGTACAGAAAGCAAGTGCTGTTATAATTAGGAAGATTTCCTTAAATTTTAGTCATAATGTGTCAAGGAACCATGGATATGACATTAGGTAACAATGTACAAGTCAGACTAAAAAAAGATATTACTCATTGGATTTGTGAATGCCATGCAGGAATGAGATCAGAGACCATGAAAGAGAAACAATGGAGAATTTCAACCCCAGGGAAAAACAAGTAGCTCACCTTCAAAAGACCTAACAAAAGAGCAAGAAAATAATGTAATATTGACAGTACTAACCTCTGAAAAGGTGCAATCTATGCTAGCATCTGAAATATGAAAAGGCAAACAGGGTAATGAAGTGGAATACATATTATATATTAATTGTCCTATGATGGGTTTTGCCTGTGATGTCTTTATTCTACATAAATCTTCTAGATGTCTGCTATAAAATGCTTGATCACTTATTAATGGTCACGGGGTGGGGGTGGGTATATAAGTGAATGAATGAACACAGAGCTGGAGGTACCAAAGACCTTGTAGAAACAAACTGAAGAAAACTAACACCTATGCCTTGGTCTGAATGAAGTTTTGGTCTGTAAAAAAAGCTGTAATTAGAGGCCTATCAATTAAATAGTCCATAAAGGCAGAAGATGTGCAATTAGCCCAGAAACTAAGACAAGACAAACACTGCTCTCTCTACCTGAGACAGACATGTACAGACTGGTCTGAAGAGAAAAAGAACACTTGCCTGTGAATGTATATGCTTATTTGCATGTGTGGCAGAAGGAGCAGGGAGCTGTAATAACAGGAGCTAAGGAAATTAATGTGGGAAAGAAGATTCTGAATGTACTTACAGAATACAAGTTACAAAAATAAGGGATGAATGGATGAGTCCATTGGTGAGAGAGCTGGTAGACGAGAGCATATAGACGAGAACAAGTAGACAACTAGAGTTGAAGGAGAAGGAGCTACATCCGGTTCCCTTCAAACAGATCTCCCAGAGGAAAACTTCTGTATACTATTTTATCCACCAATTTTTGTAACACCTTCTCTCTTTTAGAATCTTTTCCTCCCTGGAAGGTTCTTAACTGTGACCAAGTTGTCAGTGTGTTTAAAGCAGTCGCAATTAGTTTATAAATGATATCGGAGAAAGGACTTACTCAAGGCTACTTTTTTTAAAAAAAAAAAAAAAACCCCAAACCATACTTCAGCCACACACTATGCCTTCTCTCCCTTCCTGCTTCCCTCCCTGTCTTTTCTCTTTTGAGCATTTCTTCTCCACTGTGTTCTCACTCAGCAAAATTCCTTACACAAAACCACCTGAAATCCCTATCCAAGCCATGGACTTAACATTAGGCTCTTGCTTTTATAATTTGTTTACTTTTCCTTCTTCCATTGTCTGCAAATTTAGTTTATTTAATGTAGCAGGACCTGTCCCCTCCTGTGTATCTAGTAATATTTAATGTCTACCACAGTAGGACATCTACTTGGAGAAACCTCAAGTAGCTCATTTGACTAAGATGCATCCAACTCCAAAGCAAGTGTGGCACAGTGGACATATGCCACCCAACCAGATGAAAAAAAAAAAAGGGCTGGTAGAACATGCTAAATAACATGTACAGGGCAGAGGTTAACTCCTTTCTGCCAAACTGTGACTCATATTCCCTATTTGCTTCCCCAGCAAAATCGTTCCTGCCTCCTGCCAGACCTTTTAATCTAAAGACTCCTATCTCCGAGTACTGTTTACTAACCATGCCTTTGCAAGACATTTCCTACTGTCTTCACAGAAAACTCTACTCTCTCCAGTGGCATTTAACTGTCCTACAAGCCAGCACTCACAGCAACACGAAAGTAGGTATCTTTTCAGCACTGTAAGCAAAACTGTTTTGTTTCTTCAAGGATGCCAGCGCATCCTCCCCTGGTATTGGCAAGGAATGAAAATTGGGAAATGGCCTTGGAGAGTGTCAGGCCTGGAAATGCCCCAGCATCTGAAAGGATGTAGGTAGAGCAGCCACTTCTCCAGTACTAACCAATGTTAGTCCTTATGGCTTCTCCTGCAATGGTAGGCTCCATTGACAGGACAGTGGTATAAGTCATGAGGCAACAACCACCCAGTCATTTTGCCATCCTCTGACTATCCCTGTCCACCCTTTTTAAACACTAGCCTGCCTCCCCTCCAACTATCTACTTTGCCTATTTGTAAAGCTGTAAAAAGCAGGGGCAAAAACGTATCCTTCCAGAGCCAGAAAAACAGAAAAAGACAACACTTTCAGAATCCTCTCTCCCTTCCTAATGAGTCTGGGGGGTTTTTGTTGTTGGTTTTTTTTTTTTTTTTTTTGCGAAGTCCTCATTCTGACATCAGAGAAGCCTCATCCTATTTCGTAACTTGCAATTTCATGCCATCAGCATGGCATCAGTTCTGAGCTTTTCAATTTCTGCCAATAAATTCCTTTCTTCTTTTTGTTTCTTTTGTGTAACTCACCCAAACGGTTCTTTGACAGTCTGCCTTCCAATAACTTCCCACACCTTCATAATTTGCCTTTGGAGTTTCATTGTGTCTGGGATGACTGTTCTCATCAAACCTCACATGCTCCAGAGATGCCGGAGTCAACGGTACTTTGAAACACGGGGATCCCTTCAGCAGGGCAGCTCTGAAGGAAGGAGCCAGCCAAGGACAATTTCCCTTCGCTGAGATCCTCAGATGGATTTCACAGGGTATCAAGAAATGGACACCAATTAAAGGTTAAGGAAAGAGAGAAACAATACTTATTTAAACCTGATAATATGCCTATTTACAGTTCAAGTCAAAGTTCAAGCCAATGTTGATGTTCTGTGGACTCATTTGCTGCTCTCTCCTCTTTTCATTCTATAAAAAGCATTTTTCCTTAGTGTGGGTTTTTTTTTTTTTGTTTGTTTTTTTTTGTGTTTTTTTTTTTTTTTTTTTTTTTAGAGCTGGAGCATTTTTTAATATTCTTTTTATACCACAGGCACACTTAATTTGCCAAACTGTAACTTACAGGGGGTGGGAATGAGAGACAGCCTCCTCCCCACCCTCCATACACACCCTCACGCTCCCACTGGACACGTTCCAAAATGCTTTTTGTATGAAAATCAACTTTGTTCTAAAATTTTGGCAGGTCTCTAAATTTCTGATAGTTAAAAAAGAAAAACCAATAGCAAAGTAAAGGGCTACGGTTAACAGCAAATACATACTGCCACGATGGCAAGTTTTGAATTTTATAACTGGGTTCTTTCATTTTCATAACTTAATGTGTTCAGATGTTTCATGCATTTTGTTAACTTTTTCTTTTTCCACCGGGAGCTGT
Organism: Sagittarius serpentarius; assembly: GCA_034782735.1. NCBI lineage: Eukaryota > Metazoa > Chordata > Aves > Accipitriformes > Sagittariidae > Sagittarius > Sagittarius serpentarius. The sequence continues at coordinate 30,393,007 of JAVKLA010000027.1, read as the reverse complement.
TTTTGTTTAGTGGTTTGAGCATATAGATAACTTTGTTCTGTAGAAAACTAAGGCTATCATTTTCCCACACTTTTAAGCTTATTTTTCTGAAGATATTAAATGATGTACTGTGCCTCTCAGAGAATCAGCCAGTTGATAATTTTGGCACAAGGTTACTTATAACATTATTTGTGAGATTCTTGAAGAACTGCATTTATCTAGCATAACCCAAGATGTATATTGTCATGGTTTAACCCCAGCTGGCAACTAAGCACCACACAGCAACACTTGCTAACTCCCCCCCACAGCAGGATGGAGGGAAGAGGACTGGAAGGGTAAAAGTAAGAAAACTCATGGGTTGAGATAAGAACAGTTTTGTAATTGAAATAAAATATAATAATAATGATTGTAATGGTAGGGTGGCGAGAGAAGCAGAAAACACCTTAACACTGTGCAAGCAGAGTTCAGCTGTAACTAAAATATCCTTGGATTGTCAACACTGTTTTCAGTACAAATCAAAAACATAGCCCCATGCTAGCTACTATGAAGAAAATTAACTCTACCCCAGCCAAAACCAGCACATATATGAAAAGTAAATTAACCCAGGAACGTGCAATCAAATTTAAAAGCAGGAAACACTGAATTTTAGGCAATGTGGCCCTTACCAGCTTCCAAGCCTATTATATCTATGAAGTTTACAAAAAAAAACAGTTACAGGTACAGAATCAGTTGTATCATTAGAAACAGCTTCCTCCTTTTCTAAATACATAATGGAATAGGCCATATATCTGATATGCTTTAACCAAAAAATACTCAGGTGAAGAAGAGAGGCCAAGGCACTTGCAGTTGCTGTTACTATTGCTGGAGCTAAGCTTTGGCTGGCATCATTCCAACGTTGTTTGTGCTTATGCTTGTCTGATTTGTGGGTATTCCTCACACTTTAATTTCTGTAGTGTGTGAGATGGCTTTATTAAATTCTATGCAAATTGTGTAGCACACAACTGCAGAGCTGTAGAACAAAACTTTATTTAGTCGATACACATGCATGTATTTCTGGAAGTGAACTTGAAAAAGAAAGTCAGTCCTTGGATTTCTAGGAGTCAAACGGACAGTGTCGATGTAGAACATTACCAGAAACAAAGGAATTGTGAACCTGTGGACACAGCCAGAGGCAGAGTAAGTTGGGGGTCAGACACCTAGACCTGCAATTGCCAGGGTTTTGGAACTTGTTCTACCACAGGGCCTCCAAGTCCTAACCAGGGCCTCAGCACACTTGTGCTTAGCTTTCCACTGCAGTTCCGTACTCGGGTTACTGCGTTCCCATCCAGTATTCCAGGTCACTTGTGTCCACTCAGACTAGCTAGCTTGACAACATCGTTAAAAACACATTAAGCCGAGGCTTTCAGTGATAACCTCTTCTGTTTGCAGCTATGCCAGCTGCAGAGCTTATCAACAGACATCCCCAGCTGCTCAACACCATGCCTCTGTCAGGGGTTACTGAGTTACTGGCTCCACCCATCGCCTACTTCCCACAGTTCAATGTGAACATACTATCTAAATATTTTCTGCCATTCAAACACACATTAAAAAAACGCTGAATTGGCCCATTCTCTTTTTCAGTGGCAGAAGCACTGCAGATGCTCCTCTGAAGGCAGACATTGCTATATGGCTATTCTTTGGGAGGTGAAAAATGAAGAGATTGCATTTCTTCTTAGCCTTCTGTTAATGGTACTGTAACCAGAACCACTGGGCAGTCATAGGGCCTGAAAATCTCATGGGTCTGCAGTAGCTGACATAATTTCTTTTTTTTTTTAAATAAGCTTGAATTCTTAGAAATTTTTTGCAGTGAAAAGCTAAGAAACTGAAGTGAGAAGAGAGACTGTGCTTGTTTCTCATGCAGTTTCAATTTTCATTTTGGATTTTCAGCACCCAACGTGGTATTGTTAAGTATGTTTTATGCATTAATTTTCTTGCCCTGTTTCCAGATCTACAGAAAAATCAAGCCAGAGTCAGAAACCCTGAACTATTTTCCCACAACTTCTCATGCCAAGTCCTAAAATATACAATTTAATTCTTTCACCAATTGTTGCAAATTGACCAATATATGGAGTTTATTTTCTTAGCAGAATTTATCTTTGTTCATCAGGAAGATCCAAACATATGAGGCCTTCATCCTTGGCCTGCCTAAAGCTCAGGGATGATCACAGTTTGGCTACACTACTGCTATGCCTTATCAAAATAACTTCTGCGTTCTTGCTCAATCACTGACTTTCCCCAAGGACTAAACACTTCTACCACTGTTTGTACTTAAGTAAACAGTAACAAGTGGCCTGTTATAGTCGGTACTACCTTTGCTTTTGCTGTTCCAAAGGAGGGATGGTAAAAATGATTAACTGTTTCCACCCCTCCAGTACTTAAGCCTCTCACTTATGCTTCCCTGTCTTACCACCACCCAGACTAAAATTCAGTAAGCTAGGTAGCTTTATCCACATAGGACTGTGGTGCTTACTACCAACTTGTCAGCTTGAAAAGAATTACATGCAGCTTAAAATATAAATCATCCACAGATCACATAAACAAATTACTTCTTTTGCTGTTTAATATAAACAGTTGTGAGAGTTTGCTTTCTTCCAATTCATTTATAGCACGTCCGTTGCAGCTGAAAGAAGCTTTAAAAATAATCATTTGTCTACCACAGAACAAAATAACATATTAACTGTAAAATCTCTAAACTTAAAAAAAATGTACCTATTGCTGCAAAGTATTTTTGTTTGACAGACCTCAAGATTTCAAGGTTTAAAAATACAGGAACATATAAACAAAATACAGACTCTGATAAAATGCAATCTTCTGGAAAACCTCCTTCAGTCAAATCTGTAAAAATATGTATTATTGTTTAATTACTCTATATACTTCATTGCTGCTTATCAGCAACGACTACAAAATATATAGCTGCACAGCTAAATGTGACTGATGCACTCTTGTTTTATACATTACCTCCTCCATTTCTTTCATTAAAAACATTACTGTTACAATAGTCTGAAAACAAGTTATAATTTACAAACACAGGATGATATTTTCAAAATCAAACAACATGGGTCTAGATTTGCTCCCACTGACTTCCTTGTAACATTAGGCCAGTATTAAGTACCTTCAAATTTCTGAAGACCAAAATATGGATCTGTAAGTAATCAATACTAGCATTTTAGAGAATGTAAAGACATTAAGTACACAGTATTTAAAGAGATTAAAATAAAAGTATTTTTCTATTTCTCTGAGTACTTGCAAGTTGTTTTGAGACCTGCCAGTATCAAGACAGTAATCAAGTAAGGTTTTGTTGGTGTTAGGTCTCCTGGCCCGTGACTGCGTGCACTATATCTGCCTCATCTGCTTTTATTGCTCCCTTGATGGAATTCAGACTCTGTGGGAAGGGAAAGGAGTGGTCCAGTTCCAACCAGCAGCAAAACCACAAACAGGGATAATTCAGACCCAGAAAATGGTGGAATGCTGCTCCAATCTTCTCAGCTGCCTCCCCGCTTCCTCTCCCCTCTATCGTTCACTAAAAGCATGCCTTTTTCAGTCATCCTCCATTCCCATGCAGTATCACTTATTCTCAGTTGGTTAACTTTCCTGACATCCCAGTGCCTACAATCACCATTTCCATGAGGTATTAAAGATAACTTTTGCCTTCCTGTCTCCAAATACCACCAAACCCTCCCCATGGCTCAGATTTTCTGTACCAGTCTCTGAAAAGTACTTGAAGAACACCATAACATATGAAGCTGACAAGCATTAGGTTACTCTGACATCCCCCACCCCACTTCTACACTCTTTGAAATTAAAATTACTTCTTCAGAAGGCACCTGGAAAAATATTCAGTCCTCAACTGTACTTTGGTACAAGACAAAGCAACTGGGTTTTAAAATACTTGCTTGGATTTCACTAGTTAGGCTCCTGTGAACAAACAGGGTCTCCAGATAAAAAGTCTTATGTCTAAGATGTTATATACAATGGTCCACACGTGGATAGACTGTGGAGGACTGCATCTTCACACAGAAGAAAAACTTGGCGTCATTGAAAATGGTATGGTATAATAGACTGGCATCTGCAGCCCACTAGGCAATGACAGGTAGAACCAGCTGCTGTACTTCACAGGAGACAAAACGATAAAAAAAAAATATATCTGTCTACATTTCTTGACTACAAGGCCCATCAACTTACTTTGCCTGCTTTTGGGGCACAGGAATAGCCATATAGCTGTCTGTACAGATGCCACTCAGATGCACCCTTGCATCTATAATGGGGTTCTGTGCATATTTGAACATATTAAAGAGGTTATTTTTCTTCAAATAAAGTCTATATTATATGGACTATAACTGAGGCACTCAGCAGACTGAAGTAGTTCAAAGTAACAGGTGGAGACAGCAAAAAGACAGCAAAAGTGACCAGATTCTCTCTCTCATCTTCACATCCTACCATCTTCAAACAAAGGAGAGGCACAATTTCATGACCACAGTATCTACAGCTAGGTATGGTGATATTAAGTTAGAAAAAGGAAACAGTGAAACTAAGTGGTTAAGTACTCTCAGAGGACAAACAGCTTTTACTGGTGAAAAAGAAGGAGGGAGAACATTCTTTAGTTAATTTTTCAACACATGTATTTTTAAATTCTCAACAATCCTTACCTCAAAGAACAGGACAGCAACCATGTCATTATAATGAAAACCTAGCTTTTGCTTCGATACTAGGAAATATGTTGAGTAAGTTCAGAGACAGCCACCAACTACAGAAGAGAATGTGTTATGGAGATACTGCCAACCATTATGTTACAAATTACTTAATTTATATTCTCTAAAAGAGTCTGTTAGAAATGTGAGAAGAAAATATGGTTCCTTTTATTATTTCTGACTGGTTGGCCAAGCAGGATTCTCCTACCTTTTTCCCTTTCCCACCCTCAACAGTACTACACAACTCACAGACATCAGGACTGTGCTTAGTCTCAGGCACAATGTTCTTGGCTACTTTACGCATGATGATCTGCGAAAGTTCACTGCACAGCTTCGAAACGCTTTGACATTTATTTTTACTGATGGCCACCAAAAGATTAAAAAGAAAAAAAAGTCAGATAAACTGATGACTACATTTATTTAAAATGGTGGTAGAGTGCTTAAGTTCCTTTTCCCTATGGCTTAATAAAAACCTGTTCGGAGAATGTTACTTTGTTTACATCATCTAGAATGCATTAACTTGGTCATCGCACTAGGTGATTCACCTCACTCCAACTGGTAGCTTGACATAAAATTAGTCCTAACAGTGAAAGGATAATTGGTTTTTTGAGGTTTGTTTTGTTTTAAACACCAGTCTTTAAATACAGGAAAGCACTAGGTCAAGACAACCTTTGATGTTATATCCACTAAGAGCCAAATCATTTAGATGAATCCTTCACTGGCTATCTGTTCCTTTTCACCTTACAGTACCACTAACTTTTTTCAGGAAATCACAAGACCGGTATCAAAGGTGGTCTTTAAGTACAAATATTGACTCACAGATTCATAAAAATGATAGTATCCACAAACTCAAATACAGCATTTTTGTAGCTACTAGTCTTAAAGGAATCTGAACTCTGGCTTGACTTCCCATGACAAAGATTCTCTCCAAGTACTTTTTTCAACCATAGTAATTCATAACCTTCACCTTTTCTCTTTTCTTACTGTTAATTAAAACCCTCGTACACCCTACATACTGTTTTGATTTTAATCACCTCAATACACCTAATATTCCCACCCAGTTAATCATAAATGGAGTAAGATTTTCCTCAGTTGCTGAGCCAAAAATATTCCCCTCCTACTTGAACAACTCCGTGAATCTTTTCCTGACAATATAAAAATTAGCCTTCTAATTCTCATTTTCAGTTTCTGACAAAGAACTTCTTACAATCTCAAATATCTGGCCATGTATACATTCTCCCACCTCACTGTCTTCATTAAACAAATGACATCTGCCTCAGTATGCTTTTCTATCTGTGCTGGCTCTTTCTTCCCAACTGCTTTCCAACCCCAGCCACAGACAGAACACCTGGGGCTGAGAGCACTGAATGGAGATGATGGACAGGAGCTCTATTCCTCAGTCTTTCAGTCATATGAACTATACCTTCATGCAAACATTTTCTCCTGCCTGTAGCTTTCTTTCCTCTTCCATATCTTTATTAATATCCTCAGAGCATGGTCAATTTTTTAATTTATTTATCCTAAGCACAACAATACATTCCTTTCAAAGCAGTTTTCAAATCTCAGTTGTAAAGTGCTATGTCAACTTCAAGTTCCCTATTGTGAAAAAAATCCAATACTAATGCCATGTGTTTTAATAGAACTGAAATTATGGTTTTAGCTTCAGAGTGGAAAAGACTGAACACATTCTAACATTGTCCTTTGTTGGCTAATTCACCAAACTTCATTTAGGATCAGGAGAAAATTTATTTAGCTAGTGCATTACATTTGTTAAGAATAGGAAGAAAATTAAATAAATGATGAACAACATTTTGCAGAGGGGTAGGATATGAACACTGAACTTGGACCCATATTACCAAAATAATCTTGGTAACACATGGATTAAAACAATCACCGAATCAGTTTCAAGTAATGCTCCAAGTACAGCATGTACTCCAAAAACTGCTGTCTATATACAGGGTCAAAACCAAATTGTTATTTATAAAGCTGGTGGTTTCTGATTTTAATGAGAAAGGGAATTGATGTGAGTAGGTGAAAAGATATATTTTTGTGACCATATTGTTTTCTTACTGCTATTGCTTTCCTTCAATTCTGTATCCACGGCAAAATGTTTCACAACTGAGATCACACACGCATAGAAATACACCAAAACCAGGGCTATTCAAATAATCCAGAAACAGTTTAGTGAAACAACTTAAGAACTGAAACTCTAGCTCAAACACCTTTTAATGACAGTTACGTGTGTGTATGATGCATATAAAAAGTAAGCACTAGCAATCACCATTTCATTTTCTCCAAACCTAGGAATTAATATAAACCACACATAGGGTTAAAGCAATCCTGGCCAAATGTAGGAATATGTATTTGCATTCAGCATTCAAACTGCTGTGTATTTGCCTGTGTTCCACAGCTGTTCTACAAGGTGCCCCCAAAATTGCTGTATTCACCCTGCAACTGAAACTCAGTCTCCCAGAACAGACTCCCCACATTCTAATAGCCTTATGTTAAGAATGAAGCACTGCATATGTACGATATACCATTGGTATACCTTCAGCTCATCTTACGCATTTTTGGCCCTCTCCTGGAGGACAAACAAGGCCAACTCATTATTCCAACTCGTAAGCCTGACAGGGGCACTAAGAAAATCACAAATACTAGGCCTATTCAGTTGCACAGCCTCCTGTGACCACCCATTCTACTGTATCAGCTATCTGGTGACCCATAGCTAATGATATTCATGGATGAAGTTTAACACTGTATTCATGCTCATAAAAGAATTAGCCTTCTTTCCTCAGTATAGCAGAGAATCAGAACTCCTTCACATGCCTCAAAATAATATTTTACAGTCTTAAGCACACACAGAGATTAAGATCAGGTACTAGATTGCTCCAGGCAGTTACACAGTGCTGTAAATTAAGGAAGCAGAAATACATAAAACCAAGCAGCCAGTCTCTCATATCTGAAGATGTATATACAAATCCTCGTATGACTTGAGTTACAAAAGCACTCCTGAGACATGGGATAGCTGAGAGAAGGGAAGGCACTCAGCTCCAGAAGTAGTTCATAGATGGAGGGTAACAATGGCTGGATGGACCCGGGGTAAGCATACAGGTGGGTGACCTGCAATGACAGCCTTGGGAGCCTTCACTGCCCCTGTACCTCTCGCTGGTTGTCTATACGGTCTACACACAGCAGCTCTCCACTGACTCAGGTGTCATAGTGACTGGCTTCAGCATGACAGGCTGACTGCTGAAGCTACTTGGGATGACTCACAGGTAGTTCCAGAACGCCAGTTACTATTCAGATTCGAGACAATCTAAGGAATCTGAAGGTGTGCAAGTCCATAGGACCTGATGAGATGCATCTGCAGGTCCTGACGAACTGGCAGGTTAAGTGGCTAAGCCACTATCCATCATATTCGAGAAGTCGTGGCAGTGAGTGGAAAAGTGGAAACGTAAGCCCCATTTTTAAAAAGGGAAAAAAAGAAGACCTGGGGAGCTACAGGCCAGTCAGTCTCACCCCTGTGCCTGGCAAGATCATGGGGTGGATCCTCCTGGAAGCTATGCTAGGCCACATGGAAAATAAGGAGGTGATTAGTGAGAGACAACATGGCTTCACTAAGGGCAAATCATGCCTGACAAATTTGGTGGCCTTCTAAAGACAGGGTTACAGCATCAGTGGATAAGGAAGAGCAATGGACATCGTTTACCTGGACTCATGCAGAGCATTTGACACGGTCCCACACGACATCCTTGTCTCTAAATTGGAGAGACTTGGATTTGAAGAATGGACCACTCGGTGGGTAAGGAACTGGTTGGACGGTCACACTCAAAGAGTTGCGGTCAACAGCTCAATGTCCAAGTGGAGAGCAGAGACGAGTGGTGTTCCTCAGGGGCTGGTATAGGGACCGGTGCTGTTTAACACCTTTGTTGGTGACATGGACAGCAGGATTAAGCGCACCTTCCGCAAGTTTCCCAACAACACCAAGCTGTGTGGTGCGGTCGACATGCTGGAGGGAAGGGATGACATCCAGAGGGACCTTGACAGGCTTGAGAGGTGGGCCCATGTGAACCTCATGAAGTTCAACAAGGCCAAGTGCAAGG
>JAVKLA010000027.1:30369624-30383461 GCA_034782735.1 Sagittarius serpentarius | reverse complement strand
TGCCCATGGCAGGGGGGTTGGAACTAGATGATCTTTAAGGTCCCTTCCAACCCAAACCATTCTATGATTCTATGATAATCATTCTGGACTTGAAAAATGCCTTGTGCTTCTTCACCTGAAAACATGAACCATAATTTTCTGACAAGAGTCAATATTCTTTCACTTCAAAGAGAAACAAGCCAGAGAAATAATAAACATATTAACAATACAGCAATTCCCCCCCCCCCCCCCTCTTGTTCCTCCAAACTGAGTAATGAAGTATTCTTCATTAGTTTATCGGGGCAAAGCTACTTTCCGTACGGACACTACAGCTATTTTTGATCCTCCTGAGTCTTACTTAACTGTGCACCACACCTCCTAAGTCCGAACTCACATGACTTTTTTCTTTTTTTAAGAAAGCCTACCTCTGTAGTGGTCCCAATGTCAGCAGATGGGCTGTATGTGCTGGTATCTGGTGGAGCGGTACCAACACTACTTTTAACTGGAGAGCTAGGAGGAGCAGGTCCTGTCATGGTTTCAGTACAGACAGAAGACTGATACAGAATTCCTTTCCTCTGCATTTTATTCCAAACTTTACTTGTGATCTCAGCCAGTTCATACAGAAGCTGCACCTAAAAGAAAAAAAAAAAACAAAACTTTTTAAGATGAAGCTTTTCTTAACGAGGTGAAGGAAAATCATCAAAGTTCTCCACTGAGACTTAGAATGTAGCAGAACTGAACTTCTCACTATTTATAATGTTCTGATAAGCAACTACATTGCAATTAAAATAACTAACATCAGTTACCGTATAGTGATTTTGATAAAAATAATCTGTGCTTTGTCTAAACATATGGTATGTAGCTCATAAAAAACATAACCAATAACATGGTTTTGCAAAACTTCTACTAGTATCAATTTTAACAATTAAACAAAGGTAATTTGTGATATGTTTCATTCATATAGATACTGCCTCTGGAAAAAGGCAAACATATAAACTTTATGAAATATTAACAATGCAAAAATTATTCATTTAAATGGTATTAAAATAATTATCCCACACAGCACACAAAACCGTTGTATGTTTTAGGAAGAATATCCACTACCAAGCTCAATAGTCCCCTGGCATATGTCATTCTAATATTCAGAAACACACTGTTTAACTTGCACATTGTTTGACTCAGTTCTAAGATATTTACACAAGTTTTTGTAAATAAGCATTAATCATGGAATTTGTATGACAACATACTGCAATATACTGTATAAAACAAGCTCAAACTGCAAACAATATATAAGCAGATCCACAGCTGGATACCATACCCAACTTGCCATTATAAAAAATGGAAATTCTCATATTTATAAGAACTTTAAGCCTCAGGACACATCTACTCTATGAAGCTGGCTTCTTATGTGGGCAGAACAGATGCAGAAAAACACTGTTGTCAATCTACATTTGATATAAAACAGTACTTGATTTTGTGCATGAGAGTGTGTGATGAAGTCTCAAAGTACATGCTACAGTCCTTTCTTAAGAGGTGAAGTGCTGGAATTTTATGAAAACCTTCTTAATTCTTCTTGGATTTTCTTTTGAAGTTTCAAGGCTTACACTGAGCAGGTCATATACTCTTCTGACAGATTTTTTCCTTAAAGGAGATAAACTTCTCATTACTTTGCTTGACTTCATATACAGACCAATCTACAGACAAAGAATAACTCCGGCTGTGGCAAAAAGTTCTTTTAGTTATGCTTTAAAATATTTTGTGTCTGTAGCACTCTAATATGTACTGGTGGCCTTTGAATTACTAATTACAAATTTCTAAGTTTTCCTGAGTCTCTTCCATCTAACTCAGCAATATCAACTAATATCCATCTGATTGACAGAGTAATGTAACATTAACTGCTGCTGAAACTTTGCTGGCAAGAGAGTCTCTAGAAAATTAACAGGATACAGGCACATATCCAAATCACACATGCTTGCAACCTCCCCTCCCTCAAAATATTTTTTTGTCAAGAAACCAAACGATAATTTAAGCTATATTTGTCTAATGAAGCAGGGCTTACAGAAATGTAATTGCGCTACTGTTCATAAAGGCACAAACTAAGGCAAAAGAAGGCAACTTCTGTGTTTACATATATGCTCATACACAAGGTAAAGGGGTTTGTCATTAGCCAATCCAACACTGAAGAGTTTAAATCTTATTGGGATTCCAACAGTCATAATCATTAAAGCTAATAATTACTTATGTTATCAGGGAGATTTTTTAAAAATTGCTCAGGCTAGAATCTTTGCAGCCTTTGCAGCACTCTGAAACAGTGGCTATTTCAGACAGCAGTAGCCATCTCTCTCAACATCACCAGCAACCAGCCAGCCAAGTAGTATGACCCTAATACTCTACCCTGCTCTGAAATCAGAGACAAAACAACAAGTTCACTGGGAAAAAAGGTACATTTTGATTAGAAGGAGATGATTTTCACGGAGATATGTTAAAAAGTAGAATATACAAAGAAGCCTCACAGCAAAACTTAATTAAAACAAAAAAAGGCCATAAATTTATTTATGTAAATAAAATGTAAAAACTTCAGATAAAGAGCTGAAGTTGTGTCTTTGATTATTTTTAATACACTTAATTTTATTCCATCGGTTGTTACTCATTAAAATGGAAGGATTTTACTTCTCTTGTTGGTTGCACTTTTTCAAGTGAGTTGTCTAAGTATTTTGAAAATCCATTTCTGATTATATTAGAAGAGCTAATGTAAGTGTAAGGCCTCTCTCCTTTATATGTATTTTTGATCAAAATAGTTAATATATAATAATTATTTTTAGTACACTCTATTCAAGAGAAGAAAAATGGTATGACAAAAATAGGAATAACTCTGCCAGTATTAGAAAAGTTTCCCCCTCTCACTGCTTCCACTCCCTCCCCAGCAAAACCACACATAACTTAGTAAGACCCCACTGACTACTTGGCAAAGTCTGTAAAGTTCAGTATGTTACAGCATTTTATACTTAAAAAATAACACATTACTACAAAATTGAAAATGACAACAAAAGGCAATATCCTGGCAATTTTGCACACCGGAAGTATCTATTGACTTTAAAGGGATACAACCATCAGAACATGTTTTCACATTAAATCATAATAGTCATACAGTGAAATACTTCACCTTTGCTACCATTTAACAAATTCACCAAGTATCACCTACTTTAAGGCTGTCACCTATAGATGAAATACCGCCTGTCATTCTAAAGAATCAAATTTCACAGTTACTTTACTGTGAATTTATAACTATTAAATGCTGTTTATGCAACTGTATTTTCCATCTTTTGTTCTTGAACATCTGGTTAAAGAAGACTGATGTTTTCCCCTTTTGCATAACTAAAGCAGAAAGGACAAGTAAGGCAGATGTAAGGGAGAAAGAACAGCTCAAGAACGTTCACTAAACTCAAATAATTTGTCCACATCCTTTTGGTCATTATAATACCTCAGTAAATGAGTAACATCACAGTGTAGAATGACATCCTTTATGACAACAATATTTGGTCTGATATTCCACTGTACAACTTCATTTTAACATTTCACTATACTCATAATATGGAGCTTACAATTTAAATTTTTTAGTGCAAGTATTTTCTTACAGTTTGCAAAACAAATTATTTGATCACACTTTGGTAGGAAAGCTTGAAAATGTGTTTTACTCCATTTTTCTTTTTAATTTGCAACTCAAACTTAGATAAGGCTTCCACTTACAATGCCAATCCATTTCTAAAGTAATACCATTAACGTATTACATATATTAACCATGGGATTAATTGGAGATTTTAAAAAATCAGAGTTGATCAGACAATTTGCTGGAATTTCAGAGTGTACCAATCAAATGTAGCAAACTATTTTGCCACATGAACATCTCAAAGTATTTACCAGTTATCTGAATAGCTGCAATATCAAGATGAATTTTGTACAGTTCTATGAAAACTAATACAGAATAAGGCAGGTTTCCACAGGTTGTGAAATTATCACGTATGACTTCAATAAATGTTACGGAAATACCACAAAGTTGCAATGTAAAGCTCTCAGAAGTCTTTAAATAGAAAATATAAAGTTGTCGGCAAAATCATAATTTTGTCCTTTCCTATTTACACATTTATAACACAGTGACAACCTTTCACATGTGCAAACACACCTGTCATACAGCTTTACAAGTCTGAGTAGACCTTGTTGAGGCTGCTCAATTTTAAATTTTAATTTGCCATGTCCAGCATGCAGTCTCACTCTACCAACCCTCTTCCTAGTGAGTGTGAGCCCACCCAGTACAGAAGACAATGGCATGTAGCAAATGAGTCAGAAACAACTTGGATGGAAGGCAGTGAACGGGGCAGGAGACCACACATTGAGGATAAAATAAACGTGTAGTTTAAAACACTTGTTTCATTCATAGAACATGGAATGAGGCAAGGGAAAAACTGCATGCGACTGAGAAACATATTGTAATGAATACACGCAAGGGATAACATTAAAATTACACCAGCAGCCTTAGCTTTAGTATTCCCAGACATAGGCCATAGGTCCATAAGTCTTCACAAACGTGATGTGCTATCAGATCAAAATTATAATACTTTGTGTTCTCTTTCGTTCTATTAAATGAAGCAATCAACAGTCCATTTTGTCCATGACATTCTTTGAAAAATCTTACGTGTCGCTAAAATTTTGGAGTGGACTGCGTACGAACGCAGAGCCCTACTCAGACCTCAACAGATTTGCTATTCCCAAGAACAAGAGCATTCTCTCCAGCGCCACTGGAAAAGTTGCAACTGTCAAGAAAATATTACTCAAGTCGCAGTAAAGATTACACAAATTTTTGTGTAGAAAACCTACTCTATTTGGAATTACAGCAAACTTGATCCAAGTCAGTAAAATACAGGGTGCACTTTCTGAAAATCTAGCAACATCTCTGCCTTTTAATAAACATAAATGAGGCGGTAACTTTTGTTTACACACACTAATCTGGTTTTTTTTCCCCCTTTACTAAAGGATACCATTGTTTGCCCAAAAAACATTTTATGTTCGAAGAAATGTTAGTTCTATAAAAATATGATAAAAAATTACATTAAACCACTTCAATATATGAATCCACACTGACAGCAGAACAGCACTATAGCATTTAATGGTACATCTGCAATTCATTTCACTCCATCAGCCAAAAGATGCATTTATACTGTAGCTATTACATTTTGAGAAGAGTTTAAATTACAAAACTTGAGAGAGCTTCAAAGCAAATCTTAATCTAAGCGCCTCGATCTTGATGGCCCAGTTAAAAAAAAAAATTAAGATAGAAGAAACCATCTTCAACAAAATGCAGAACAATTGTACTTAAATCGAGTTATTTTTAATTTCCTTTCATAAATCAATTAAAAACATACCAACCTGGGGGTTAGAGCATTTTATTTCAAGGGATTCAAGGTCGACATGGAGGCAGACAACAAATGAGTGTCTGGATTCTGGCCCCGAAGCAAGCAGTTTCTGTGAAGTAACAGCTAAAGTAGAAGTACAGCCCATGGGTTCCACTAAATTAAGTGTCATCTGTTGTCCAAGAAGAGTATATATACTGAAATGATGCAGACTAATAGTCCACGGAAAAGCATCACCTAATGATTAAAAAGAAGGGAAAACAGTTAACTAACTGCATAATAAAAACTAGGCTATTATTTGCTCAAAACTCAGTCATAGGCCTTATCTTAAACCCCCTTAGAAGTCAGCAAGTGCAATCAACAAACATTAAATTGATCCCAAACTCTCACAAATATAATTCAACCATCAATTCCATTCTATAACTCAAAATCTAAACAATAGCAATAAATTTTTTACAGCTTTTAAAAAATTGAAATCCACTGGGCATTTTAACCCCAAACTGTGAACAAATGAGTACAACATAGTCTTGAAAGAATATTCTTTTTGCTTTATATGATTTTCCTCAAACTGAGGAGTATCCTGAAACCACTCCCCACTTAGTTCAGCATATGGATAGCAGAGGCAGTTCCTTACATTATATACTTATACATATTTACAGGTTTTAATACTAAAAAGGAGAAATATCTTTCTTCCAAAAATCTACAGTTTGCGTCTCAAGAGAGTGGTGCCATAGAGTAAAGCCTATCCACTGCTCAGGTAAGTCAGACCTTTATCACAGTACAGCTCTTTCTACTGCCTCCACTTAACTTCCTAGGAACAGAATGGTGATGGATTTTGGAAAAGCAAATTACTATAGACATACACTGAGCAGTTCATTTCTTATATTTAAGAGGGAGCCTACCCAGAGAAGTGCCTGACAGCCAGCCATGAATCATTATCAAGAATAATCAGTGAGGGAATTGGTAGTGTCCAGCTGAAGAACAAAATGGCTGCAACTTCGGTACAATTCGTTTTCCTTAGATTTTCAATAGACAGGAAAGAAAACTAAGAGTTTCTAAAGCAGGAGCCTGGAGAGAATTATTTGGGTAGGTCTTTAAAAGGTCAACAGGAACTCTTTCTAGTGAGAAAAAAACCTTCAACAGCTCTACCAGCTAGTGCTGAAAGGAACTGAGAACACAGACTATGGAAACTGAAGTAGAATCCCTGTGGTGGGTTTGACCTTGGCTGGCCGCCAGGTGCCCACCAAAGCCACTCTATCGCTTGCTCTCCTAAGCTGGGCAGGGAAGAGAAAACATGACGAAAGGCTCGTGGGTTGAGATAAGGACAGGGAGAGATCACAATTACCATCATGGGCAAAACAGACTTGACTTGGGGAAATTAATTTAATTTATTACCAATCAAATCAGGGTAGGATAATGAGAAATAAAACTAAATCTTAAAACACCGTTTTCCCCCACCCCTCCCTTCTTCCTGGGCCCAACTTCACTCCCGATTTCTCTACCTCCTCCCCCTCAGCGGTGCAGGGGGACAGGGAATGGGGGTTGTGGTCACTTCATCACACATTGCCTCTGCCGCTCCTTCTTCCTCAGGGGCGGGAGTCCTCACATTCTTCCTCTGCTCCAGCGTGGGTTCCCTCCCACTGGAGACAGTCCTCCACAAACTTCTCTAATGCGAGTGCTTCCCACAGGCTGCAGTTCTTCACAAACTGCTCCAGCGTGGGTCCCTCCCACGGGCTGCAGTCCTTCAGGCACAGACTGCTCCAGCGCGGGTCCCCGCAGGGTCACAAGTCCTGCCAGCAAACCTGCTCCAGCCTGGGCTCCTCTCTCCATGGGGCCACAGGTCCTGCCAGAAGCCTGCTCCAGCACGGGCTCTCCACGGGTCACAGCCTGCTTCAGGACTCATCCACCTGCTCCGGTGTGGTGGAGTCCTCCATTAGCTGCAGGGTGGATATCTGCTCCACCATGGACCTCCATGGGCTACAGAAGGGACACCATGGTCGTCCCCACTGGCTGCAGGGGGACCTCTGCTCCGGCACCTAGAGCACCTCCTCCCCCTCCTTCACTGAGCTTGGGGTCTGCAGGGTTGTTCCTCTCACATGTTCTCAGTCCTCTCTCCCAGCTGCTGTTGCGCAGGTTTTTTCCCCTTCTTAAATATGTTATCAAAGAGGCACTAACAACATTGCTGATTGGCTCAGCCTTGGTGAGTAGAACTGGCTCTGTTGGACATCGGGGAAGCTTCTGATATCTTCTCACAGAAGCCACCCCTGCAGTCCTCCTCATTACCAAAACCTTGCCGTGTAAACCCAATACAATCCCACATATGATAACTGGGTCTTGGAGAAAGAATTTAGGCTCTGCAAAAGACACTGAACCAAAACCCAAAGAATGCTCAACAGAAGTAAGGAAAGTAAGACAATGAAAGATACATGGGCAATTCTCATTTTACCTGACACAGATATGGTTTTTTGCTTTTTAGAAGGACAAGAGCATAACAATTGCCGTTTGGGGTTGGTTTTTTCCCTTCTAAAGAAAGTTGTCATCATTCCATTTATCAGATTTTCTGCCGAGGAAGTTGGTCCTTTTAGTCCCCACTTGAATGACTGAGAGTCTGTGCCCAGAATGTGAATTTTCAATCCACCAAGAGAAACTGCCTACCCCAATTCAAAGTAATCTAAGTGTGGTGGGATGCAGTCTCAGATCCAAACACAGCAGGCTGGTGAACATCCACAAACCTCAGCCTGGGCTGAAACAGTCTTCATCTTTGTACAGAGCACATTAATTTGGAGGAAAAGAAGGAGAAAAGTTCTCCTTCCTGTATCAAAATTCAGAGGATTATATGGTATGAGGTTTTATTTTTCAAGATTTGGGCCTGGAGTCATGGGTAAGAAGAGTCCAAATTAATGAAATACCCAGAAGCATGGGAGCCAGTCTTGAGAATCAGAACAGAAGATGGCAGACAAATAAAAAGGTATACTGGGATGGGCCCATGGAATCTCACAGGGCACTAAAGAATTCAAACCAGAGTATTTAAACAATATATGGAGAGTGTGTTTGCTGCCTGGTGTGGCCTATGGTCAACACTGTCCTGAGAAATCACAACACTAAGAAATAGCACAAATTAAGTGTTAACTCTGATTATTTAAAAGAAACTTCAGAAAAGTTTTGAAATTAAAATAAAGCTGGATCTAAACATCCTTTTACCCTATTAAGAGTTCTATTGTTTCTTCCACAGGTGGCACCAGCAGTAAATTTATATGATCAGGAATATATATCAGGAGAGTCTGTGTCTCATCCTACAAAAGAACTGAAAACTTGAGTAGCTTATTTTGAAGCTATTGCATACTGAAGAATTCAGCTTAGCCAAAGTAACTTTAAAATATTTTGGAAAGGTTTCAGATTAGAAATTTTAAAGTAGTTAGCAATCTGTATTTTTTCCACTTTCAGTCAGCCAAGAAATACAGAATATTAATTGTAATAGATGGAAAAAATTCAAACGCGAAATCAACTCTAATGACATGTTTCTGATTACTATGCATGAACTCTGTTTTTCTCTGTGACCACCACAGTAAATTAACATCATTTATATTTCATGGATAAGAAAGAAAGAATCTCCAAAGAAAATACTGAATGTTAACTCTACTATGCTGCATACATTATCTACCTGAAAAGGAAAACACCAATCAAGTTTTATCAACGTACAGAAACCACAGTATGCTGAACAAACACTGTAGTAAAGATACGGCAAATTTACAACTATAAAATTCCCCCAAATGTCATAAATTACCTCTTCTTCAGCTCCATACACACTATGTGACCATTCTAACATTATATATATAAAACACCATCCACCTGATAAATCCTTGTTTTGTTGTTGTACCTATGCTTGCTTTATTCATTTTTTAAAAAACTGTACCTGCATTCTGTTGCAGATTGGTTTTATAAAACTATTTAAATAATTAGTTGAAAGTGTCTAAACATCAAAAGCAACTTTGTTCATAGAATTTTTTTCAAAAATGGTTTATTAGCAGGATGGAAGGAAAAGTTAGTGCCACAGATATCTTCTTTACATCTAATCTTCCCATCCTTGTATACTATTGTTTTGTCACCTAATTGCTGAGATTCTTTTACGCTGAAATATTGTAAGCAAACCTGACATGAACTCAGTGGAACTAGAGCTCACCCCATATCTCTTTCGGGCAAGATTATAAAAGATACACGTGAAAGACCCCTAGGATGGTTGAAGATTCTGGTTAATTCCTGATCTACCACTCTCATAAATCTGTATTTTTAATTTCTTCAAACATCACTACCAATTTAAAAAACTTGAAAATGTATTCATTAAGATATTTCAACTGCTTTGCTAGCTTCTTAGATTTGTAAATACCACTTTCAGATCTTTGGCAGGTGACTGACCCAATCACCAGGCAATTATCAAACAGTTGGCATTCACCATTTATCTGCTATTTGCAATAGTTTAGCACGTCTCCTTTCCTACAGAGTGTTTATTTTTCCAATATATATAATAACAAATTTTTGCTATGTGCAAGCACTTTCTCCGGTAGTTATTTGATGCACTGTTTCTTAGCTAGAGTTAATTCTCATTGTAAGCCTTTCCATATGCATGACATACAATACTGAGAAATATACTTAACTACTAATAATTTTTATGTGTCTGCTCTCACTTTTATATGACACTTCTCTTTGTTTTAAAAACCAGATTGCAGAAGTGGCAGTTGTACACAATGTTGTGTATACAATGTTGACAGTTACACAAAAGAGAAAATTTGTTTGTTTAAAATTAGTAATGGTAGGATAGAGATCATGAAAGCTTCATCATGCGTATGATGTAGGATCTATCCCCAGGCTTGCTAAAGGTATCCTTTGCAATCTTCAAAAAGCATCTTGACTACTTGGTCTTCACTTCCCTTTCTGTACCCACACTGCAGGGTCTTTACATGGATTTCCAGTATGCTCACATTCTCGTGTGACATGCAGCATTTAAAAGAAAAAGATACTGCAATCATTACATGTTAGGTCACTGTTGTACTTCCTCCCAGTTGTGCAACAAGAAAGCAGCTGTATGGCTGCATAATCCTAGGTGCAGCCAGTCAAAAGCCCTAAGGGCTCTGCCCAAGTCCAGCGCTCACTTTCAGGAGATCAGACTTAGTTCCCCAGTCTTCAAACGTAAGCACAGACAGACAGGCTTTTCTAACTTAAACCCAGCTACTAGAGAGCTCTAACAGCTGAACACCATGTTAACAAGTTGTTTATGCAGAACTTCATTGCTACTCAGATACTGAAGAATGTCACTCAAATGTGAGAACCAATTTTTTAAGGTCATTAACCATAACAGGTAAGTTAAATATAATAATTACCATGTTTTACAGACGGTTACATTGAATATAAACTCAAACAGCACACTATTTGAATGTCAAATATTCATCTTAAAATTTACATAAATTATTTTTCCGTTATAGTTATTATATTGAAGTTGAGCATTTTTTAAATCTAATACAAGATGATAACTTAAGAATGACAACATACTGCTGCTTTACTGTAAACATCTAACTGGCTTTTTTGCAGGTTGAAATCTACATGCTTCCATTATATTGTAGTAGTTTGTGACCAACACATTTCATTATAATTAATTTACACACCAGTATTAGAAGCCTTAATTTTCTATTTACCTGCATGTCACTGGACAACTTATTGAGTTTAACCATATGCTACAAAAAAATCTGTGATGTTATATAATTTGTCATATTTCACAAACAAAAGCTATCTCTCAGTTTTAAATATTTGGAATACAGTGATTTACATGATTGTCAGTATACTGCTATCCATATGAGAACATGAATATGATATCTAGCAATATCAACAACAATTATGATATTTTGAACAGTGGTTTCTAAAATGTGTTTTACTGTGTCTTACCTAAATATCTGTATCTTACTGTATCTGACCTAACCAAACATTTCTACAAAGATGTATTCATAAAAGTTACCAGTATGAACCCAAAGAGGAACATTTCACATGTGGCAGCTACGGATTATGTAAAAAAAAAAAAAAAAAAAAAAAAAAGTCTGAAGTAGGAAGAACGGACTAAAAAGACAGTAACCAGTTTTAAAAATATGAGGGGAAGCCAGAAAAAGGTGCTAAATTAAAATAACTAAAAATGTAAGCTTCTTTTACCCAAAGCAAAATTTTAGTTCCCTTCATGTCTTCAATTTATTTTCCTATTACAGCATTTTAAATTTCTGGAAGACCACTTAGCAGTCCAGAAGTCCTGATCAGAACAACATACTTTGTCCAACTGTAAATTTACCACATTTTATCTTACCACTATAGGTTGGGACTTAAGAGTGTATATGGATGAATTGTCAAGTATTTGAAGTTGGATGTACACAAGCATGCACAGAAAGTCACAACTCACCATAAGCAGTTCTCTAAACATTTCAGTTCTGCTCAAACTGAGCTTCTATTTAATTTCTTCTTAATAACTATATTACTTAAAGGGCAGGTACAGAGAGGACAGAGGTCCCCTTCTTCACAAGGAGCCAAAATGGAGAATACAAGGGGCAACAGGTGCAAGTTGCAGCAGGAGAGGTTTCATCTTGATGTAAGAAAGAAATTTTTTACACTAAGAACAATCATTCACTGCAACAACCTCCCCAGGGACGTGGAGGTTTTCAAGAAGCAACTAGACAGGGTGATGGATAATCTCATCTAGGTTCTCTTCACCACGGCAGTTTGGACCAGATGATCATTCAAGGTCCCTTCCAACCTGGGCTGCTCTATGATTCTGTGATTCTGTTTTAATATCCCCAGTGAATACTACCTCATGGATCTATCATCTGATTGATTTGAACTATAAAGATAATACTTAATGTAATTTATATACGTTTTTATGAACTTTAGTTGCACTTCAACAGAAGTTCAACAGAATATCTCACTCTTTACGTAGATAAATCCATTTCTGTTATGTTACTTAGTACGACTGAGCTAAATTACGTTTCTGAATCGAAGTACTGTACTTGAAATGTTCTTTTAAGTATTCCTACAAACTATGATTACATCAGGAAAGAAATGTATCAGAACTCTGAAAACAAATGGAAAGACCTGACTGTGGGATACTGTATAAGCTATTTTTACAGTATGTTGACATCTTGAGGTCAGTAAGTCTGAGTAGGCTGCAATATCCCCAAATGACAGTATGACTATGCTCCCTTTTCCTCCTTCTACTTTTTCATGTAATAAGAAAAAATATATGAGCGAGCATACAGCTTTCTTAGAAGTAACATGCATCCTTGTAAACAAGCCTTTTACTTCTATCTTCTGTATAAAAGAAGGAATGATTCAAAAAATAGTTTCTAGGAAAAGCAAGGTTGAATAAATGCAATTTCAGAGAGATGGTAACATGTCTTAAGAATGACAGTATGTCCCTGAAGTCTTGTTAAAAGACAGAATGCAAATTAAGAGACTCTCCCAATAAAAGTCCATAAAAATTATTCACCTCTACATGGGAAAGAACAAAGGTGACTTAAAAGTTTGAAAAACCTTTTTAATAGTCTGTCTGAGGGGGAGTTTTGGCATGGGAGAAGGCAACAGCTCCATCAGAGAATCAAAAATATCAAGATTGTGAGAACTTCTGTTTGGCTTTATTCCCAGAGCACAAAGCCACACACAAATAAATTCCTTGCCATAGGCTTTATCCTAACCAGGGGGATTCTTTTCTCTCACTAGGATCTTTCCTTCTGGGTTTGACAAAATTCAAATGACTTCTTACTTTCATAAATGGTTTAAATGACACCATCAATTTAAAACAAACAAGACTTTGGTTAAATTTATTTACCTTTTATCTGTCACTATCATTAGCAAATTAGAACATTCCTACTGGAAGTTATTAGGAAAAACACATATACCTTTCTTTCTCTCTTTTTTTCTTCTTTCTTTTCCCTTTTCAGATGCCAGCATCTCTAGTATGACCTTTCAGTATTAAAAACTACAATTTTACTTCTGTTGATGTGAGTTAAGGTAAAATACAGGAAGGAGCAGAAGCGTCCAATATAAGTGGCAGAACAAAGGGAGAGGGAAAACACTGTTATGAATCCAATGAATTTCAGATAGCAGGAGTAGCTCTTGAATGTGCTTTTGACTTAATCTTTCATAGCATAACCTTTATAATTGTTTGTTTCAGCAATAAGTATGCAGAAAACAGAGTAATTTTCCCAGAAGATGCTGTCACAAAAGCAGTGGAATAATTGCTGCATCTCTCCATCTACAACGAATACACAGAACAGCAACAATTCTTTCCAAATAATATACTTCAAGAATCCAATAATGAACTAACTGTACACCAATGTACTGGTTTTGGCTGGGATAGGCTTAATTTTCTTCATAGTAGCTACTATGGGGCTATGTTTTGGATTTGTAATGAAAACAATGTTGATGAT
>JAVKLA010000027.1:30307768-30369524 GCA_034782735.1 Sagittarius serpentarius | reverse complement strand
AATTCCTTATTTTGCTTTGCTTGCATGTGCAGCTTTTGCTTTACCTATTAAACTGTCTTTATCTCAACCTATGAATTTTCACTTGTACTCTTCTAGTGCTCTCCCCACCCCGCTTAGGGGGAGTGAGCGAGCAGCTGTGTGGTGCTTAGTTGCTGGCTGGGGTTAAATGACAACTGGCATTTCCATGAAATTTTAAACTTGGTTATGAGGCTAGATCTCATGGATGCCATTAAAATAAACCCAAACCCCAAGACTCAAGACTGTTACGGATACTCGCCTCACCTATTTCCAGTATGCATTTTTTCATATGAATATTTGTAGAACAAGATTTTTGTATCAGTATTCCTTCCAGATACTGCTGCAAATCCATTTACCATTTACTTTGATCATTTCTAAGGGCTCTATTTTTAAAAAAATCATATCGAACTTAAGCCGCTTGTTTTCACTTGCTAGGTCCTTTACAGCTTATTCCCCCCCTTTCATTTCTCAATCAGTTGTGGAATGTCAAAAATTGATTCTTCCCTCAAATTGGTCTACAATTCAAACCTCTTATCAAATATTAGCTTTTCAAGTAAGAACTACCGTACTTTTTCTCATCTTTAGCCTACGCACAAGAGCATCCCCCTGTAAACACTCATACAAACCTTCTCAATTTTTTTCTTTGAATCTCTACAAAAACCTGCTACAATCCCTATAGACACAAAACAGAACAGAATTGTTGCCTATCATGACCAATAAAATCTCATTCTTTTCCTTTGATAGTCTGCTATATTTATGAATTTCTCTTCTCATCTTACACTGAATCATAGGGTAACTCAAGTGGGACCCATAAGGATCATCAAGTCCAAATCCCTGCTCCTCGCAGGCCTACCTAAAATTATGTCTGAGTGTTGTCCAGATGCATCCTGAACTCTTGACAGGGTTGGTGCCACGACCACTTCCCTGCGGATCGTGTTCCATTGACCGACCACCGTCTCAGTGCAGAACCTTTTCCTAATGTCCAGTCTGAATGTTAGATCCAAGACTTTTTTTTTTTTTGTCCCAGCAAAGGTGGTATGAGAAGTTTCTCCTAACCTGCCTCCTTTCCGTCTTGGAATTTACAACTGTTTGTGGCTACACAGTAACTCAAATGACAAAACCAATGAAGGTAAAAATTGCACTTCTAAATTCTTTTGGTTTCAACAAACACACAAAACATATCACATAACTAGCTCTTTGATGGTAAGTTTCACTTTGATCTCCGTGGGGCAAACGCTGTCATTAATATTTCTAGCCATCAATATACAACATACTGCTAAGTAAGCAGAACAACAACAGAAGTTTTCAAAACAAAATGAAGATAATTTTAGTAACAGTAAAAAATGGAAATTAAGAGAAAGCTTTTTTGAGTTTATCCCACTACCTTCTTCCAGGATGGGTCTCAGCACAACAAATGGGATTTCCTGCAATGGTTCCATGTGTTTGTGTCCAGCACTCATAATCTTTATCTGGGGCAAGCAGACGACAAGTGTGCCAGGCATACTGGCCTGCCCATGGTACCAGCTTCGCACAGTCCCAGGAATGTCACCCGATACAATAGTGCTTGGGGACGGCAGGCTATCATTCGGAAGGAATACGCAACAAGATTGCACTTCAAGCTGAAAAAACAAAGCCAAGAAAGTTTTCTCAGAAACAGATTACTGTTTTTTACCCCAATGTGGAGTATTCATCTTGGTACAAAATCTCAAGTTACTCATCCATCACAGTTGATTGAAAATAGTCTTAGCTTTTAGTTGAATTAAGAGGAAAGATGACACAAAATGTTGGAAAATAATACATTCTTTTAAATTATTATTATGGGAGGGGAGGGAAGAACTAGTGTGATTTTGGTCTGGAAATTTGATCAGAAAGGTGTTGCTGTATAAACCAAACATACATCTATCTACATTTCAACAGCTTTTTACATGAAGCGTAACTGAGTCAGAAAATGTTCTCATAATAAAGTTGAGAAAGCCCTCCTCTTTCTGCAGTTCATTAGCTTTTGTTAGCCATAGCTAAGCCCCTAGAACTAACCAACATTTTATATGCTGTTACTTTCTATAAAGACTTCTATAAAGCCTATTTCAGGCAAAATTCTGTCTTTACTTTGTAGTCAACAGCAATGAGCAATCATCAGATAAACTAGGAAAACTAGAAACTTTAGGGAAAAACTGACTAAAACAAATGGATAGGTGCATTCATTCACAAAGAGAAAGAGAAACAAATTTCACTACGTTTATACAGCTTTGGTCCTGTTTTCATTGCAAATCAGGAGTAGTGCATATGGTTTCATATGAAATAGCACCTTTTTGTTCTTTATTTCCAAGCAATGCTGTTACCCTGAAACATTTCTGACCATTCTGCCATCTCCTTATGAGCTTCTAGCAAGGCTGAGTGAGCCCAAACCAAGGAAGAACTGAACTCATCATGACTTGTTAACTCAGAGGTGGTGTAAGCTACAGACTGTTAGTCTTCCTTGGCTCTTACGAGTAATAGTCTGCACCTGGGTATCAAATAGCCCTAACAGCTTGCACACTTAGACGCTTTGTTAGCAAGTACAAGCTATGATTCAGCTCATTTCTTCACATTGTTTGGAAAAGTCCAGTTTACAAAATGTTGGACAGAAGATGGTATTTGTAGCTGTGATGAAAGAACATTCGTTTGCTGCAAACTTGCATAACAGTCTTCCAATTTGAAACTATTAAAGACGTCACAGCTTACAACTGGTAACCAAGGCTTTTACTTCATACCGCCCCCCGCCGAAGGCTAACAGTCCCTGAAGACCGCAATAGTGATTTGCAATAGAGCTGGAATTACCCAGCACCGTGAGTACTTTGCCAGCCTAGTGAGAACACAGATATTCATCTTTTCAGCTTTTTTGTGCCCTTTTGCTTAGACAAACTGACAAGAATTCACTGCAGAAAAATATAAGTAGAATTTTGCAAAAATAAATACATTGTTACATGAAGTCTGTGTTTGTTTCTAGTTTTAGAACTGTTTGAGTTGTAAAATGAAGTTAATTACATCTTTGATAAGTAGTTTATTGATCCAAGGTTGCAGAGTGTACTTTATTTACACTGGATGAAAAGCAACGGTGTATTGTTACAGATGTAATAGATTTGGATTTTTTTTTTTTTAACTGGTAAATTAGTCATTGTGTCAACTTGCAAAGATTTTTACAGTGACACATTAGATCGTTTTCTGGTCTATTAGTAATAGGTTGCAGGTCAAGGCATTGTGAGATAATGATAAATAGACAACAAAAGAACTTACAATCAGTATAACTTTTGTTTTATCAGTGCATTTGCTGAGTAAACAGTTTATAACAAATCATCCGCTCTTCATATATATATCCATGACGATTAACATCAAATGCTGCCTAGATATACAAACCATGTGGTAGTAATAATCCAAAAATTCCACCAACTTGCAGAGATACTATATTTCATCGCATTACCAGCAGCAGGGTCTACAGGAGAAGTTTTACAAAGTACTCTTGAAAAGATACCTCAATACTCAGTAGAGTATTTATACTGAATTTACCGTTCAACACAGCTTTGTACTGAAGACAAGCTCTTAAGATCATTTTTGTTTTATTTTACTTTGCCATATCAAAAATATTGAAGTGGAATCACAATAGTTTCACTCCTTCAAATGCCTGAGGGAAATTCCTGTTTATATACGCAGCTACTTTGCTATTCATTTTCAAACAACTGAATGGGAGTTGGACCATGAATTTTGGTGGCGTTTACATAATAGCACCAGGCCCTCCATATGTAACATTACAACTTTGCTTACAGATATGGTTTGCTTGTGTTTCATTTAAAGTTTTATATGAATAAATGAATTTGGCAAAACCTTACTGCAGGATTTCAAAGGCCAACACAATGAACATATGGCACAATTCCACACTTTAGGGCAAATTATACAATTATTATAATTACATAAGAAATTGCCAACTTAAATGCACAAGGGTTCAGTAAGTGCAAAATTGAATTGCACCTGCTGAACTTCTCACAGGCAGATTCTGCTTACACACAACTATCAACTTCAGTGGAATTTGTGTACTTTTATCTGACAGAATCTGGAGATCTGTCTAATAACAAGTTCCAGTGAAAGAAAAGAAGAGTGCACCTAAAATGATGGAATTACATGTTGGACAAAAGTGAGAATGTGCGCTACAGATTGCTTCACCAATCAGAAAGTGCTTTAAAATATATGTAATCCAAATTCTTAAAATTAAACTACATCAATAGCATATATTAAAGCTATCATATAAATCTTTTTACACTTTTTAAATAACTGTTAAACTGTGTATCTAGAATTGTGAATTTAATGTAAAACGTGACTGATTTACGTAACTGAATATAAATCTGCAGCAGTAAATCTTGCATTAATGTAAGGATCTGACAATCCAAGGGAAAGAAAATGAAGTAATCTGCCAGTAAGAAGTCCTCAAGCTGGGGGTCAGATCCTGTTCATGGAAACCATCTGGTTGGGACCCTCCAAGCCACACCAAACACCAATGATCTTTTAAAAAAATATCCTATTCATTAATGCTTCGCAGCTGCACAGAGTGTTACTTCATTTTTCCATGGCAACGTCCTTTCTGTTTCAAGGATCTTATTTCAGTTTTGGTAGCAACGTGTTCTTTTGCCAATACTGAACACATTCATGTGTTAAAGAGAAGGAATTATTACAAATTCTTGAAACAGTCACCCCCTATTTTCATTTCTATTATGTCAAGGCCTATACACGCTAAGTAACGTACATTAATGATAAACCAATGAAGTAAGCAGTATTTTCCCTTCTACTTTTAAAAAGTTATGCAGAGCATATTGCTCTAAGCTTTTACTAATATAAGCCTAAAAAAGTACAATTACTTTAAGACTCTTTGTATAAAGAGGAAAGCATTAAGTTACTGAAATAAATGGGGTATTTTTAATTCATATTTTATAAAAAGAGAATGTTTCTCAATCGAGAGAACAGTGCAATATATGCTGCAGAAGAATTAGGTCTTCCTAACGGAGGAGGGTGGGTGAGAGGTAGTGAAACAAAACAAGTGACACACCATAGTTACCCTGCACAAGTGTAACAAAGAGGGACAGGTTGTACAACAGTCTTTACAGCCTTTCATGACAGTGATACCCTAAGGACATTCCCTTCCCTAACCCACATTTTATAGCTATATAAACCAATTAGAGGCATTCAAGATGACCCACAAGGTAACACTCACATAAAGATGTCTCCCGGGAAGTGGCCTCTCTCCGCATTAATCAC
The DNA here is from genome assembly GCA_034782735.1 of Sagittarius serpentarius. Lineage (NCBI taxonomy): Eukaryota > Metazoa > Chordata > Aves > Accipitriformes > Sagittariidae > Sagittarius > Sagittarius serpentarius. The sequence goes on along the minus strand of JAVKLA010000027.1, from coordinate 30,364,226 downwards.
CATCCATCATATGCTCTTGGCAGAAAGGCTAATGTGTTTTTCTAGGAGTTTCAAGTACAGAATATAATCTCGCAATGACTACCAAAATTGCAAAGAACCACCTTTATACATCTCATATAGGGGTTCTGGTGCAGTCATTGTAAGACCATACCTCAGCCTCTGACATCCAAATTAGCTCTACCCAATCAGACCATCTGCAGTTGAGCCAGACATGCACTGTTTGTTGGAATTTAAAAAGGCAGGCCAGAAATTCATGTTTTGAAGTTAGACAAAAAGTAAAAATTATATAAATGGAAAGCAAAGCACATGAATAAGAGAACTAAGAGAGCAGGCTACCTGTACATACAAAAGAGTATAATAAGGATCAGCTGCATTTTCTTTGACCACTTAAAAGACAATGTCTTTACACTACACAGTATTCCGCCTCTTTCCTAAGAAAGCTTGATTTTAAAAAGATTTTATTTAGTTATGGAAAATTTCTGGTTTTGTCAGTTTGTGGTACAGTAGCCAACTTAAGAAATCATCCTATCTCATAACTGCTGCATAACTACAGGTAGCTGTAACTGGTAAGTTACAAGTCACAGAATCTCTTCCTGACCCACGAATAAAGACCACTGGTCAAAGAACAGCAACTCTACTCAATCTCATCCTTAAGTTTCTGTTCTTTCAATCAGTGTTTCACTTTGACTAAAATTTTGAACAGGTTACACGTGTTAAAGAAAATATTTTCAATAATTTCAGGAAACACTCATTTTTTTCAAATAATTTCAGGGATATTTAATGGGATCTGGAATATCTGGCTAAGTTTTATATGTAATAATTATGCTCTTATTTAGCTGGCATTCATTGCAACATTACTCATTAATTCATTTGCTTTTAATACAGATCCTTCATTGTTCTCACTGGAATTCAGCATTAATAACCAATTAAAAATAATTGTGTTGATACTGCTCCACAATTTTAGCAACTATTAGTATGAAGAACATGTGAAAAGTGAGCATTACCCTCCTACACAGTGTAACTGCCAAAAAGACTTCAAGGCTGCATATAAAATCCTACAACAACTAAATAATAAAAACAACTTTTTATAGTTAAGTATGAAGGTCTTTTCACTTAAATACTAATAGCTTACCACAACTTCAATGCACAAAATCTTCATGCCATACTCTATCATGAGCAAGCCAAGGCTAGGACTAAGCAAGCACCACCTTTGGATCCAAAATAAACTTTCCAGTGACTTTGGTTCCAAACACATTTACTTACTCAAACTTCCACTAAAAGAATAATCCTTTGATGATTTTAAGTTATGAAGTTCTGTTTTATCTGACGACAACTACAGACTTCTCTGTTCTACAATCATGTTAATAACAGATCCAGGAACATGAAAATAGCTTTAGAAAAAACCTTAGTCTAAGTGCTCCAGCATTTAACCAGACAAAATATTCTAGAAATTTGCCTTTTTCATGCCAAATGATAATAAAATACAGAAAATCTTTATGAATTTAACATATAAATATATTTTAAAAAATGCGTATTATGTTTAATAAAATAAATGTATCATACTATACTTGAATTGAAAAACAGAGTCATAACCCTTCTTTATTATAGTGAGTGTATTATGTCAGAGCAGAGATGTATTTACAAATCACTCTGAGAAAACATGTGCCTATCACGGTCATCAGCTTTCATCTCCACAAAAAAACACTAGTTTGAACAGAACCTTTTTGTTTAATATTTGGTAACAGGCAAACTTAATTTTTAGCTGGTCAGTATCTTAACCATTCTCTGAAACAAATTCCCTTTGCTGGTTGCTCACGTAACAAAGTATACCTTGAAAAATGTACGAGCAGAATATCTTAGTCCTGATTCAATTTTCCCATTTATAAAGGATCCAGCTCTTCATCATCCTCATTATTAATTATTATTTTTATTATGACTTGAACTATAAGCCTCATTTATATAGGGAGTCTCATTGTGCTAGGTGCCACCCAGACACAACAAAAATGCAATGCTTCCTTCAAACACCTTACAAACTCTCTCTCTTGACTCCCCTCATCTAGCCACTTGAATCTCCAGTGGTGACATTAAGAAAGAAAGGAAAACAAGCAAAATACTCATGAAACAACGATGAAAAAGCTGGCTGAAAATGAAACAGAGTTAATAGAAAGCATCTCCTCAAATTCTAGAAATCAAGTCAGAAGTTCTTGCTCAGGTAAAACTTAAGACTTTCAAACTTTCTAATATTTTGAACCCAAAGTACTTTCTGCATGAAAGAGCAGTAAAACAGACATAGGTTCTGGGATGAGCCTGTATATAAATAAATATAGTTCTTGTTAAGAAGAAGGAACAGGCATTCAACGATTACTTTCTGTCAGAAATAGGGGCACTTATTTTTTAAATTTTATTTTAACACAAAACCAGTTTTCCTACTATATGCTGGAGTACCATAAAATACCAATCTCATAGAATGTACTGTTCAAAAGGTACACATTATAGTAATTCTAAATTAGGGTAATTTCTAAGCAGGCACTTGATATATACTTGGAAGAACAGAGTCCTAATTCTAGCTTTTCTAAGCCATCTAGTATTTGATCATGCAATCTTAACACTGGAATTCTAACATGTTTTTTTGTGTGTTTAACATGCACATACACTGCTACATGAAAACTCTGCTTTTACTGATCAGTGATCACAATCTAGAGCAGTCTGGTTCAGTCTGAGTGGTCATCTGTCAAAAGGCAGACAAGCGAGCAGCTGAGCCATCATTGTATAACATCATATTATATCATACGCCCCAAGAAAGAATTTATCCTACACACTTTCCTCAGGTATTTTTAAAAAGGGAGGTATTCTGCAGGTCTAACTACGGATAAAAAGGTGTGTAGCTATGCTTATAATACAGAAAAGTGTGACCAGCATTTTTTCTTCATATAATTTTTTAAGGATCTTCCCCTTAGATATAAAGAAGTATTTAAAAAACTAATATTCCAAAACCAAAGCATTCTTTGCTTAATTTACCACAAATCTATATTTTATTTTTCATTCTCTAAGACTTTGAAACTACTGAAATAAGACAATAAAACTTGAGAGCTCCTTTAAAAACCCTCCAATAAAAAGCACTAGGATGCATAAAAAGTATCATAAAGTTTGGAAAGACATAGGTTTTTTCCCACTTCCTTTTCATCTTACCTGAAGTGTAAGGCGCTTAACTGCATTCCACACTATTCCAATAAATTCCTTCATTCTTTCTTCAGGACTTCTGCAGCTTTCAGATGAGTTCAGCATGGTTTTCACAGGAAGTGACAAAGGACGAGATTCTAACGCAAACAACAAAACTTGCATTACACAAAGAATATATAACTAAGTAACATACCTATTGGTAGCAAAGAAAAAGAGTACTGATTTTAAATTCTAAAAGATTTTCTCTCAGTGTGTATCTCACTATGGACATAATAATAGTGTGCCTATTATTAAACTTGGCAACACAACTGTATCAGCTAAGCCTGATGAGAAATGCAATGAAATGAAATGCTTAAACTTTTAAAATGTAAACTGCTAAGAAAATATTGTGAAGAATGCTTGACCTAAGCAAATTAAGACAGTTTTCAAAGTGTGATAACCTATTTGGTGATGGAACAGCAATCCAAGAGGTTTTCACACACATTGTTGCCAGTGTAATTCTAAAGAAGGTTTTAGTTTTCTAAACTCATTGCAAGAAATTAAAGACAGCCCATATTAAATTACAGCCTTTGATTTGTTTGCTTTAAAAAATTCACCTAACAGAAACTTGAGCATGCTTCCTAAAAAAAGGCATAAAAATTAAATCATTTTCTGACTTTGTCAAGCTTAAAGGTACCAAAGTATAAAATATTTCAGCAAAATTCAATGTTTTCTAGTAAAAAGAGAAATTACCTTAAATTGTAAGTTATTTAATAACATGAATATGAAAAGATTTTAGATAACAGAAGCGTTTAATTGAATATAAGCACAGTAGAACTTCAAAAGAGGACTAGTGAGGAGATTAAGTAGTAACTACAAATTCATTAATGACTGTATGACTGGTACATAGTTCCTCCTGTCATCTCTTACAGAATATCCTCCTTCCTATGTTTTGGGATACTCACCAAATTATTGTCAGCTTCTTTAACATTTTCAATTTTGGCCTACATGATGAGCTGACAAAACTGCAGGAATAAATTATGAAGTCTTCATGACTTCATTTTAAACTAAATTGAAATCAGCACAAGTGTGAAAATTTATGTCTCCCAATTATAGAGATACGAGAAATCTGTGGTATACAAACTACAGAAGAATTCTTAAAAGAAAATTATGCTATCAGCTGAACTCAGGTGAGCAAAAGTAAATGGCCCTTGACATGCATCACTGGGTCTTCAGTCAGTTTTGATCACGAAAGGAAACACGCAAAGATTTAAAAATGAAACATCTGAGAGGTGAATTTCTGCCAAGAGCATGAAATGTTAATGCCGCTTGAGGAATTAATTTGTGACATATTTCCCATCAAGGCTAGAAAAGACCACAGTTGATTAATATTCTAGACAAAATCCTTCAACAAACAGTATTTTAAATGATCTGAAAAGAAAGAGAAGCATTAACTTTATTAAACTGATGGGAAATCAAAAGATTCAAAAAGAGAGATGGTCAAAAGAATGAAAGACAATTTTTATGGCTGCAGTGGAGTTAGTCCTCTCGGATATTCCTGGCTCCAATTCTGGAGCTATTACAATGATAAAGAACAAAAATTGGATCATGAGAATGTGAAAAGCATGACATTTCAGGATTGTTTGTTGTCAGCTGTGTTGGAGAGACAAACAAGTAAATAGTTCATATGGAGAAGCAGCATGGAGTAGCTATTTCATAATACATTCTCATGTGGAGACACTCTTCTGCCATGCAGTGAATATTCCATCCACATATGAATGGATTAAGTTGAAACAAAGACTTTCAGTGAGGAATAGCTGTTCTGCTTTAACTTCTTGGCCTACCTCAGTTCACACCGTCTTCTCTGTGTAGTCAGGCCCTACACTACACATATTACAAGGTAAGAATTAGGAACTGCTTCAGTATCAAGAAATAACAAAAGAGTTACCGGAGCGCAGAACTCCAGAATACAAGTGTTTGTAAGGGTGAGAACAGTATACAAAGTCACTGTGAGACTTCTGGAAATCTCACAGGCAGGAGTGCTTCAGGTCAAGTTGAACAGATAAATACAATATGAAACTACATATTCTACAGCACAATCAGCAAGGAATATCAACATCCTACGTCACTGAACAAGTGCATTACTTGTGAGTGGTATCTAAAGCTAGGTTTTGTTCCAGTCTCCCATGTTTTGTTCACTGGGAGACACACACTCTCAGTTAGGGGAATCAACTTTCTCATGACAGAAACAACTACCTGTGAATTAAAAACAACATTAGCTGGCCAAAGCACCACTTGTTTCTCTCCATGTATGTGCAATTCAAACGGGCAAAGCTGATTCAAATTCCAGGCATATCCATGATAGACAACAGCCTCACTGAAACACCCTGTATGCAACCGGAAAGACCAAAAGGAACAAACCCTTAAAACCCAACAAACAGATAAAGCAGCATTCAACCAGAAATCATGGAAAATAGCGAAGTAATAAGAAGTGCTTCAGAGTAGAAAGAAGAAACAAGCACAGAAGTAACTCCTGAAAAGAAAAGAAGTCCTCTGTTCATTTTTTTCCTGTACTGGTAAGTCCCAGAGTTTTATCTGAAGGGATGCTGGGACAGAACAGTGTCTTAACTCCCCAGCAGGCAAGGCCATCAGTAGATGACAGTTGCTAAGAGACTGTAGGACTCTGGCGTGGCTATCCCTGTGTTTGGCTAGTCCTCTATAGTAGACATGTAGACTGGATCAGCTCCATGTGTCTCGGTATGAAGGTTAATCTCCTAAAATAATTATGCTACTCAGCTACTACTGAACTGAAAACCTAGGAACAGTTCCTGGCACTGTAATCAGCCTTGTGTTGAAGCCAGGAGCCAGTCAGCAATAACTAGATAGAAAATATGATGTGTATGAAACACTTAAAAACTGATGAGGAAAAAAAAAAGTGAAGGGGAGGGTGCTGCTTCAGGTTGTACAAATTGAATTTTTAAGAAAACGAGTGTACAGGAACATAAAATGTTTCTACCCTCATCTTCTAGTCCCATATTTTGTATTTTCATAAAAATACACATCACAACTATTTCAATCAACTATCACTCACTCACAGGCTGCCACACTTACCATGAATTTCAGAACACACACTGGTAATGAAGAGACTTTTTAAAAAGGACTGATCAGATCAATCAGATTTGAGCTAGTAGAAGCAGCAGTTTTCATAATTCATTTCACAATTTACGGTTAAAGTATAGAGGGAGTTCCAAGTGGCATTCCTGCAAAATTAATCATAAATGTACTCTCTTCGTAGGAGAAGCCACTAAGCAAGACTTAAAGGTATAAATTCTAGACAGAGGTGCCTTTCTTATATAGACACATGCCTCCCTGTTTGTGTTTTTTTAGCCTACTGGGAACGGGTTGCTTTAGAAGTCTGATTCATAAAATACTTAAAAGTTTTAAAACTATAAAGATCTTTGGGGAAAATGGTGCTATTCTGTGCTATTAATATTCAGTTACGAAAGGAACATGAAAGGGAAAATATAACTTTTGAAGTGCAAAGATGTGGGGCAAATGAACATTTCCTCAAATAAATCAAAGCAGAGAAGACCACAGATTAGAGATTTTCTACTACTGGGTTGAGGACTGCTGATAATCTGTACTCACCACTGGCCTCATGCTTTCAGTTCCTCCTCTCTCCTTACAGCTAGCAACTGAACTAAAGGGAGGTAATATACAATGCTAATACCTTATTCCTAATTTGTACATGGTACAGATCTATTATGTCTCATCCCTCTGGCAGAAGATGACTCATTTCTCCTGGCCCGTTGTGTGCCTCATATCTCACACATTAAGAGGGCAGCAGCTTCTTTCTGGTTGGAAAAAGTTACACTGCTGCAGGCAAACCCGTACTTTCAGTGATCCCCAAAAGCTCAGAGAGCTCCTAAAGAAAGACAAGGCACCCATGCAGCAGCACAGTCTCTCCACCATCCCCATCGTATGACCATACTCAAAATGCACCTGTCACATGACCTCAACAAGCTGGGCAAACTTTCCTTCCCACATCACATCATCTGTCATATAGCTTCTCACACATCAGAACTAAGTTAAGCTGAGAAAAATCCTATTGCAAACTAATCATAGTTACTAAGAGGCCATGACAGCAAAACACACGGACACTGAATTAATAGTATTTAAAAGAAGAAAGAAATCAAAGGAAAAGCGTACTGTTATTACATGGCTCTTTCTGGAAAGATTTTTCTTCTGCTAAAATCAGAAGTAGTCTCCATAGTGTCAAAGAACTCATTGGGATTTCTTAGTATCTATTCACTTTTTCATGCATTAGATACATGCGTTTTATTAGAAATAAAAATAAAAATACCAAGGTGTTTGCAACTAATGCAAGCCGTTAAGGAACTGATCAAGGGGTCTAAGGGATTAGAAATGAGATTAAAATGCAGTGGAGGAGAAAACTCAAACTTCAAATAACTCTGAAAAAAATCTAAACAGCCTGCAGATTTTTTTTGTGGAAGATTAATTGGTTTCTTTATATGTAAAACAGAACAAAAACTAACCACCACCCCCAAAAAGAAGAAAAAAAAAACACTAAACAAAACAAAAAAAACCAACCCTGCCACCTACTTAAAACTTACTTGCTCTTTTCTGTAAACCAGCAGGTTTTGGTTTCTACGTATAATACTGTGCAAAAGCAAAAATTCAGTGAAACTTGGTATATAAAAGCTTGTTTGTCCTTAGGTTTGCATTCCAATTTTCCTCATAAGTCTACATATTTTTATATTTGCAACACAACAGAACTAAACATGTATGCCTATGTAGAGAGATACATGAAGGCATTACAAATGATTCACGCTTTTGTGTGTGTGTGTGTATACATATACGACAGCCAAAGAAACAAATTCTGTTCTCAATGGAATGCACTTCCATATAATAATTATGTTCCATGATATTAAAACATACAGATACAAGAAATTGCAAAACCACAGATGACTATCTTGTTAAAAATAATTCCTGTATCTTAATGTACTATTTTTTCCCCACAATCCAATTTAAAAATAAAAAGCTAATCTAAGTAGCAGGCTCACTGAAACCGTTACGTGAAGCTCAAAGCTGTATTTATCAATATTTTCTGAACTCATAAATATACATCAGAATTGTTTCAGAAATACCCACATTTTATTTTTGCAGTATCATAAGAGAAGTTATTCCCTATATACCCATTCCTGGATGACTGATATTTGAATTATTCACCTAACTGAGATTTTTTTTTGTAAGGACAGACTATGATGATCTGTATGTAAAAAAGTTTCCACTCTTCATCACGATGCTTGAGAATAAAAGCAGTACTTAACTGACTTAAATAACAGTAAGAAGGCCTTTTAAGCTTATAAAAATACACAATATATTTGCCTACACACTGAATAGTCTGCATAAATAACTTCTTTACCAGGCTTTGAGCATTTTTGCGTTCTGCTTTACTAATGGTGCAGATAATACATTACTTTTATCAATCAAGATGATAATTGAGCCACAGAGTCCCTCACAACTAGCCAGAGCAAGTCCTTTATACCCAGGGAAATGGCAGCAGAGAGGTGCAGTGACTAAATTAGAATGGTCATTCAATGAGTCAGCAGCAGAGTAAGTGTTAAAATACAGAGGCTTTTGACTTTTTACCCAACATGCCTTTTTCTTGAGTAAACATATGTCAGTAAACAAAGACAAATGTGATATTAACATTGTTGTGCAAGCAGAAAGGATCTTTCTGTGTAAAAGTCGGGTTGGCTAGCGAATGGCTATGGTCAGCATTTTCTCCCACCAAATTCTTAACGATTGCTGCACAATTTCTGGCAAAAAATACCTATTTAGTTCTAGAAACAAAAATAAAAAAGGACTGACACTTTCATGCAAATCAGTACCAGCCGTTCATAGGCAAAACTGAGCTACTATATAAGTAATTAAAAAAATGTGTTATATGTATGTTCATATATAAAGTCCATGCCTGAATTTATCTTAATATCGCTTACCATTCCAAATAAAATTTATACTATGAAGTAAGAATTTCAGTCTTCGGATTTGCAAGAACTTTTCTGGTAAATGGAGGAGGAATTCTGCCTAGTTTTCTGCCTTTTAAAAAAAAAAACCACCACTGAAAGTTCCTTAGTCTTTTAAATATAATCTAAAAATAAACATCTATTCTTTGTCTCTCAACTTTGAATTTCTCCATACAGAAGCATGTTTGATATACCACGTTGCTTTTGTGTTACTCATATTTTTGAAATCCACACACTGAACTGAAGAAATCATGCCATCATAACACAAAGTCAAACATTTTACTAGCCATGAAAACTCACAATAATTAATTTTCAATACAGGTATGTGACTGTCCAGCCATTTAAAAGTTACTATAAATCATCTGTGCCTGGAGACCTTCCTTTTAAATAATCCTTCCAAGAACTAAACCCCATTTATAAAAACATAAAAATCCTAGTATTTACAGGAACCCTAGGTAAAAGTGCATCAGATTTAAATTCCTGTATTTTACTTCGCCTATTTAGCATCTATTTAATTTCATTCATCTTCCCAAATAAATCATCAGTCATACATTTCATAGCAGGCATGAATAAACGATAATCATTCAGTTCATTGAGCAGAAATAGTGACCTACTAATTCAAATACTTCAGATAATCCATTGATTTCTCACCAGCCAGACTTCTCTCACATTTGCCAGTTTTTTGCATTCCAACTGCTCATTTTAGCGGGAATCTAGTTCAGCATTCTAGTTGTATTTTACGCAAAAAAAAAAAAAATTAAAAATCTGTAACTGCATGCATTTTTGCTAAGTACAAGTCATATTCTGCCACACTGTACTCAATAGAAAGTTTATTAACTTAAGATGAGAATTCAAATAAAAACACTAACACAGCAGCATTTAATCTAAATAAGAGAGACGTCTACATTTAAAGCTTTCTCTTTTCTCCACCTTTATTGAGAAGTATTTAATAGTGGTTCAGAAATATTTCGTGTGTATACTTTGAAGGAATTTTAAAACTACTTGAGTAAAGCTTTCAAAACTGAATTACTAACACTTCCTCTAACAACCAAGAAGGTGCAGTTATAGTAAGTATCTAACTACCAACTTACAAGTGTGTTATTATATCAACCCTATTAAATGTTAGGAAGTGATTGAAAGGAAAGGTGGGGATCTTTCTTTGCCTGCTTTCCTCTGGAAAGAAGGCTCATGCAAACCTACACGCTGTGCATATTCACGCAACTCATTTGCTTGTCCTCTAATTCCTTTTGCATTTGCTGGCCAACATAAATCACATTTGACAGGATAAATATCTCAAAGATACTGCATTTCTACAAGCATTAGGAAAATAAGTAAGCAGGGTAAAGAAGGTAGAAACTGGTAACAGAGCTCTGCCCTTATTACAAATCAGACAATTTATACAGGACAGAGAATATAAAGGCCATCTAAGAGTTTTGAACTTCCTTGTTATGACACCATCCTCCATATGCTTGAAATACAAATAAATAGTAGACTAGGTGTAACTTTGCACTTTAACACTAATTATTTCTTGGTAAGAACAACAGTTCCACAGAACAAAATATCAATGTTTCAGAAACACAAGGAAGACAGTTTTCCAAACTGGAATGATTTGAAGTCCTATCTTTCACTCCATATGCACGTACTTTTACGCACCACAGATACACTTCCTGCAGAATGAAACAATGCTGGACTCTCTTTTCAGCTCTGAACTTGGGATTGATACTCCATGGTAATACTGAAATCTTAGTGGAACTAAATGAGCAGTGCACCCTCTGACCTGTGGACCTGATCAAGCTGGCCTATGGAAAAAAGCTGTCCAAAACCCACCATTGTTTAATCCTCTTTTGCAAATGCCCTTGCAATCTGTCCACCAGACAAGAAAATGGAGCAATCTCTGGTCACGGGTGGTAGACCTAGTGATGAAAATCACTTGCCTGCTGTCCTATGCCCTCACGTACACTCAGGACAGGTCAGAAATGCAGTCACCCCCTGTACCATAACCAAATACCTGGCTATTGCATAACAGGGATCAGCAAAATTTTATGTGACAAGTGTACTTTCAGTTACGGGAGAGGGAATTTAGTTTTCAGGTGCCTTTCTAAGAGGCTATAGGGCCTACTCCAGCTAAAAGGTTCGTGACTTCTTAGATGATACATTAAATTCCACTTACCTACCTATCCTGTGGTTATAAAAAAAGTCAACTTTCAGGATTCTGAGAGAAAAAAAGTTATTAACTTTTCGGCCTCTCTAAAGTAGCTTCTTTCATTAAAAGCATTCCTCATACTAAAGAGCATGTGTGAGGCTACTTTTCTACTGTTACTTAAAAATTAGATGCTGTAATCACCGGGTTACACCTCAAGACAGTATCAAATTTGTGTCTGGGCTATCATGGTTACTTCCTAGGACGGCTAAATGTTGGATGTCACAGTAGTGTTGGTGAAATCACATTTCAGTGTAATGGCTACAAAAAGACCTCACTAAGAGGCAGTAAAAAAAAAACCAACCCCCCAGTTTTATGTTTAAGCATGGAAAATGTTATTATATTTTTCAAATAATGTGAAAATAATTATAATAATTTAATAACTTAATATGAATGAAATCTACAAGTTATTTTAGTAATGAATGAGCACCCACCTTGAATGTGTGAAAACAGACACTTTGGCTTTAACCATTATTTGATAGTGTGCACAGGACAGCTTTCAAAGACTGTCCTATCCATCTACCGTAGCCCGTAATATCTTCCTGTATAGGTATGCTACATATATTATATATTTATACACACATATAGCTAGCATTTTGCCACAATCCAGACAGGAGAGCTATACTTCTATACGTATAGCTATGGGTCTGCAAATCACTTTTCACTGAACAGGTAACAGCTCAGTTGCTGAGAATGGGAGGACAAGTGGGTGGATGGAGGAACTGAGGTAATACTACTTTTTTTAAAATATTCTTTCTTTATCACCTTGCTTGTTCACAGCCACATCATACAAAATTTAAACCATACATTCTATTATCTTACTCTGTTTTTGAAGCCTCTGTGGTTAAGGAGATTTATAAATAACTACAATTTGAGACTTAAGAATTGAAACCTTGGATTTTCACAGACAGATACCATATAAATAGTAGTTTTGCTCTTTTCCCATGCTTCATTTTTGGCAACGTCTCAGCAGCCATTAACTAATAAACTGAACTCAAGATCAATGTTTTAAATCATTTTACAGCTGTGATTACAAACTGCTTTCATTTAGTGCATAGGGTTGGTTTCTAGCAGTTCTCAAGGGAGTGACTGCTGAGATCATGCTAGACTTCAAAAGGATAAATTCAAAATCACCACCTGAAAAGCATGATTTTAAGATACAACCTCTTGCAGTCTGCAAAGACTATGCAGTATGTGCTTGCTATCAATGTAGGAATCTCAGTATTATCAATGTAGGAATCTGTTTTCTGATAACTTAAGTCATCTGTAGCTAAATGGTTAAGAAATACAAGGCTTACAAGGATCATTGCCCCTTTTACATAGAATGCTTTTGTAACATAGGTAGCATTACATGTCTTAGACCTATAATCAGTGTGGCATTCCTGGTTTAAAAAGGTGAGACAAATAATGAAAGAAAACCCAGACAGAAAGTAGGTGAAATTAACAGAAAGGTAATAAAGTGAAAAACTGTGGGAGTGAAGGACCCAGAAAAATTAGAAAGGAGAAGAATCACAGGCATTCTATTTTTAGTTTAATAAACTAGTCACTCATTCACCATATTCCAGCACATTATACACCTGTAAAGAAACGAATTGTGAAAGAAAGGATCCACTGAAATTTCTCCGAGAATGAGATCTCACCTATCACACTTGCATCCATCCAACCTTTTCTAACCATTGTAACTGCTGGCTTTGTAATCAAAGCAGACTCTTTTTGTGATGCAATGTATGTGTTAGTTTTTACCGTCCCCCAAATCTTCCAATGCAAAGACAATTCTGACAAACAGGGCACAAGATGAACTCTACAGAAAAAGCTTCTAATATCACACGAAGTTTCAGGAGACTATACAGAGAACTGCATGACACTGTAGTGACACAGGTCTCCTTTCTTTCTTCAATTAAGGGAAATCTGTGTGGTCTACTGAAGCAGACAGATAGAGTCCCTTTAAATAATTTCCTTAGTATACAAGGCTTTTGCTCTTTGGCATTCATTTTGTATTTTTATTCCCCATTTTTGCACGTAAATTTCAAATACTTCAGGTATATTATGCCTGGCATTTTATCTCCGAAGTGTAACAAATACGCAGACATTTTAAAACACAGGCTAGCCTTCAAACCAGCAGTGTCAGGCACACTACATCTTAAAACCAAACAAAATAGACCCTCTGCTATACATATCTGTAGCTTAACTTTTTAAAATAGTAACTTTTTTCAACAAATTTTTAACAGTTGAGAATTAATGAAACCAAATTTAGTAATCTCTTCATTCAAAGACTGCTTCTACTTCAAAAAAGAAAATGCTAAGTCAATGTCATCGAGAGGATTGGTAGTATCACCTTTCATTTATTAGTATCAAACTCTGTGCCACAAAATCATTTTATAGAGAAGCCAAATATCTGCTTAATCATAAAAAAACCCAAAATTTAGGCTAAACCTATTTGATAAACTGAGTGACTAAAGTAAGTGGTAGCTAGCATAAATGAAACCTAAAACTGAATTTTTCAGTTTTGCAGCAATGTGTGTTATACTAAGTAACTGAAAAGACATCTTGATACTGACTTCAAATTAAAAAGTGGAAGAATTTAAGAGGCACAGAAATCCTTCTTTTGCTTTTAGGATGTTATTTGTAATTTATAATTTTATTTTATCATTGCTGCACTCACACAGAGTGTGATCGTTACCGCAGAAAAGATAATATTCGAGATGAAGAATAACAAAGGCTGAAGATCAAAACTGGCTACCAAGCTGAGCAGGTACCAGACTGAGACACTAATTTTCAAAACTCAAGGACGAAGCTACTTCTGCAAACTATATGCATACTTCTATAAATTGGTAATTAACACAAACTAATCTAGCGTCTGTTCATGCAAATAGCTGGTTTTGAATGTCAAATATTCAAAATCACAAAAGTTTCTCTAGTGAATTACACCTTTGTGCTTTGTTGACAGGCACAAGTAAAATTAACCTCAAGAAGAAAAAAAATATCATTTATGATGTCGATATAGCAGAAAAGATGATAAATATAGTCAAAAGAATATATTTAGTACAGTCATTTCATTACAGGCAAAAATAAAGGAAATTCAAAAATGAAAGGAAAACTGATAAAAATAAAGGATATTCATACATATAACAGAAAGAACTCTTTGAAATGAATCTATTATTTTACTACCAAAGATAACATGGCAATTTACATAATATGCAGCAGATTTTCTGGTTTTAGCCAATTTTAATCTCAAAATAACAATTAACCCTACTACTAACAGACAAGATTGTAATCTCCGTTTCAGCAGACAACATTTTGAACTACTTCATGATTATCTGGAAAGAAACTTCAATGCAAAAGAAAAGAGAATTTGTTCAGTGTGTTTCAGAAGGATTACTTCAAGTCTCAGCTGGACAGTTACCTTTTTTTCAGATGGTCTCCTACTTTACTAATTGCAGACACTACTATAGGAATAAATAGCCTAAGAAATCCCAGAAAGCCGTATCATCTTGATTAGTGATAACAAAGTTTAACTTTAGCACTTTTAAGAGGCCAGAAAATATTCTGAAATTTAATAATTTCTTGACTCCAGAAACAGAAGTGCCAACAAATGCATTCTATGGGAGAGTGATTTTGAAAGAGTTTTAACTGTTTATGCACAAATCTTGACTTCCATACAGGCCAGACTTTAAGCAACGTGAACAGACTGACTGAAATCAAGGAGGATAATCACGGTGTACAAAATCTGACAAGATTATGGACTAAAATATTTTATATCAAGGCAAATAGCAGATATTCTACTGAAAGCACATCTCCTTTATCTCCTTTAAAAAAAGCGTTACATAAAACTATCAGGGCCCCAAAGATAGCACCTAAACAAAAATGAGAAGAAAATTAAAGTATGTATTTCAAAATTGCAAATCTGATTATTTTTAATATTAAAAGTTGTAATTTTCTGGGAGAATATTTCTTTAAAACTGAAAGTTGTTCCACAGTATTTGCACAGCTGATGCTGTTCAATTGTGGACACATGTTATTGAGGGAGGTTGCAAAGGCAGAATGGCTAGTTTCAATTAAGAGATCATACCTGTTACTGTTTTTGTTTTGACAGGACTGCTGGCATACTCAGAGGCTTGATTTGATTGCTGCCTTGCCAAAGGTGCACTTCCAACTGATGCTTCATCCTCCTTTTTTCGAGTTACTGACACACCAAGTGGAACGGTTCCTACAGACTGCTAGAAAAAGAAGTGCCTTGTGAACCACTCAAAACCAAACCACATTAATATTGAATTATGACACTGTCATAAGAAGCATGTCTTAAACTACATATTTTAAAATGTCTAGAAGACAACTTGAAGCAATGAGTAGAGCACATATATTTTGAAAAAAATTATGAAACGCTGCATTTGTACTTGCACTTGTAATTCTTTATTTTAGTCCTGTTAGTCTGAAGAAAAGCTCTACAGTAACAAAAAAAGTAAAATATAATTTATTAACTTTAAATACCATGCTTGTTAGCCAATCAAAATGCACATGAATAAACCTAGATGATCACCAAAGCAAAAAAAAAATTATCTAAGTGTTTAATGGAAACTGGAAAATTTTAGCCAGATATGAAGATCCCAAAGTTTTGCCAAGAAATTTATCTTCATTAAACTTTGAAAGATGCATTGTTATTTACATTTGTTCCTCACATTTTAAATACAAAATTTAATTCTGACCACTACTGATTTTGAATTGTTTCGTCTTTCAAGCATATCAATAAATGACAAACTGCTGAAAATATGACACGGTTAAACAAAACTGAAGGCATTAAAAACCTAGTTTGAAGGACTGCATCCTTATTTTAAGATTAGAGTGACATGTATTAATCCACATGGGTTCTGGAACTAGAGGTCCACAAATGAGGTTTTGTTGTTATTTTTTTTAAGTAACGCAAGCTAGAAAAGACAAAAACATTAAAAAAGCTGGATCCTCAATTTTGCTGTACAGTTGGCCATTAACATTTTGCTGCAGCATTAGCTGCTACGTAAATTGTAGATGTATTCCAGTTGACAAAAGCAGAGTATCTCTACCGTTGATTTAGCAGAGGGTTATCATTTAAAGATGACAAAAGTTTTTTCTAAAGACCAGACACTAGGATTACATGCATCTTAATCAATTTTTGTGTAATTTAATTTTGTTGGTATTGGAGCGAAAATGTAATCCATATAGCTGGGTAATGAGAAACCTCACACGTTGCATTAGGAATCTCTGTGGGAAACAAACTTGTGTGAGGCAGGCAATGTGCTTGTAAATTTTCTCCAATAGAAAACAGATCACTGAATCAAGGCAGTGTGCAACACGTGCACACATACAAAACCCCAAAACAAACAGAAAAATCATTTAATTGAAGGAAAATGACTTCCAAACGCCTTCACCATTTTCCACTATAAAAGTAAATTAAAATAAGAAAGACAATCAACTATTTAATCCTACTCCAGTGAAAACAATCAACTTATATATACAGTGGTATGCAAAGTTAATAGGAAAATACTAATGTCAATGACAAACAGAACTCTCATCTCTCCTCCTCCCTCTGAACATACAGTCATCAGCTTTGTCTCCAAAAGCACTAAAAAGTCATTCTGAGATATAGTAACATGCCACTTTGGTGTCCTCTAGCCGTAACAACAACAACAACAAAACATCAGATTTGAAAAGACAAGTTTTACACCACACAAATACCTTCCACATGCATATAGACAGAGTCTGAAGTTTTGTAAACTTTTGTCAGACACTTTACATCACTTACTTTAAAAATTTAGCAGTTTATCTGTTACAACCTTCCATAAGACCAAGCTGTCTGCAGCTTTCCCATGACGGCAACTGTTGAGGCACGATTTGGCAATTCTGGAAATAACATTGCAAGAACATTGACTTGCCAAAGCGAAGCAAGAGTTTCTGAAGAATCAACACAGACAATGCAAGACAGTACAAAAGACAATAGGATGGAAATACTGTCTGAAGAAGCAGTATCTATTTCTGAACCACTGAAGAAATGGATCAGCAAAATACAATAATAGTAAGTTACACCACTAGTCATATAGTGAAAAACATCAAGGCTATCACAGCCAGACAAAGCTGGAAAAAATTATGACCAAATATTGAGTGCTTGAGTGCTAATCTGGACAATGAAACAGCTGTTTCATCTTTGCTCACTGAAATCAAGCCTGATGTTGCTGTTGATGACGCCCAGTACAATCTTGTCAGGTTTTTGGCAAAAGATTTCTGGTAAAAAGAATGCAGAAGATGAAAGATCAACATTGAACTAGATGGAAAAGGATCGTCAAGATTTGGGTTTTAGCCACAAACTGATGAGGAAATTGTGGCTTCGGAAATAGCAGATGACAAGAGCCCCACAGCTGTACGAGAAGATGAATCTGATGGGAAAGGAGACATTGCAGGCAAGTGTTATCATAACCATTTCATCACAACAAGCCAAAGAGCTAGCTATAAAGTAATATATAGTAAAGTTTAACACACCTACTTAGGATGTAAGCTTTATGGTTACTAATTGGTAGTGTTATAAAGAAAATAAAAAACATTTAATAAAGTTACGGAACTACGGCTATATTTATATGATGTTGTTTTGTTGACACAAAGTCAAAATCAGATTCTGTTCTAGAATACTGACCACAGTTTTATCAATGCAATAACGTTATGTGGCTATTATACATACATGAATACTAGATTAGTAATTCATGGTACTCAAAACAAGAAGATTTACTATTTTTCCAGTATAATTAATACAATTAACTTTTTAAGCGGTGGCTAAAAAAACTACAGGAAAGCCATCCTTTTCCAAATTTAAATTTTATTGATTCAAATAATCTAACACATTACACACCATGTTAAGTATGTGTACACAAAACACGTACATATATGTTATTTATGCATGTAAACGGATCAACAGATACAGGTTATATTTTTTATTTTACTTCATACTGTGTGGTCAATGTGACTTTGGAAATTATAAAGATCTAAAATCAGAGAAAGGCACAGAACAATAATAGCTAAAAACAAACCTGCCAAAAATACCAAGCCCCAAGTATTTCCTGATTTATGTGGAAATATGCCAACTAACTGAAGCTAAAATACCCTGTAAAGAGGACTAGTGGGAATTTGCCCCAGGTAGAATCAATTAGTATTTTATTTAACTTGGGATTTTCAGTAATTAAATATTTTATTTCTGAATTGTAACTTCCCACAAGTGTGAGGCTGAAGAGGATACAGGCAGATCTGGGAACATGAGAAATGCATACTAAAGAGAACATGACCAACTGAGCAGACAAGTAACTTTCATTTGAGGGATGCCTATACAGTCACCTCCCCGATAACAAACTAAAGGCAAAAGAATATTCCAAGATAGGAACTTAAATATTATTAATAAAAGAAAAAAATGAAGCACTGCCTTGTGAAACGCTGAATTCAGAAGCCTCAGCCCAGACATGTGTTGCCATCTTTGAAATGATACCATACCCAGCTATCCCATACAGTGGATGCTGCATGCACACAGACTGATGTGTATATGTGCAGTAGCTTGCAACCAGCAAGCGGGAAGAAAAATCAATGAAGTCTTTGGAATGGTGAGAGATGTCAGCTCTACTCAAGACATGGTGTTCTGTGAACATCTAAGATTACTGTGATGCAATCACTATCTGCCTCAGAAAAGAATATTTACCTATGCTGCAAGACTGTCCAAGCTGTGCCAGAATGAGCTCCAACAGCAAGTAGGATCTACCTTGCAACAAGTTCTACAATCACGAAATCAAAAATTGCTCCTTGACTACAGTTACATTTCATTGGTTTGATTTCTAAGATTAATAACGTAAGTACACACCAAAATAGCTTCAGAGAGCTCAAACAAAACTAGGCATTAGGCCTAGCTCCCAATTAAAATTAATTAATTAAAATTACATTAATTCAAATTAATTCCTAATTAAAAAGATTAGGCATGCCTAATCCCTGGGGTTCACAAAAACACCTTCTTCCCTGGCAGATGAACTTGCTAATTCAAAAAGATCTCTTTGCTTCAGGTAGGAATTTCAGGTATGCTCAGAAAAGTGCTCTGCTGGGATAAAAGACAGATCACCAATAAGCTGTAATCTTTCCAAACTTATGTGATGAACTGATGTCAGCCAAAACCCCCATATTTTAACCAACTGATGAAAGCATTCTATCAGCAGTTTCAAGGGGCCTCTGAAAGTAGAAGATAAAAGGTTCAAGTTCCATGTAGCTTTGGTTCCTTAAATAAGCAGTAACTTCATTCCTGCGTCCTTCAGAAACTTGCGTTCCTTGGGGTAAGAAGTGACAGATCCTGATAGGGATAAACACAGTGCTTTTGGCCTGCAAGCAGTATCAGAAATCAAAACCTATTATAATTTGAGAAATCTTTGCACACCAAGAAGATAATTATGTCTACTGTAGAAACATGCTTGTTTTATCAAAGCCTTTCCTGCTATTCATCAAGGTAGGAGAGAAAAACTGTAACTAAGGAAGGGCGACACAGCTCTACCCTCAACAGCCAACTTTGCTACAACATGGAAAAAATCTCAAGTTTGGGTACTGAAACTTACACTTACATTGTGTTATTCATTATCACAAGTGTTTGGCTTTTAAAGACACAAAGATCTGCAATATTCCAAAAGTCATCCTGAGACAGATCAAATTAGATGAATCACTTGTTCTATATGAGTCTACTAATCAAGTCATGATGGTAAAATTATTTCATCTTAGGCAAACATACCAGAGACACCTCTTGTGCAGACCTCTGAATGAAGAATTGCCCAAAGCATACCATTAAGAGTTGATAATATTCTCGGCTCACATTGAACTTTCCATAAAGCAGTGACAGGGGTTTATAACACAGTAAAATTCTTAAGATAATGGTAGAGAAAAGAGAAAATGACCAGAGAAAAAAAGCTGAAGAAAAAAAAAAGGATTAAATTGACTTGCTAACGAGCAATTCTGTAATTTACCTACCCAGCCGTGCTGGTTTTGGCCGGGATAGGCTTAATTTTCTTCATAGTAGCTACTATGGGGCTATGTTTTGGATTTGTAATGAAAACAATGTTGATGATAATGCAGGGATGTTTTAACTATTGCTGAACAGTGCTTGCACAGCATCAAGGCCTTTTCTGCTTCTCACACTGCCCCACCAGTGCACAGGCTGGGGGTGCACAAGAAGGCGCGAGGGGACACTGCTGGGACTGCTGAACCCAGCTGGCCAAAGGGGGATCCCACACCATATGACAGAGTGCTCTGCAAGAAAAGCTGGGGGAAAGAGGAAGAGGAAGGACATTCGGAGTTACAGCATTTGCCTTCCCAAGTAACCCTTATGCATGATGGAGCCCTGCTTTCCCAGAAACAGCTGAACACCTGCCTGCTAGTGGGAAGTAGCAAATTCCTTATTTTGCTTTGCTTGCATGTGCAGCTTTTGCTTTACCTATTAAACTGTCTTTATCTCAACCTATGAATTCTCACTTGTACTCTTCCAGTTCTCTCCCCACCCCACTTAGGGGGGGTGAGCGAGCAGCTGTGTAGTGCTTAGTTGCTGGCTGGGGTTAAACCAAGACAGTCCTTTTTGGTGCCCAATGCGGGGCTTGCAACGTTCAAGATAATGACAGATTTGATTGGAATATGCTACATTGAATTTATAGCTGTTATGGCTGTTGAGCTATTAATTGGCATGCTTCTGTTCTTGCTGTGGGGCTTGCTTGCCTTACTGTAAATTAGAGTCTTGTGCTCATTAGTAGCTGCTTTTTGCTTTCGCTGCTTGCTGTACTGCTTATCATCTTACTCTGCTGTTCCTGGGAACATTTTGGTAACAGCAATGGCCATGCGCCCTGGCTAGCAGATGGCCAGGGCATCACTTCTCTTTCTATGCTGTTGTATTGGACAGGCTGGAACTCCAATGTGAACTTGGGTCAACATGACTGTGACCCACGGATGAGTCCATGTGGGAGCAGGACACCCCGAACTGTCTGTGGATAAGCCCGTGCCAGAGCAGGCATACCTCTGACGGGACTGTGGCTCAAGGATAAGTCCACGCTGGAGAAGGTACACCTTGAAGCATCCCTGGCTGTGCATGAGGTCATGCTGGAGCACCTCAAAGCGTGTGGCCATGGGTAAACCCACAACAGAGAAGGTACTCCCCTGGAGGGCCTACAGCCATGGGTAAGCCCACGTTGGAGCAGGTTTACTTCTGAAGGGACTGTGGCTGTGAGTAAGGTCACGCTGGAGCAGGTATATCTCTGCAGGCACTGTGGCCCATGGATAAGTCCACACTGGAACAGGTGCACCTCAGAGTGACTGTGGCTGCAGATAAGTCTAAAGTCTACGCTGCAGCAGGTACACCCCTGAGGAATTACTATAGCAGAAACCACCCGAACCAATGGAGAACAAGCCTTACAAGAAGCAGCGCAAGTGCAGCAGTGACCCAATCTGAGCTGACTTTGGTGCCCAGTAACTCCATGCAACGCATCACCTCTCCTGTCCCGAGTGATCACCGTAACAGATGGAGCCCAAAGTCACGGACTGAATGAACTCAATGGACATTTTGTGGACATCTGCGGACATTTCACAGGGGTGGTCCATAGACAGACTAGGGGAATGATATCTGTGTATTATATCAAAGGATGGGAAGGGGGGTGGTAGATAATGCTTTACAAAAACAAAGCAAGCTACATTTGAAAAAATTTTCAAAAATAGTCAAAATAAAATATTTTAAAATTACTAGAAACAAAGCGTCACTGCCACAAGCCACATCTGAAGAAATCTTAAAAAAACAGTCGAAACAAAATATTCAATTACTGGAAACAAGGCCTCTAAAAGTAGCTTTGTTTTTAATAGGGAGGCAATGTTAACATTGCGTAAGTAAAATGTACACATACAAGAAGTCACTCTCTATAGTGGTATCTTTCCCAAATTCTGTTCAAATTAACATTTCATAAAGCATTAAAGAGCGTATCTTTTCAAGAGGGCTTTCAGATCAAAGAATCACAAGGGGTTTAAGCATCTATTATAGATATGCTGAGTTAAAGAACTATTAGAAAGAAGCAAGTAAGCAACTGGTGCACATAGTACACTAACACATCTCCTGCTGCTACACATACAGCTTACTTTACAAAAACAATCCATACAGACTGAAGTATTTTAAAAAAATGAACACCAATTTTGGCTGACACAAGAACATTTAAAAAAAAAATCAACTCAAACTTCTGTGCCAGTTTAAACCCTGCTTAAAATCTAGCATAGGTTCAATCAATCATCAAGCAAGGTATGTAAGGTCTTTTGAATTTGCTGTTCCAACTTCATGGATTATTACCAGTTACTGAAAAAAATAGCAGTAACAAAAACAAATTTCATAAAAGTCTAACAAATTCAGGGAACCAAAAATGTGATTATTTTTAACAACCAGATTATGCAAAATATGTGGTTTTGATGTGGAACATATGGAGTACAACATATCTGGCTTATACTAATTTTATTTGAGCAGTCACACAGACTGTATCAAAAGCAGAATAATTACATTTTTGTCAGATTTCTTCTTAATGCATTAATCCTTAAAAAGTAGAGCTGAAGAGCAAAACATTTACATTCAAAAAACGTACCCGTGTCCAACATAATATTCTTTATAAATATTGGTATCTTTAAACCTTTCTTAGTATTTCCATTTCATAGCTATAACACACCCAATGTCAGTATAAAAAAATTTACCACTGAATAACTTTCTCCAGAATGCCTTTCACCCATTCTTCAGGTTTTGAACTAAAGGAGAACAAAATCAGAAAGTCTATTTTTTAATTTATTATTGCCATATTAAGTACTAAAAGGTTGAGAATCAATCTATTAACCATTCAAACTATCACATAATAGGTTAATAACAAGATGGCATGACAAATTCACAAATACATTAAGCCAGGTTGGATGGGGCTTTAAGCAACCTGGTCTAGTGGAAGGTGTCCCTGACCATGGCAGGGAGGTTGGAACTGGATGATCTTTAAGGTCCCTTCCAACCCAAACTGTTCTATGATTCTAGCAAGTCCTGGTTATTGTGGTTTTTCTTTTAAACTAACAATTTAGTGTAGGTATCTTAATAGGCACGATGTTAAGAAGGTGGTTAATTAAAACATCTCCAAGATGTCTCTAGCTTACAACTCACAAAAACTAGCATTTTGAAAGTAAGTTTTGAACTTGAAGTTACAGTACTTTGATTTATAAAGTTTATTCCTTGCTCTGCACCAAGACTCAAGTTATTTCAGCTCAGTATTACTGAAGAATAAACTAATATAATGGAACAAAATTAATTCCAACAATTGCTGCCACTTTAATATATATTATGTCTTGGGTGTTCTGAGCTTTTTTGGTTTTTAACCCATTAGGTGGCAAAGATTTCTGGTGTTGATTACTGCACACTGTACACACAGTACACAGCTCCAAACAGGAAAGGTGATCTACCAATAGCGTCTTTTTCTAGACAAAGCAGCATGTAATATTTGCTACACTGATTATCTGGAAAGATCATCAACTGATGATGAGGTGAAAATACTCTCATGATAACAAATAGCTTTTCCTTACCTCTTCCTGTCCCTGTTACCAATCCAGGAGGTTTTTTTTCCTTTTCTGACACTAACAACTGTATTTTCTTCTATATGTACATTATTCACAGCTGTTAGACATGAAATCAACATAAAACATAATTTATACATATTTTTTGAAAATGTTAAGTATTACACAAGCTTAACTAACTTCTTGTGTTCACTTAAGTTTAGAAAGGGAAAGAAGCAGGAGGGCAAAAGAGCTAAAAAAGAGCCAGCTAAAATATTTCATTGTCTATGGGAATACACACTGGTATCAAGCCAGGAAACTCATGAGGTTCTTTTCCTATTGGAAAAGGCTGAGGTACTGAATGCCTTCTTCACCTCAGTCTTTACTAGCAAGACCAGCCTTGAATCCCAGCTCCCAGAGACCAGGGGGAAAGAATGGAGCAAGAAAGACATATTCTCAGTGGAAAAGGATCAGGCCAGGGAATACGCAAGCCCATAGGCCCTCATGATATGCACCCACGAGTGCTGAGAGGGCTGGAGATGTCATCACAAGGTCACTTTCAATGTTCTTTGAACAATCATGGCAATTGGGAGAGATGTCTGAGGACTGGAAGAAAGCAAATGTCACTTCTGTCTTCAAGGAGGGCAAGAAGGAAGACCCAGGGAACTACATACCAGTCAGCCTCACCTCAATCTTTTGGAAGGTGATGGAACAACTAATCCTGGAAACCACTTACAGGCATTTGAAGGACAAGAATGTGACTGAGAGTAATCAGCATAGTTTCACCAATTGAAAGTAATTATTGACCAATTTGACAACATTTTATGATTGAATGACTGGCTTGTTAGATGAAGGGACAGCAGTGGATATTGTCTACCTTGTCTTCAGGAAGGCCTTTGACACTGTCTCCGATAAGACCTTCATGGAGAAGCTCATGAAGTATGGGCTGGATGAGTAGACAGTGGACTGAAAACTGGCTAAATGGCTGGGCCTAGAGAGTGGCGATGAGTGGCATGAAGTCTAGCTGGACTTCAGTAAGTAGCAGAGTACCCCAGGGTCAATAATGGATCAAATCTGTATCTTCACTAATGGGAGGAGCGGGCCAAAGGGTTGCGCTGCCATCCAGAGGGACCATGACAGGCTGAAGAAATGGGCTGACAGGAATCTCAGTAAGTTCAACAAGGAGAAGTGCAAAGCCCTGCACCTCAGGAGGAACAACCTCATGCACTGTCATATGCTGGGGGCTGCCCAGCTGGAAAGCAGCTTTGCAGAAAAGGTCCTGGTGGACACCAGGTTGAACAAGAGCCAGCAAAGTGCCCTTGCTGCAAAGAAGGTGGATGGTAACCTGGGCTGCACTAGACAAAGTATTGCCAGCAAGTCAAGGGAGATGATCCTTCTTCCCCTCTACTCAGTGCTGGGTCTAGTTCTGGACTCCCCAATACAAGAGAGACATAGACATACTAGAGGGAGTCCAGCAAAGGGCCAAAGATCATTAAGGCACTGGAGCATCTTCCATATGAGGAAAGGCTGAGAGAGCTGTGATTGTTCAGCCTGGAGAAGAGAAGGCTCATAGGGGACCTCATCAATGAATAAAAATACCTGAAAGAAGAGTGCAAAGAAGATGGAGCCAGGCTCTTCTCAGTGGTGCCCAGTCACAGGATCACAGGCAATGGGCACATTGCCTGAAACACAGGAGGTTCCTTCTGAACGTAAAGAAACATGTTCTTACTGTGACTGAGCACTGTAACAGGCTCTTTATTAAGCAAGACCTCATGCAACTTACTGTAATAACTAACAGGATTTTTCAGATTTCACACGTAAGAAAACTAAAGAGTTTGCCTCGAGTTCAGTTCAAAGAGGCACATTAATTCTATTCCTGACTAATATAAACATAACCAGCATTGGCTTTGCCATATCACCTTTTAAAGAAACGATGCTGCACATTATAGCATACAGTATTCAAGTAGACAGCCCAACTTCTTACTACAAACTGTTTCAGTAGTTTCCTCTATTATTACTGGGCAAATTTACAAATCATAAACTTGCAAGAAACATACTAAAGTAAGGACATCAAAAGCATGTAATAAAAGCTCTGTGCTTGTTTGTGTTTTGTATATATAGACTTATTATGTCATTTCTGCCAAAACAAATTTTATAAGAAGCATTACTACTCACGATTAAAATCCAGTTATGCCCCTCAGAATGGCATTATACTGACCTAGGTCCAGTATCACTAATTAGATAAGAGATGATTATTGACAAGACTATAGAACGAAGATGCTTATTTTACACAATGCTTTCATTTCAGCAAAGAAACTTAAGAACCACACCACCTATTTCTAGTAGTCATGACAGAAATTCAAAAGCAATATGCAGATTCGTTCAAGCACTGAGAGAAGGCCACACAGATTTTTAGACAGCAAAGTTCTCATTGTTTCTGTGCTTCAAAGGGGACAACCGAAAACTTATAGATGCATGCTGAAATTCAGAATGGACAGAGAAAAACAAGTTATATTTATATCCATTTACCCTAGAGGACTGACCATATAGCCACAACAGCAACCACACAGATCATTATTCAAATACGTAACAGCAGCCATATTTTGGCATGCACTGTCACTTTGTAACAAAAAGGTAATACGCTCCAATGCCATTCCCTGAAAGCGTCTGGCACCAAATACTCCATTGTACTTTAAAAATTATGCAGAAGCCTTAAAGACCACTTCTATTTCCAAATTTTCCCTTTTTTTTTTTTTCCAAGTTAGTTTAAAATAAACATGAGCAATAATGAGGTATGGAACTTGCACACCATACAGAAACATAACCTATGTAGAAGGGTTGTAATTAAGTGAATTCCCAAATTCTAACATTTTCTTTAGATAAACACGAAGTCCAATCCCCTTCTCCTGCAAACAATTTTGTACATATTGTTCCTAAAGACATAAAATTCCATATAGGATCAAGTTAGAAAATGTCCTTCTCATGATAATACAACCAGCAAGAAACTTTACTCAAGATTTTAAAATCTTTTACTTCTAGCCTAAATATATGAAGAACCTGTTTATATTCGCCAAACAATTTTTCATTTAAACAGCTTCTCTCTCTCTCCTTTTGGTGTTTACCTTTAGTCAAACTTTTAAATTCCTCATTTATCATTCATCACATTTTTCAGACACCATCTAACAATCTATCAAGACATGTGGCTTAGTGTACTAGATACTACATAAACATGGCTAAAGAGTTTATAACCTAATTATACATAACAGTCACTCTAGGTAAAGGAGGGGAGAAAGAGAAAGTGTAAAGTAGTAACATCTGTACGAACCGAGTAACATAATGGCCTCAGCTATCACGCTAGTTCTACAATTATTAGCTGCTGGGAAGCAAGGTGCAAACAGAGGTAGGTTTACCAATAGTCTAACAGTAACAAATGAAAGGGATAGTCCTCATTGGGCTGCGGGTACTCCCATACCCCAACACAGCAGCCTTTCACTGTTCTGTTCCCAGTTGAATAAATTTCAGTAAGGCCAAAGAGAATTACATTTCTTGGTGGCTTCATCACATTAATCTTAAGGATGACACAGTACAGCTTTATGGAAAAATCATTGAAAATTTATGTGTTTTGTAAAAACACATTTACTTTGATGCTTCTGTCCTATCCCATTTCAGCTCACAAAGTTAAGTATGTTCTGATATTCCTAACTTTTCATGCTTTCAGACAAAACCACGCCGACACAGTTATGTTACATTACATATACTGAGGTGAGTATTTCAGTAAAAATATATATACTGCCAAATTGGCATTATTCCAGTATGTAAAGGCATACCTGTCTCTGTGGGGAGCGAGACAATCCCAGCCCTATCCTGTATGCAATCAGAAGTTTACATGGCTATACTTGTGGTCCCAATTAATAATTTGATTTAACTTACTGAACTCCTAATAGAATGTGTATACAGAACCAAACGTACTGAAAGATTTTCTAACTGTCTTTTCAGATAAAACTCACAATTTTAACTTACTCAAAACGGCAGAGCAAGAAATTACGTGAAGTAGACATTAAAATTTAAAAAATCTTAACATTTAAGATCTCTGAATCACAAAAGAACTTCTAAAGTGATGTATTTTCTTTTCTTCTGTTGCAATTGTGTAAGATTGACAGAACAGAGGAAAAAAGATCTTTATCAATCAATAGCATTTTCACTATAACACTTGCTTGAAAGCATCATGTCTTACAGTTGTTCCATTAAATGTTCAAAAATTATGAAGGTTGTACAGAGCATTTTTATTTTGTTATACAAATTAGATTATGGTAACAAGATAAACCTTTTCCAATAAGTAATATTCAAGGCCATAACTAACTGGAATCCTTATCCTAGGACAATTACAGTGTTACATAAAGAAAAAAAGTCTTTGGTTAAGGATAGTTTAATACAGGTATAGTTTTCTTTTCAAACAGAAGTTTCTCCATGACTACTACAGACACTAATTTTTATTATTATGTGCAGTCTATTACCACAGTCACATTAATGGTGAAACTAGAATGATGTCGACAGTTTGGTATATAAATTCACATTTAAAATAATTTCAAATGACTAAGCAACTCCAAATGCTAATAGCATTAGAAATGGGATACAGTAATTTTAATCAGAAATAGATCACAAAAAAATTTAGAAGGCTGTATAAGGTAATGCCACAAATTACAAAATAGCTACTTAATCAAAATTTCGTTAAAAATTTTGCCACTGGTGATCAAAACCACGGACAAGTAAGTTTCCTAATGTAGTCACTAAACCTTTCCAGTCACTCAGTATACAAGGGAAATCAAGCGAGAAAGCATTGAGTAACAGCTGATGATATACGTTAACGTTAAGGAAGAGTTTTATACAACAGTTGAAATAACCAGGCTCAATTATATTTTGGAAGGATACATAACAGTATTGCAAAAGTAAATAAATGGTCCGTTTTAAAAAAGAGGTATACCAGGAAATGTGCTGCTCCAGTTATGATGCAGGAATGAAGAATAACTCAACACATTGAAAACCAGCATAAAGTTATTAAAGCAATAAAGCAAAAATTCAAACACCGAAGTTTTTCAGATGGTGCTGGTGCAGAATGAGCTTAACAGGACTCAAATTAATGTTTGACAGTTACTAACAAGGTCATTTACACACAAGAAACAGAGATGTTTACAGACCATGTTAATCCTCCTACTTCAAGGGCTCATATGAAACTTCCCTGATGTGCGTAGTGTTCTATAATTATGAGACAAATATTGAAAGATTCTTATATTCGCCACTTAGTAATTGACCACTTATAACTGAGACAGAACATCAGACTACACCGACCACTAGTTTGATCAATTATGACAAATTTAAGCTGTAGAACATTCTACTGGTCTGCCAAACAACAGCTGAAAATAAGTTCTAAACCAGGCAAAACCTGTACTCTTCCCAGGTCAGGAGTATGGGGCATGAAAATTAAGGTCAAGAATACATCCAACAGTGTGCCACACAGAGCCACAGCCTTAATTTCTTGTATCTTTTTCCAAGCACTCTGTATGCAAATATGTTTTGACATTATATACAGAATCTGTTACAGCGTTCACTTATGTCGTTATGAACCACATGGTTCATCTTCTATTAAAATCGGTTTTAATAGGAGTATGGATTTTATAAAAAGTTATGCAATTACTTGATAGACCATCCCAAATGGTTAAAACACTATTTACTATTCAGACTCAGGAGGCTTATAAGGTCTCTGTAGCTAAAACTAGTTGCAAAATACTGATCCTAAATAGTAACCATCAAAAACCATTCTATTCTTTTAAATAAACATTATAAATTAAAATGTTATGAAATGAAAACTTTAATGCGCAAAACTTAACATTTTAAATAATTCAAAGTAAGATCAACAGTATGTGCAGCAAACTACAAAGAACAGGGTGACAGAAAACAAGTATGTGGAACAAGAATGCACTACTGGCATATATGGAAGAGAAAGTTTCCCCTCTCCCCACTCCTTTCCCCCCAAAAACACGTACCTGCTGAATGTGTCTACTAGCTCGTTTCTGAGGTTGGTACACAAGCCAAGAATACAGGACTGGATCAACATTAATTGCTAATCCTTGTACACTGGACAAGAGTACTGCACCTATACACCACAGGAAAGAAAAGAAAATGTAAACTATTCGCTAAAGAATCTCCATATATGTATTCATTTTTCTTGCACACAAATAATCTTTGGTGCAGACTTTAGTTTGCATTGGACTTACAGATATTTCAAATTCCAATCAAGAGTAGTAATTATAACATAACCTTCAGTAACTTCTTGAAAGTGAGAAACCTGCCAGCACTGCCAGTGTTACAGACACACACACACAAAAAAAAAAAAAAAAAAAAAGCAAAGAATTGCATTTTGATTTTGCTTATAATTTTTTTGCCAAGAAAAATGTTTGTTTTCACAAAGTTTTGTGTGTAACTGAATACACACAACACCTTTGCTAAGATTCTCAGCCAACAATAACATTCTACAAGAACTGAGTCAATGAGACCCTTAAGAGAACGAGAAGAATATAATGCATGACTCCCCCCAACCTCAATAAAGAAAAACTTGGTCTAGGACAGTGGGTTCTTTTAATAAAGACAGGTCTACTTTAGGTTAGTGTTCTGCCCAAAGCTGCTCAGGACAAACATTTTTCATGTAAATGTAGTCATGAATATTCTTTAGTGGACTAGTTAGGTAGAATAAGGCAAATTTTTAAACTCTGCTAACATTGACAGCCTTAGTACTGTAAGCACTTTTTATAATTTTATCCTAAGTTTTACAATATATATTATTTTCTTTAACTCTCACTTTTGAAGTCCTAGAATTACAAGATAGGGCTACTGTATCTTCATCTCTTAAAAGTAAACTTCTAGTATTCTTATGCTTGTGAAGACAAACTTGGGAAATATTAAGGCTCAAAATAGGAGAAAAACCATTCTCAGTATCCAGAAATGTTAGCATATACTTCAAGCGAAGCACACTAAAACCTTATTGATGAAGCACTATTTCCTTTAAACCTGGCTTAAAAATCTGATGACATACTGGTGAGATTTTTGTTTTAATAGTACAGATAAAGTATCTATTGCAGCAGAACTTAATTAGAGAGCTTTAAAATGCAGAAGCAAATAGATTATATATACAAAGGTATCAATTATATTGAAAAAGTGTGGCAAGAAGTAGTAGGCAGTTATCTTTTCACGTTTTGCAATTTTACAACAAATAAATGAAATAATGAAATAAATGACAAATTCAAAACAGAAATCCTTGTTACCGCAAGGTCCCAGCACCAAGTTCTAGAGAATTACAGTAGTTCTGTAATCCAAAGAATCATAGTTCCTAAAGCAGTACATACTATTTACTCTGTAGTATGCAACATCATTATGCACCAATCTGAATTTAATAATAAATTCAAATAAACTCAGAAAGCTTGTCACACAATTCAATGTACTTTCCAAAGACCAGCAAAAACATATGCCTCAAAACACATAATACATCACCAAAATTGTTAATGGGGGAAAAAAACCCCAACAGATAAGTTATGAGTTTATTTTATATAACAAAATTTTAAAGCCAGCTGAATTCCAAATGGCAGAAGACCCACCAACCTGGGGCGATGCAAGCAAAGCCTGATGACTACAATGGGAAAACAGCAGTCAAGAAATATACAAAGATAAATCATCCGCCTAGCACAGGCTTGGAGTTGGAACACACACTGTGAGGAACTCCTATACACAGACTAGTCTATGTGATCTGATGGTTTTAAATGTCAGCAATAAACCTTAGAAAATAAATCTGCAATTTAAGGCAAAGCCGATGTCAAGCATTAAATAAAGGGATAACGTGCAAGTAAGAAAAGCCGTGACTATGCCTTGATGGCAGGATCTGGAGGAGACTAGAAAAAGGAAGCAGAAGGTAACAGAGGACTGATAAAGTATATGCTACAATCATTAGCTTTTGTAAGATACTTGGATGCCAAAATAAGAGAATCCTGCATCTTCCAAGAGATATCGCCTGTTGTCAGCAATACTTAATGAAAGGTTTAATGCATATGTGATACGACAAGTGGGAGTCAGAGACCTCCCAAAGAGTGAGGAATAAAGTCAGCTTACAGGCAAAGTCAACAAAAAATCTCATATTTATAACAGACTCCTAACAAAAAAAACAAAACAAAACAAAAAAAAAACCCCATTACTGTAGCACATGATGCTACTCAGTTTAGTTTCTTGTTTACTGCAAAAAATTAGCCAAAACTAAGAAGTTCAATACCATTAAGTCATGCTTTGACCTGAAACTATCTTCTCACTTCAATGAAGTCACACTAGCACAATCCCATAAAACTATGAAGTACTTTAGAACAGAGAGCAAAACAGTTTATTTTTCCAGTTGTCTTTTGTCATTGATAGCTTGTGTATCGGAGAAAAAAAAACCAAAAAACCAGTACAAGTAGTTAGATAAGCAATAACATTACTTGCCTTTCAACTTGACTGTCAGGTAGCTTTGGCCTCCTACCAAGCCACTTTTGTCACATTGAATTACTGAATTTACTGCTCTATTTGTTACTCAGCCATTATATTCAAAGAGAAGTTTCATGACCTATGTAAAGTTTTGTGTGTAACAGCTTTCTTCAAAATAAATAACTGTGTAGGTAGTCAAAGAAAAGTTTCTCAGATTTGCCTCCTTCCCTGCTGCACACCCCCCCCGCCCCAAAGCTCTTAAACTTGTGTTTTCATGCCAAGAAATAAGAATCCCCTCCAAGTTTTCAAGGAAGATCTCACTGATGTGAGGACCAAGCTGTAAGTTGGCAGCGACTCCTTACACATCTAAGAAAAAAAACTAATTGCTATTTTGTATCTGTCAAAATGCAATGCTCGAGTTTCCTGGATTTCATTAAGATTGTGGTGAACTTTCTTTTCTCCCCTCCCCTTTTCTCCTTTTAATTAAATTTACATTTCAGAAAAACCAGACCTTAGTCCCATACCATACTAGGTTTCCTTTCCAGATCCCAGTTCTTGCCAGAGTTATCTATAACATCTACTTAGTAAATGATTTTAAAAATAAGAATCGAACCCAATACCACGTCATCTTTGAACATTTGAAAATTTCCTCAAAGTCATGGTGTCATTTGCCAGGCACAGTTTGGGCAAATAATTTCTTTCCTTCCCAACTTTTGGCTCTCTCCTGAAAGAGCAAACCAAGGGGAGGCTGTGGGTAAGCAGTGGTGGAGGATGAACAGGAGACACCAGAGCACAGCTGTGCTTGGCCCTCTCATCCTACAGACGAGCTTCTTGACAAGCTTCCTTGGATGGTGACAGCTGCAGCAACATCACTCACCTTCCCAAGGGACCAGGGGGCACCCAGAGGATAACAAGGGGCCTCCCCTGCTTGGGTTGCCTCTGCTGCCACCTCCTCCCACCTTGAGTGCTGAGTAAAGGCTGCCGGAGGAGGAGGGAGGAGAGGGGTCACTAGTCTGGGGCTCTAGCCCTACCCTCTCCTTCAAAAGGGCAATTCAAGCATAGAATTAAGTGGGACAAAGTACACTTCTGGTGAGGCAGAAGAGAATACCTGCGGGATGCAGCTGCAGAGAAAAGAAGCCAGAGGTAAAGGCAGGATAGGCGAAAGAGGGCAGAGTCAAGCAGCAGAGGGGTGGTGCTGAAGGATGCTCAGCAGTGATGAAAGAACAGGAAAGGGCTTCAAATATCAGAGAGACAGAAGAAAAGCACAGAGGCAGCAGGATGGTGAAAGAGGAATGCAGAGGTGAACAAGCACTTTGGGAAGGAGAATGGGGATGGCAACATTTGGCAAAAATGGCTGTCCTTTTGGAGATGCAAGAATCTTGTGAAAGAGTAACTGCATTACTGAGTCATTCCCAGCATTTTGGTGAAAAAAATCTACTAGGAAGAGTAGATGGTAATATTTCAGTCACAAATTTACTTATTGAAACTCAACATTTAACACAACAACAACATACTGTGATGCCCTGGACACTGAGAAGCAGCATTGCTATTTATGCGCAGAAAGATGTATTTTATCTCTGCAATGATAAAGGATCACCCTGGCAGAATTCTTTCTAAGTTCTTCTCTGTGTTTATGCAGTATCCAAACACATCTATATTGCTATTTCCAATAAAAACTTTCACTAACAGATTTTAGATATTCCCCTATAAAATGAACGGAAAAAACTCTACAGGAAACTGTAGTTTAAGTTACAGCTAATGCACACTTTCTATTGGGGAAGGATCACAAATATGAACAAAGGGAATGATCTACAATAAAATCTGATTCTGACAGGTTTTGTTTATTTTTAGTAACTAAGCAACTAAAGAAAACATTACACCATCTTGCTATATAAACTGCACCATGAATTATTTTAGCATTGAGCTCATGACCCCTAGATGTCTCAGGATACATGAATGATAAGCAGGTGCTGAAACAGGTTGAGTTAGCATCATTAACTTAGTATCCAATTATTTTAAAGGATAACAGAAAGAAGAAATAATCTTTTTACTTACTAACTTACTGTTTTGAAGGGCATTTCCACTAAGGCATACTATAAAAATGCAGATCTGCATTACACCCAAATGAAGAGATCTTTGTTTTTTAAAGTATATAGGTAATTAGTTCTTTCTCCTAGTTGACTCAGAACAGATGCATTGTAAATCACTAAATGTGGAAATACCTGTTTCATTTTAGCCTGGGAGTCAACTAAGGGGAAAAGAGTGCTCTTTACTACTCTGCTTACTGCCAAAATGGCTCGCTTACCCACATTCCAAACAGGCTTTACCAATTACCTATCCTATGGCACCACAGCCCTTTTCAGTCACATCCCAAGCTGGAAGAATGACAGCTGAAGTAGGAGTTAGAGACTGCAGCTACACAGCATAAAAATTAAAGCATGCAACCTTTTTATCCACTTTGGAATATGAACGACAAGCCAATATGATTGACAAGGTGTCACGACCCGTGCTGGACAGACCAGGGACAGTCGTGGTGAATCCGGAATTCCTTCGGGCTGAATTAAGGTGAAAGACACCAAACGATCAGTTAAATGCTTTACTCATGGCAGAAGCAACCTGAACTTAAAAAGCCTTCGCAGCAGGTGGCGTGGTTTCTCACAAAAAGAACTGGCATGAAACTTGTGTTAGCGAACCGTATTAACCCGTGCTAACCATACGTAAGACAATGAGGAGAGCCCTCCCGTTGAGTCACGAGGCTGAGAGCGGACCCTCTTGCTTTCCAGGGGTGGCTAGATCCACTCCTAGTCCCAGACTTGGTCAACGGTTTTACATCTAAAGGGATGAGGTGTAGGGATTGTGGAAAAAGAGAACGGGGGAGACAGCGAGAGAAGAGAGAAAAGCGAGACGAGAAAGATTTCACCAGCCCCGGCTCCAGCGCTGGCGCACCCAGCCTACAAGCCCAGTCCCGGAGGGCGCGCGCGGGGGCTTCTCGCGCCTCCGCCTTTTACAGGCCACTTCCCGCCTTTTTTCACGCCAGCCAACGCCCCTCTTGGTTTTCTGCACACCGCCCCCAAGGACTTAGGTACCCCTCGACCTTCTGCGCACGCGCTATTACGGGGGTGGGGTGGGTCGTGAGCCCCCTCCCCAAATAAACTCTGGGTGAGCCCTGGCCACAGGCGGTGAGCTGTCCCCCCCGCTTCAGCGGGGCGCGGGGCTGCGCCTCCTGCAGGGCGCCTCCGGCGTCCCCTGTCACAGGGCGTTGCGAGGCAGAACGTGCCTTGCCGCCGTGCCCTGCAAGCCAGGTCCCTTCCTCCTCTCAACCACAAAAGCCAGGCCCCGGTCCCTGTCAGTCACGACGGGTGTTTGAGGCATTAACTCCATCCAGTCTCTCACACAAGGGAAACAAATATTTCGAGCTACATCAAAGTTTATGTGATTGTGAAAAATTACTTTTACATTCTACCAGCTACAATAAGTTGGTAAATTTTGTCTAACTACTGAAATACACGCCTGCATGTCTCCCTGTTCAAGGTTGACTTGAATGATTACAGATGGCCTTTTATGTAAACATTATCCCAATTTTATCTCTGAAAAAAATCTCCAAGTCTACTGTACTTCCATACAGTTTTACGTTCACCAAACGCTTAAAATAACTCTGAGAATAATTAGTTTAGTTGCTTAGACCAATATTAGATTATTTAATTAAAACAGAAGTAGTGGGGTAACATTTTTCCATGAACTAAGGCGCTTCGGTCTGTAATATCAAACACAGTTCCTTCACACAACAGTTATTCTTTGCTCAAGCATGCACACACCACAATATTTTAACACTATTCCTTTTTTTTTTTTTTTTAAATGCTTTTGATCCCTGGACACGGTCAGTAAGAATGTACTTCTACTGCCATCATGACCTTCTAACTCTCCGAGGTCTACAGCAGAAAAGCCCCAAGTGCTGAAACAAGAGAGGTCAGCAGCATTATTTTTATTTCAAAAACAGAGAAAGTGAGGCAGAGGAGTGAAGTTATTAAATCATACAGCAGGACCCAGGGACAGAATTCATAGATGTTATGTGCCACAGCTAAGTACCTACTGTAACTAGTAGCAAAAACAAATGTAGGGGTGTGACTTGTGTTAATGATAACTCTAAATCACATGAACCTAATTTCAGCTGAATATTCTGATAAGCCATTGTTAGGGTCAAAGAAAAGAAACATCCTATCTCCATCAATATACATACCCAAATACTCACAAATGCTGAATTATGGAATTATAACATGGAATTACAGTTAAAGACGTAATATAATGAGGCAAACCACAAAACTGCCGAATACACCGGTTAACACAAAGGGCTGTATGTCAGGCATCATTTTTCTAAAGTACAAGGAGCCATATTTCTGCAAATCAATCTCAAGCAAGGTATATCAAATCAAGGTGTGGAGAACAACCCTCATTCATATCATCTCTGCCCTTTGATATTAAGAATAGAATTGAGTCCATTTAGTATTTTGTCTTTCTTACTGCGGAAAAACGTTATGACATGATGAGGTGCAAGTTTTCACAAAAATGCTAGAATATTCATATTTAACTTGTGTGCTATATGTTTTTGAAAACAAAGTATCTTGAAAGGCTGCTTTGTTTTCCAAAATTCATTTGAGCAAAATTTTAATCTCCTTTAGAGAATATGGTGATGTGGGTTCAGGGAAACAGTTTAACAGGCAATAGCAATCAAGAAAAATAGGAAATGTGTAGGCAGCTGTCGTATACAGAAATGACAGCTTTATTTGGGTGATTACTGAATCATCTCTATGAATACATAACAGCAATATTCCTATGCTGAGCTGCATAGCACCTCTTCCTTAATTTCTAGGTTTTTAATGCAAGAACATCTCATTCAATTATCATTTCCTCATGTTCACTTTTAAGTCCTGTTTATATATCTAACCATTACACTTAATATTCTGTAAACATAAGGAGAATGAGGAGCTCTAAATTCAACTGACAGAAATGACTATACAGATAGAAAGGAAGGATATATTATAATGATTTCAAAACCATACTGTCAGTGAGTGAATAAAATATGAACATTTTAGAAAACATAAAGTGTTTAGAACACTTAGTTTGTTTTATTCATCAAAAAAAATGGGGAAGCAACACAACATTCAAGTTGCCCAGAGTTATGTTTCCACTCAGAAAATGCAGGGTGGTCCAAATGGACTCCAAGCGAGACTGTTACTGGAGACAGCGCTATGCAAGTGGATGTTCAGAAACCCAGTAGTGCTTACAACTAACCAGTTTACAAAGGTATCTACCGAAGTCTGGTCCCTTTGTCTTTTTTTCCCCCAAAGTCCCACTAGAAATCTGTCTCACATTTGATGTTACAAATCTGATCAATCTGACTCTTAAGTCCTTAGACTGTGTTTATTATGAAAAATCATGGATAAGATCTGCTCTGTTAGCATGGTGATACTTTCACATATAAAAGACTTAGCTCTTAGGATACCAACAGTTCTGCCTCTCTATCTGATACCACCACAATTATGTGTATGACAAAGATTACTTAGATGTCTAACTAATGCCATAAACTACATTAACTTGATCATACCTGACCAAGTTTCCAAAATGCTAACAAAGGTTAGAGAATTTTAGCTTGCTTTAGCTCTGCTACAAAAGATTCAAATACATGTTGTAATGTCAGGGCTGATCCTTTTAATTTTCCGTATGGAACTAGGACAAATCACAGTTACTCACTCTTACGGACCAAGAGGAGGCTGTACTTTCTACTACAGTAAAAAGCTGTTTGGTGCTCTGAAGAAACGATGAGGCAATTTTCCTAATTTTTTG
Organism: Sagittarius serpentarius; assembly: GCA_034782735.1. NCBI lineage: Eukaryota > Metazoa > Chordata > Aves > Accipitriformes > Sagittariidae > Sagittarius > Sagittarius serpentarius. The sequence continues at coordinate 30,325,904 of JAVKLA010000027.1, read as the reverse complement.
TTTGCTCTGCTTGGCTGAGACCTCCTCAATCCCATTTTAAAGTCTGTGGTTGCTGTTTTTCAGATTACAAGGACTTTTAGTCTCACTTGCAAAATGCAGTAATTCCACAGAATGGATTTCTGATGAACTACTGAAAACAGACATCTCCTCAAGCAGTCTAGAAATAAAACGTTTATATGGATATTTTTTGTTAAACAAGAATTTTGCTAATACCTATAATGTAACGGACTGAGATTAGAAATGAGAGGAATAGTGCAGCAAATCCCTTCTTTCATTGGGTCTCAGGAGTCTAGTACTGCTTTTAGGTCATATTCTATTCTACAACAAAAATGTGAACAAATTTAATTATAAAATAAGAAATACTATGGCTCAAACCTAGTGCTCGCCTAAGGAATCAACAAGCATAAGGACAAAGCAGTTTAGTTACGTAGTCTACTGGAATTCCCTACACAAATTCCACAAGGTTTTTCATCAAAGGCTTTTAAAGAAACTGTGCTACCTGTAAGGGATAAGAGAGGAAATTAAATTGATAAATAATTTGAGATTGGATAAATTATTTAGGAGAAGGAGAAAAGAAACAACAATAGGAAAACATGGTCATTTTCACTATCAAAGAAGGCAGAGCCCTGAAGGGACCAGCGCTGCCCAAGGCATTCCAAGAGATTAATGTGGTGACCCACTCTGCTAAGATATCCAGAGTAACCAAGAACAGGGCTGACTGAAGAACTCCCAAAGTATCCCACCTGATTCGATACAGATAAACATACTTTTCCTACTGGTATCACTGCCTCATATCTTAACTTTACATGTAAAATGGTAATTGAGCTGACTGCTTTGACTCAGAAAACAAGATTTCTGCTTATTTTAGAAAAGTGTTAGCTCAATGTTCAGTAGGAAGGAAGGAACAGGCAATAAAACAGAAAATATCATCTATACCACTGCATAAATAAATCCATTGCATACACAGATACCGCGAACGCTGCATGCAGCTCTGGTCAGTCAAAAGGGTCAGTTTTAAGCAATCAAACCTGGAAACTTCTGTGTCACAATACCATTCATTCACTATTTATGCTCCCTGATTCACTCTATGCTCCATGCCAAAAGCATTATACATTCTCCAAATCCCAGAGCAGAGAGCACAGAAATAAAAACGTATACACACATGTATCTTGAATTTCACTTACTGGTTAAGTAATTTTCTTTTCTTCATTTTTAAATGATTACCTATTTAATATAGTCAACTCCAAAGCAAATGGGTTTTGAACAACTCCAGGTCCAAACCACCTGGATGTGGACCTCAGAGCCTTAGATGAATTGCAACAGCAGAACCTATTTTCCAAATGTAATATTATTTATAGATTTTTATGATTGCATTGTTCTTGGTAAGTATGTATACAAATGTGTAAGTATCACCAGTAGCTGCACTTTACATACTGTTTACACAGATGTTAATTGACGAAGAAACCGGAGTCTCCAGGTATGCAACACGAGTTGTAATCACTGTAGACAATCCTGCAGCACAGTTTGATTAAAAAAACCTCCAAATTCCACACAGAAACTTCTGCACAGAGAGCTTCAGCTGAAGGCCAAAGGGCCATGGAAAGGCAAGCCACTGAGAAAACACATGTCAATGGACAAGGAACTCTTGCAAGCGAGTGTGGGAAATAATGTTTTAACAGAGTGATTGCTGAGTAAAATCTTGCAGTTGCTTAAGGAGGAGCTTTGTCCAAAAACTTCAGCCTGCGCATGGGTATTCTCAACCCTCTCTGAGGGAATATGCTGGATATCAGGAAGACTGTTTTCTTGGAAAGGGAAAACCTCAAACTGCCTATTTACTAAACGAACTTTTAATCCCTTGCAGAACAACAGGACTGCAAGAACAGTGAGAATCAAACAACTCTGCAGCAGCCAGATAGTGGACTGAAACTGAAACCAAAGCATCCTGATGGACAAATGACTTAATCTTCAAGATCTAAAAGACAGCCTGAATACTCAGGCTGAAAGCCTGCATAAGAGCAGGTTGAGGACCTTAACTGACTTAAGTAAACAATCTATCATGTGATCTTTATTGATGTGAATGAGGATGTTTTCAGTAAGGGATAGACAAGCCTGAAAAACTGTATGACCTATTGTGAGATGGTTTAGTGCAAGGCTGATCAGCATGCAAACGTCCAGGGTTCTAGGTGAATAGATGATAAGGAGCAAGAAAACACTGCAGAAGCTGAGAGCAGAAGTCTCAAAGCTATCTTGAATAGGCTGGGTTTGAACAGATTAGTCATACAGAACCATTCCTAGACTTGTGGAGCACCTGTAAAGTCAGAGAGATGGCAGGAAGACATTGGAAAAGAAGTACAGATTTACCTTTGTCTTTAAAGGTCAGACTTCCTCTTCACTTCATAACAAAGACATCTATATCAGGTAGTTCTCAGTCCACAAAAACAACCAGGAAGATGACGTTAGAATTATCAATATCTCATTCAGCTTAAAAAAGCAGAAAATAGCTGAGGTGTGCTCCAAGGCTCTGAAACCATGGGCAATCGATCTTTGCTGGAATACTTTATTTCACCCATGTGCCAGCAGAGAAGAGAGGACCACATGCCATCATCTCTCTCCATGTTGAGAACAGCATCAGTCATGATCCAAAAGTATTACCCTTAACTAAGCTATCAGAATGCCTAATAAGCTCTCTCAACTTTTCTACTATGAAAAACAGCAGAGTGAAGCTTTACTATATTCAGTTTCCAAAACATGATTTCTATGATCCGTAGGCAGTTAACCATGCATCGCAATATACATAAGCACACTGATACCAGGATTGCATCCTCCCTTTCTCTATAACTGGATTGGTAGTGTACTAGCACACCCTTTCTTCTATTGTGACACAACATTATAGGAAGATTATGAACTGATGATACAGTTAAAACAAGCAATGCCTCAATATATTTCCTTCTAAGTGATTTTCAGTATGGTTGTTAAACTAAAACAAGCAAATGCTCTGAAAACTGCCAAAAGGTTTCTTAATATAGTTCAGCTTCTGTATTTATAAACACCTTACTATCATCTGCCAAAACACTATTTTGCGATTTCTTACAGCAGTATTCCTCTGGGAACTGCAGCAGGATTCTTCCCCTATGGCAACAAGGCACCAAAGGAGCTATTTTCATTCCTTCTGCAGCAGTTGAACATTTGTAGTGTTGTGACTACGGATACCAACTGGTCTTGCATTTTAAGTTATAAAACTGAAATCTTTTCAGCAGTAGATGCCTCATATGCCTTCTCTTAAAAGTAATTTGAGTAATATACAGCTGTGGTTTCTGTTTCCGTTTTTCTTAAACATTACAGCTTCTCAGAGGCAACAGGAAACACACAGAAGATTTCACATAATTTCTTAGGTGCTCAATTAAAAGAATACACCCAGAGACACAGAGGTTGAGGAATAAGAAAATAATTTCCGAAGACAAGCAAGCTTTACAGTAGAAATTCCACATAAGGTTATGCTTTTCTATAGCAGAAATATAAGCAGAGGAAGAACAGAAAACTACGTACCTTCTAAACAGAAAAGCCTAATTAATTCATATATTTTTTTATATTGCTTAAGAAGATTTCATATTCTCCACCAGTGATTCAAGGTTGCAATAAATAGCATACAAATGAGCTGCCAAACAACGAGCCAGAATAAAAATAGCCACAGTATGTTACACTGTCAAAGTTGTGACGCTGTAAGACAGGTAAAATTACACGGGCAGTTCTACCATAACGGCTTTTTTTTTTTTTTAAATATGTGCCTCCCACAGAAACTTGATACATAGGGCTCAAGTTGAAAGCAAATGTTTTCTTTAAAAAACAAATAAAGAAACAAACAAGTCTGAAAAATATTACTTAGTGGGAAAGAAATACAAGTTTTAAATACTATGAACATGAAATAGGCAACTAATGGACAGTCAATCCGCATCCTTTTTGCAGCTGATGTCTGCATAGGCAATAATTTCAAAAGGGCCTTGTATTTGTGAATGACAGTATACACACACACAAAAAAAAACCCAAAACATTTAACTGAACCTATCCTCAATTTACAAAAACAAGGAAAATTACATTTTAGAGGTAAACAACACTAACTTAGCTCCAAATTTGAATTAAATTCCACAAGTCCATTAAAGAGAATTTGATTTTGAGCTTTACAGTACCATTTTGATAGACTTACACCTGTCATATAAAACCAAAAAGCCTTCCTCAACTTCCTCAACAACCTACATGTAAGAAAGGAGGGAGAACAGGTAAGCATCTCCGCATATACGGAAATGGTTGTACCAAGACATCAAAAGGCATGGACTAACTGACATCTCAAACGTGGAAATAACTATTCACATGTAGAGGAGGGGAGCCAGCTTCAGAAAGTCTTAGGAATGTGCTGCAGTTTCAAGAGATTCTAGAAAGAAGATTTCAAATTAACTACCTCACATAATGCACGACTTTTTCAAGATATACAGTGTACTACTAACTGAAAAACCCACACACAGTGTAAATACCAAGGAGAAATGCCCTGTTGCTGCATATTGTGAAACTGCCTAAAAATCTGTTTGAATGTCTAGATCAGCATAATGAATGCATATAGTGCAATCTGGATTCTTTGCCTCCCGTTTTGTCTGTTACTTCTCTTAACTTTCATCTGGGATGCTAGTAAACTCAGCAGAATAAATAGCTTTCCTTTGTATAATCCTCTTGTGAATAAACACAAAACCTAGAAATAAATAATTACTCTATTAATCACAGATTCAGTCATCTCTATATGAAATGTAAAATTGCACCTTTACTGGTATCATTTTATCCCCTTCTAGAATAGCTTCATATACACTCATTACAAAGAAGAATTGATATGACATGTCCTCTAATTATTTGGTAACTTCCTAAACTAGCATTTATGCTACTAGAAAGTACAGTAAATCAGATTCTATAGACAATGGTGACGGTCACTATGAATGTTACAGATACAGATTAAAGAAGAATCTTCGCTGGGCAAGGGAAAGCCCCTCACAGTTCTTTACAGAGATGAAGCAATTAATGTTAAAAATGCCAGAAAAGAAAAGGATCCAACAAAAAGCACCACACAAGTAATACTGGAGGATACTGCTGATCATCCTGCCTTTATTACTGAGGGCAATTCTGAATATTTTTTAAGTATTTTTAAAAACTGAAATAATCTTCCAATTCATAGAGATAAAGGTTCCCAGGTAAATTTAACAAAAATTCTGAATTATTGAAATAACTTTTCCCAATAATATAATGAATGTTACCATGATCACCAATAGACAAATAATAACATATCTTTGCATGTCATATGGAACTCATAAAATCAAAGGATTAAGTTAAAGGTGATGTTTAAATCTTCATGGCACAGTACAGTATAAATTTCATGAAGTATTATTAAAAAAAAACAAACCACCAAAACAATGAAAGATAGCATTCAGAATATCCTTAAAGACATCCAGATTGCCAAACTGGTTTATTATAAAAGTTGCTTTATTCTTCTGCCTGAAACAAAGCTGTGAGCTCCCAATGCAGCCAGCAGAAAAAGTAACTGCTAGCCTTTTCACATCAGAAATTAATGCACAAAATTACAAAGCCAAAGTTCGTGCAGTTCATTCCTACCTGTAGGGAACACGGAGATGGTTATTTAATGTTTACTAGTTTCAAAATTACTGCATCATTTAGTTGATGTAGAACTAAGTTATTCTCAAAATCAGCATGTTTGTAAACTTTGCATGTACAATTCAGGTCAGTTGTTAAGACAAATTATTCTAAGGATTCAGAAGAGCTAGACATGATGCATTCAAAAAACTGAAACACCTATTATAGTAAACTCATTTTCTTTTAGACTGAAATACGCATTCTTAAATGCTGTCAAGACTTATGATCAATATCATCTCACTCATGGGGATCTAATCAAGAACTTACTAGCGACAGGCTTGCTAAAACTCATAACTAATATTTCTGAACTATAGGAAATCTGTATTAGATTAACTATGCTTAATATATATTAAAGCATTAGTTATACTATTATGTAAACATACATATTTTCAAATCCATTTTTTTAACCTCTTCCATCACTGCTAAACTTTTAAAAACTTGAAACAAGGTAAAATTTAATTGATTATGTACATTTTGATTAATAAATCCAAAATGTTGTTTAGTTCAGTCAGTGCTTTAAATCACTTCCTAGCTAAAATGAGAGCAGGAATTTTACTTTCACTTTTGGGCTTGAGTGAATGGTCCTCTTCATTAAAAATACTACCACCACTGTCTAGTTGGCTATTATTTACAAAAATTCACTTATTTTTATTACCACGATTCTTTTTAAAAAGCATATAAACTTCTCCAATATGGGCACTGGAAAATCACAAGCAAGGTAAATTACAAAACTGCATCTCTTAACTAGTAGAAGTGCAGAAAGCTGCTGTCATACATTCAGGCCACAGTGGGAGTTTTTAAATAAGTTGCCTTAAAAAACTGATTTTTAAGTGAAACCAGCTTTCACAATTTTACAGTGACTTCTGAGAAAAATGTTACAAATAAACAGAAACATGTAACCTTTACTATTATTTTGGCAGGAAGCTGAACACTGCAGCTTTATGATTTTAAAAACCCCATTTAAGTTTTTTAGCAAAAAAAGTGTTAAATAAACTGTATAAAACATCTGCACAAGCATTATAAGAACACAGAGTTTATTTACAAAGCAAATATTCCTGCAGATGGCTAACAATATATTGTGATGTCTTCAGGATACTAATTTTCTGAGCAGATCTTTTGGGGATGTGCTCCAAATGAGTGGTATGTGCTCTTGCATCATATTTTACAGATCAGCAAAAAACGTACCTGCTACAAACTGCTTAGATCAAGTTTTCCTGCATTTGTTAGTGCACATCAGACTATTAAAATTGTAATAAAAAAGAAATCCAATCAGGTAAAAGTAATAAGAAAATAATCAGTGAGTTCTGCAATCAAACGTTAAAAGGAATGTTCCCTTATAACCATGCTTTAGACAGTCCATGCAATTTTATATTTTCTGCGGGACACCACATGTTGCGGGCCCTATATGGTCCCTACCATGTAACCACAGCACTAGCTACACAAATTGTTTGCTAATCCAGATATCTCAGAGCTGTATTTCTGTGCTGGGGCTGGAAAGGTGCCAGTTCTAAAACCAAGTGGTGAACATAACAGCAAGCATACTATGTAATTTCTGTACCTGTAAGAGGGGAAAAAAGCTAGAGGATTTTACCTCATCTTCATTTTCTTGATATTAAGGGAAATAATTCTGACCAGCTGCTTCTTTGCCAGCTCATTAACCTCACAGTCCTTTATTACAATTATAACACTGTGTGTAGAAACCAGATCTCTGGAATAAAATACAGATGTTTAGAAAGTCTTGTGCCTGTTTAGAGATTTATGTTTTGTGATACTAAGGGGATACTCGGCTTTTGGGTTGGGCTTTTTTGGGGGGGGGGGGAAGGGGGGAAGGTTTTGTTTTTTTTTAACTGGTGAGAACATTCAAAAACTGTTTAAAAAGTATCTGATGTATAAGCATTTCAAGCATGCAGTTGTCATTCTAACAAAACTCCATCTTGGATCATGGACTGAGTAATTTTAAAGTTTCATTAAGTCACAGGTTTAAGAGAAAACCAGTTGATATATACTGTTAACGGAAGGAGCATTACCATACATATTGTGTTTCACTTGCTTCCTGCTCCTCACCACATCATTAATTTTACACAGAATAAGCTTTATCTGCTTTGTTACTATTGCTGTATAGCTGGTTTCTCATTTTATATAAGTTTATACCAAGTCCAAAGGTTGTTAAAAATCACGTAAATTTTCTGTAAATATTAATCTATGCTCAGCTGTCTCCAGAGTGACAAACTAGATGTTAAACAGTGTCCAACTGAAGAACATGACAAGACAATTCAAAATAACTCTGTTTACTTAGCTGTTTTCAGTCCAAGGCAAAAGCAGATGAATAGTTAATATGTCTGCCTTGGAAGTTTCCAATTTCATGTTCTTATTTTACAGATATATGTAAAGAAAAGAATTTTTGTCTTCACTTAAAATCCAGAGAATTTGCCAGAAAATAATTTCATGTCATCGATAGCTAGGAACATTCAAGTTGTTTTTGCACAGTAACTAACTTGAGTACCTCCTTAATTTAAGGAAAGTAACTTCTATTCATATCAGTCCGGTTGTGTTTGTGGTGTGCCTCGGAGAAAGAAACAGGGAGGCTCACAACAGCAGTCTGGTATAGTTATGGACATATTGGAAGTACGTTATTTAATAGAATCTGCTCCAAATTCTTCTACCCTCAGCTGGAAAGGTCCTGCATGGATTGCTATAACAATAGCAAGGTACGCTGAGTAAGCAAGCACCTTATTGTGCTGCTTGTACTGCTTGCTGGTTATGCGAGTATGTTTACATTACTGTCTGCATCTGTCAAATCTCAGAAGACCTGACAGCACTCCAAGTTATTTCATTAAATGCAACTGTCCCTAGTACCCTTAAATATTCTTTGTAACTCATATGATTGTATGCTGAATTCTACATTAATCCTTTTCACATGACCACACAACTCAGAACATCTTCCTGCACAGCAGCAAATCTTTATCACAAGCCGCATTATGATTTTGTGTTTTAACAATTCACAGTGTGTTTACAAATTTACAAGAAATACCATTTAACAGCCTAAAGGATTTGTATTTTTGAATATATGATTGTCTGGTTCTCCTTGTTTGTCAATACGTCTAGCTACAGAAGAGAGCAGGATAACAGATTTCAATGGATGTTTAATAGATGTTTTTGATTAAAACAGGCTAAACCTGAATTTTATTAAAACTCCCAGCCACTAAGAAAAAGATGTTCCGTATTTGAAATAATTCTAATAACGATTAAAAGGAAATACTACAGTACTTGTAATCCAATCACAGTAGCATAGTAAAACTGAAAGAAAACACAAAAGCAGTATTTAAATGTAAATGAACCTCAGTTGTGAGAAATACAATAAAGAAATGTATCCAGCGTCAAAAGATGCTGGAGTTCAAAATTTAAGGTAAACATGGATGGCAAGATTAACCTTACTTAAACTTTGACTTTCACATATCTGTCCTAGGTTGCCTTTTCATAGGCTACAACCAGATCAGATATTCTTTAAATATAATACATGATAATGTATGAAAGTTGTAAGTCTCCTGCCCCAGAAGTACGGTATGAAAGGTAATATACCAGTTACAAACAATCTGTCTTTAACATCTATTTTGTGTCAAGCCACAACTTACTGAATACTAATTGTGCTTAAAAACCAAGGCAAAAAAGGGGTTCTTGTACATGAAAGATGAGCATTTTTTAACATCAAAGAACCTACTGTACACTTCTTTATTAGACATGACTTTTTCACTTAAGCGGAATAAAGCAAATTAGATCTACAGATGATCTATTCATTAATCTAAATTTTTGTAGTTGTGCCTGTATCTTATACTCTCCAGCTGTAGTGGCCAGTGAAGCCGTTACAGACACTGAAAAAAGATAGTGTTTTATAGTTCAGGTTTTGAACATCACATATTTGATGTGCAGCATATTTTATACTCTGAAACTTTATTATTATAAGGAGAACGCTATGGGGGTAATCCATACAGTATTTACAATTAAATAACCATTTACCAATGAAAATTCACAATTTAATTCAGTATTGTATTATTCTACAGAAGAACAACCATTAACAGTTTCTTCCAAATATCAGAAAACCACTTAGCATTCATTCCTGTAATATATTCTACAGAGTTTTAATATAAGAATGTAAGAGATACCATTGTTACTGTAATACCTAGAAATGCTGAGATGTAGAATTTTTTTTTTTTTACAACTGAATAGATAACATTCTATCTAAAACACGCCTCAAAAGTTATAGACCATATTTATTCCCACTCTCACAGGATATGCAGACTGACTCCTCCAGCCCTAGCAAAGACTCCTGTCACGAGAGACCACCACATTCAGGAAAGGGATGAGAATCCTTCACAGATACCACTTGAAGAACAAATACACGCAGCTCCCAGCACCTTCCAGCAGAACTAGCCCATCCTCCCAGACGGCCTAGCCATCCCCCAACTCACAAGCCCCCAGCCCTGTCCGGACATGCTGGCTGGCACATACTAACCCTGCATATTCTTTCTCTCTCAAGTACTGGCAGCAGTCTTGTGCTAAGAAATACTAACAGATACATTGCCTGTGAAGTGCCTATGGCAGGGAACACCAAAACCAGCATTATACCTCCAGGTAGCTGGTTGAAGTGAAGCTACGAAAGTAACTTTCACAGTATATGCAAGGATACATTAGGTATCTCACTGGGAAAAAGAAAAAGTCCTTTATTCTAGCCACAGACTTTATGGTACTCAAGCTTCAGTATAGCATAAGTGAAATAATAAAGTTTCAACATAATGTAAACCATTATTACATGAAAGTTTACTTTACTGTTACTACTGCCCCATTCGGAAGCAACCCACAGTTCTGAATATCTTTTAAGTATTTTCCATTAGTGAAAAATGCTTGTAAATGTTCTCTAAGCTGAGAACATCATTGTTTCCTTGCATCATTACTTTCATTACAAAGTGAGCATATAGTGTAAAATAATAAATTAGATTAGAAGTATTGAGAGAAGCTATAATCTCCTTTTACTGAGATATTAATTATTCACAGGCAACATAATTTTCATATTGTCCAATGGAAGCACTAAGTTGCCACACAGAAGTGCATGATTTTATGGATTCCCAGGAAACTCTGGATCCTAAACATCAGCCCATGAATCATCTCTTAGGTACCTACAGTAGGAATACATAAGTCAGGCTTCCATGGTAAGAGTGAAGGGTGGAGGGGTGGGGACTCCCACACCAAAACGCAGGAAATGTACCTTTCATCATTTTTTTTCCAGATCGAGGAAAAAGGTACTATCAGAGAATAAGTTACAAAAAAAATCCAGCTTCCTCTATAGTCACGGACTATCTCCCAGGCATAGACTAACAGTATGGCCCCCTAAAGAGACCCAGCAGTGCCCTCTGGTGATCCAGGTCAAATTTAGCTGTGTTACATGGGCAGAGGAAATGGACCAGTGCCCCTACAGAAGCTCCAGATAAAGGCTGTCACCTCTATTGGGGAATTAAAGGAGCACATCCAGTTCGCATATATTTGTACTGTTCAATGAAATTTCTGCTACAAAGTTTACTTTGTTGGAATGAATAAAAATTATATCTGCATTTGGGGACAAAAAAGCACCAATATGCATTGTGTCCAATATACTTGTTGCAAGTTGTCAGTCCTTTGCTAACACTGAAGATGACGGTGGTAGGTAAAGCTGTTTTAGAGGATGGGACAACGAAAGATGCATTTGTTCTCGCTTACCTGGGTGATTTATTTTTTTTTTAAAGTTATGAAAGAGATCCCCACAAGAACATGGCAGGCTAATATGATTTAAATCATCTAAGTGCAGCAGACTGGCATTATCTTTTGGTCCTTTGATAAGTCTGGGAGAAACAATGGAAAATGGTAGCATGGGAAATTCTGGCAAAGTTGCTGGTCTCAATAGAAACCCAGTATTCAAAAGCCACCCAAAGTATTTAACTGTATGGCAAGATCTACATGGTGGGATTCCCAAAAGAAAAGCTTAAAAAGGTACTTTTAAGGCATAATTAATTTAGGTTTTTAGTATACTGATATCATTGCTGACATTTTATATCTTATCTCCAACTACGGTTACTCTTGCTGAGTTCTAATCTTTCTTCGGTCCATTCTGTTATCCAACAGCTTCCTTCCACCTCATCTTTTGCAATTCTCACGTTATATTATTCCCAACACACCAAATACCTTTATTCTCATCAGCATCTTTCCTTATTTCTTTCGATGTAGCCCCTCAAGAACATTTAATGTTTTCACTATCGACCCATCAGCATACCTCATATTCTTACAGACATACTGTCCTACACCTACCCTTTTGGTTTTGTATCTTAACTATGTTGAGTTTTCTGAACTTGTATTATAGTTTATTTTTCGAATGTACCATTTACTTTTACAGTGTGACAAATAATTTACTGTAATCTGATGTGAAACTCGATTTTGTTAACTGAAGTTTTATGACAAACATTATATATAGGTCTCATACAGCAAATAGTTATCATCTATAGTTCCTACTAAGTCTGTATTATTTGTATTTGAAATTTAAACAAAAAATAATCAAGAAAGCAGATTTGCTGCCTTGCATACATTTTGATGCTGTAAGCCAAACCTGAAAATAGCCTTTCAAATATATTCTTCAGTTGAATAGATTTAACTGGAAATAAAAAGGAACACAAATTCAGAAGCAGGGAAAGTGAGCAAAACTTTAAGACAGTATTTTGTTCTTTTTTCAGTAAAAGTTATGGTAATAGGACAAGAAACTTCTACATATTTTAGATTCTCGCTTCACAGAGATTCACTGGAATGATGTTGCAGAAGAACCAGTTAACTCAGACCACGTGGATCTCAAGTTTTTTCCCCCCCTAAGGAAAAGAAGGCACAAGACAAGGAGTGTGTCACTCGGCTCCACTTCAACAGCTGTTCTTCCACTCCATTCCATGTCAGCTAATTTTTTCTCTGTAGTCATTTTACTGCTATCTCCTGTGCAATTGGCTTTTGCGTCTGCCCTAAAATGGCACAGAAGAGCAGCAGATTCATTACCAGTGAGCATGACACTAATTCTTATCTGGCTACACAATGGGTTCAGAAGTAAACATTCTTTTAACCTAATTTCTTTCCTAAAACACTATTACCCCTGCTAATCCATATTATATCTTAATTATCAATAGGCAATTAGGGACATGAATAATATGTTGCCGAGCTACTGTTTCATTTTCCATAGTTCAAAAAGTGTTTACATTCCTTTTCTGTTCATCACAGTAAAAACCAACATACACTGTCAGGCACGTGATTTGATCTGTGCCACTTTGCAGCACCGCCTGTTTGGAAGGCAAATTGCTAAAAATTACAACAGAGAATGAACACTTTTGTTGCTAACAGATAATCATGCAGTGCTTGCTGTCCTTACAATAAGGGGACATTTGTCATTTCTTTTTTCATTTTTTTTTTATTTATGTCATTTTATGTTAGTTTAATTCCAGCATTGCAAACGAAAGCCTCAATCTTAAGATAAATCTGAAAAGTACGAGTTACTGAAAAGATGACTTACTAGTATTTATGAAGTTTTACTGTAGATATAAAACTTCTTGTAAATGCTCACATATCCCCCATTCTTTCTCCTACAGACAACGAACAAACACTACTGCCTATTTTCCAAAATAAATTCACACTTCTGAGGCGAGACAATGCCTTTTCATTTGAAAAATGAGCTTTATCAAATTACACACAGGATGAACATAAAATAAGGGATTCCATACAGCTGAAGAGAATGAAAGATTTCCTAGGCATCAAACACAGGAAAAAATATTGCTGTATGCAGCAAAAATTGTTCTTTGGTACCATTTTAATGGTCTCAAAATGTGGAAGAAACTAAAAAGGGTACTTTCAGCAAAAAACCTCATTATTGACTACATTTAATAGATTACAAATTGTTGTCACTGCACAGAACAAATTTAATGTTGCAAATAGTAATGTACATCAGCGTGGAGTTAAGCAAGCATATAGCGTAAGTATAACACTGACTTTGTACTTGTAAACATCCTTTCCACACAGAGCCCTTTGGGACGTTCAAAGAATTTACTGAATGAGCTACTTGGAATAAATAAAGAACACTCAACTTGGCCTGTAAGAACACTCAACTTGGCCTGTAACACTTTAACTGATTTTAAAAAAAGTTTTAACTGTTCCCCTAGATGCCTGGAAATGGCCATTTAAAAAAATGCTGCTGTGGCAATAGTAAATCTTTATTAATTCCTCATTCTGGGATTTTCCTGCATGGGGCTTGTTAAAAATAATCTTTCAATCCAACCAGTTCAGGACTGAAAATTTAATACTATATCGTGAACCACACAAAAGTACTGAAAAAAAGATAATTCGGGGGGTTTGTTTGGTTTGTGGATGTTTGATGTTTTTTGGTTTTGGTTTTTTTTTTTTCACTTATTCACAGAAACCAGTTAATTCTGGCAGTAAAATTAGCTTAAGTGATAGTTACATAATCTAAATGAGAAGATGAATTTCTTCCAGCATATTACCATGCTTAGCTTTAACAAAAACCACCTTTAACTCAGTGACACGTACCAGCTACATGACTGTGTTCAAAATTTGAGAGGTTACCTGTCAAATTTCATTTTAAAAACCTTGAAATGGATTTTAAAAGTTTGCAGCTACACTTACGTAAAATTCATTTACAAAGAAAGTTTAAGTGCTTCCGTCTTTATTTAGCAGTAAGATCATTTTCTAGAAAAATTGTAGGCTACAGGTGCATTTGCAAAATTACCAGTTATAATTACTTTAAAAGTGCATTTCTTTAAGTTATCTGTTTGAGAGCATCAGCACCTACCTTGCCATACCTTGTTTTGTTTGAATACCAAGCAAATAAAAGCAAGTTGAAATTTAAGAGCTCAGGGTTGACAAAAATATTTTTAAAGCTGCTTTGTAGACAAAATGCCTTCCCTACATCCACTGTATGTTCTGACTATATCCATATGGGGGCAGTAATGTTAAAGAAAATAAAACATCCTGAAGCAGTCACCTTAATTAATTTGTTCACAGACCGTTTCTTAAACACAAGGTTCTCAATACAATACTCAAAAGAAAAACAAAAATAATTTGAAGGCTACTGCTCCTCAGAACTCTGTTTAAAGGGCTGTCACAAAGTCATCGCTCTTTTCATCATCCATAGCCTAGATCTATTTCTCAGTGTGTTTAATCGTCCCTATGAATGAATAATCTACCATTATTTTTGCATTGCACTTACTAAATCTAAAGCAATTATCTACAATGCAGCACTATCCTAAGACAGGCAGCAGATGGGGAGGAACTCGTTTGTCCATAGTGTCTGAAGAAACAAGGTGCTGGAACAGCTATTACGGATTGCCACCAGAGTAACACTTCCTGGATTAGGAGAACTTTATCTCAATGCAAATCATTCTATCTGGTCAGCTGCCTTCCCCCTCCACGGAGTAGCTGGAATCTCGGTGGGATAACCTCTGCCTGGACATTCAGAGCAGCAGCTTCACCCTTGAATCGAAGCTGGCCTCAATCAACAGCCCTGTCAGACTCACAAGTGAATATATTCCTTCAACCTTCATCCTGTACCCCTCAGGCACACTTTCCCAAACTAGCTGCAAAAAACCACCATCACATGTATCTCTGAAAAAAGACAGTTCTTCCACCACCTTTCCACAAAACTAGATGATTAAATCACCACCAATTATTCAATGGCTTCCTGAATGTACTGGTAATCTACAGGGAAGAAGTCATCTGTTGTTAGGTGAAAGGCTGTAGGAAGGCTGTAGGAACACAGGAGCCTGCTCTACAATTTATTAGAGGAGACAGACCAGGAATATGAGCTATGGAAGCATAAATATTTGTAATGTTTCACAGAAAATCCCCCAACAAAAATCAAAACCAAGAAAGTATGCCAAACATACAGTGATCATTACCCTGATCCCTTCACTAAAACTTAACATTACAGTCCCCCAAACAGCCTTCTGTCTTTCCTAGCACAAGTTTTCAACTTTTTGTGGTAAAAGGGTTGGGGGGTGTGCCTGTGTGAAAACAGGCCCTCAAAGATTCAGTCTTTGTACCACTCAGAAGTTTGAAAACCCACTAGTTTAACACCAGTTGAAATGTAGTGCAATGATATAAACCAACCAAAAAAATAAACAGGCGGCTTCTTTTATGTTCAAGATTCAACAACAACTACTTAATAACTTATGGGGGGGAATCATTCAAAAGTGGAGTTAATCATATCAACAGAACTCCAAACCACTATTATACCTGCGCTACTTGGAGATGGAAATAACGCACGGTTATCTTCTGAAATAATAAAATGCTTAATTGGCTCTAAATACCATCAGCCTAGGAGGTAAAAGAATTTGAGCCTACTCAATAAGAATCATATGATTGCCTTAAAAATCAAAATATCGTAAAACCTACATCATTTAAGGTGCAAAGGGTATGGCATTTGCATCTAATTTTGAAAAACTGAGTGGAAGCCTCCTTGCCTCCAACTGTGTACATATGTTTCAGGATGAAAACAGCCATTCCTGTTACCCTTCAACGAAGCTAAACCTATTTCTCCCTCACTCTGCATTTCCCAAGGCCAACTCTCTTGTCTCTTCACCTTGCAATCTCCTCCATCCTCTCCCGCAGCTCATCCAGCCGCTATTCATAAACATCTCCCAACCATTCATTCAACTGTTCAGAGATTTTTCTTCTGGTTATTCTCACAAAATCATAGAGCAGAGGGAAATGGGAAAGTAACTGGAAATAAGATTAACTTGAACTGTTAAAAAAAAAAAACAAACCACAAAACAAAACAAAAATCCATCCAGGAATGATACTTCAAACAAAATCAGTTATTTGTAAATACTCATTGCATCTCACGACTCAAAATCCCAAACACCCCTGAAGTCCCACTACACTGGGCAATATGCAGACACATGCTACAGAGCAATATAGTAGTTGATACAAATCGAACAATTTCAGATAATGTTTTGATATCAACAAGATGTGCTTGCTGAGCTCCCAGCCACTTTGAAAAAAAAGAAAAATAACTTAGTTCTCTATACAAGAATACAAAAGTCAAAGTTTAAAACTAGATTTGAAAAATTCTAATGAGGTCTGCAAAATGACATGCAGTACCACAACTTACGAGACATAATTTGGTCCCCATAGAAAATGAATTCTTATGTTGATGATGATAGCTTGTATTTGTTTACTTTTTTTTTTTTTGCTAATGAGTTAACAGAATGTCTGTGACTTCTGTAAAAAATTAAAAGGAAAATGAGGAGAAAACTTCCTAATTTCTTACTGTACTACACAAATAACTATGGCAATATTGTCCAACAATTGCGATGTATAACCATTTTGAAAGTTAGAAGGAATGAAAACGGACAACAGGATGGGAGAAGACTTTGAACATAATCATAAATACACAGGAGCCACCGAGTCATTTTGAGGATGCAATAGCCTGATGTCCCTTCTGAAGTAACTGGTCAAACCCAAGCTTGACTTGCAGTTTTCAAAGCAGCAGTGATGAGCTGTCTTACTTTTGAGGCAAGCAGGGACTGTATGAGGACTTAAGAGCACCCTTACTTAGAAGAGAATGACAACCTTGAAGTAGATTTCCAGGCAAGGAAAGGAAAGCCTTATTATCTGTGTCTGATCATTAGCTCATGGAACAGACACTTTCCTATATAAAGGGCAGAAAAGGGTCAGAGCCACAGAGCATGTCTAGTGATTATGTTGATAGCTATCATGCCAGCCGACAGCTGGGGGAATTGTGGGGTGCATTACACATGAAGTTGACTTTATGGCTGCAAAGGTATCAGCTTTCTTCATAATTTGGAACTAACAGGGAGTTTCCTCCTAAGGCAGATGGATTTTTTTCTGACCATTTGAGAAGGATCTTGGTTGTTAATGCTAAGAACCTGTACAAAAGGAGAGAATGCTAACAACTGTCTTAATTGCTTTTCTGACCAGAATACCCACAGAGATCTAGACTAGCAGAGCTACTGTATCAGATAAAATTCTCTCCCCAGACATTTTGTTTGTCCTATTCAATCAGGACTTCTCAGATAAACATTTTGGATTTGGCACTAGCAATTCTAATTTTGCTTATGGAAAGACGTGCTGAAAGGTTTTGGTTTTGAAAAGCAAACATGAAACATCCCTGGTGCACAAGTTCATACTGAAAGAAAGAAATCTCACTATGTATTAATCCTTGTGTGAGTATGGGGTTCCTGCTAAAAACTCAGGGGCACTAACTTGTCCACCTAAATCAAGAAGATACTGTGTTCTCCTTAAGTAACAGAGCAATGTGGCAACAGGTTCCAGATAGTATTCTTTGAGTTTCTGTTAGTAACTGTTTCCTGACTGGAAGGAAAAAAAAAAAAAGGGGGGGGGGGGAAGAGGGGAAAGAAGAAGG
>JAVKLA010000027.1:30218205-30307754 GCA_034782735.1 Sagittarius serpentarius | reverse complement strand
CCCCCCCCCCCCCCCCCCCCCCCCCCCCCCCCCCCCCCCCCCCCCCCCCCCCCCCCCCCCCCCCCCCCCCCACAGAAGAGGGCAGCGAGGGAAAAGAGAAAAGAAAAAAATTAAGAAGAAAAAAAATAAAACAAGAAAAAAAAAAAAAAGACTTTCACATATGTACTTTTTAACTCATTGAGTCTAGTTCCCTTACCATGAGGAACCAAAACACATTACCCAGTTTTACCTACTGGGTTGAAAAGCTTGCTGTTACCTAAAAGACAGCATATTCAGAGTTTAAAAACAATTGTAAGCACAGTGCAATAAATAAATCAACCCTGAACTCCAGAGATTGTAAGTCAGGCTATTATAAAATTTACTGACAAAGTTGAGTGGAATGTGGAGTGATTTTTTTGCCTTTGATCCTTGTCAGACATTTCTATTTATTTCAAAAGACATGGATGGTTCCCACTCTCTCAAAGGGATAGGATCAAACTATCAGGTATCTTTAATTTCACTGATTATCCAATCAGGTCACATATGCATTTAAGCCAACCTAGGACTGCTCTGACACTGACAGTGGGATGTAACCAACCTGTGTGCTCCTAACCACAGCACCTGCAATATTCAAAGAATAATCAGAGTATCACCCTGTCACTGACAACCAATTATATCAGCTAAGCCCAACAACAAAACTATGGGATTAGATACTGACCTGCCTATTCTCTTAAAATGAGTTGTCCAATATAAAGTTAAGGATAGAGAGAAAAGAGCATTTGTATATAAAAACATATATACACACACTTACATACGTGCATACATATGGCTATATACGTACTTGTTCAAACTTTTTGCCTCCCCTACTTCCTCATCATCCTCCTTTAAATCTGTCTAGTATCCACCTGGTTTTTATTACATAGTTACACAATTACATACATCCCAAAAGACATGAAAGTATTTCACTTGCATCAAAGTAGCAGTTCAGATTGCATTACCTTTTATCTGCAGTGTAGAGCATTTACAGGATGATAGAACGACGAAAAAGAAATCCATTATTCATGTGCAATAATTATTTACCTTATTATTTAGGCTTGATTTTCTTTCTGTGCACCTCAGACTGTTTTGTTTTGGGGTTTGTGTGTTTTGGTTTGGTTTTTTTCAGTCAGGGTGGCTATCATCCTAAGTCTCAAGCAGCTCTAAGACACTGTTCCAGCCTCCTCAGATATCACGTATGGACAAGAAGCTTTCCTGCCTTATAAATAGGAACATAGCCATACACACTACATAGACACTTGCTTCTTACTATCAGCATTTAGTTGCTTTCACAGATCTCAGATTCAGTATTAAAAACCAAAGCTTTATTCATAATACAATGTTTGAAACATATACTATGGTTACTTGGACCAGGTCCATTAGTACTCGGCAGAAAACATAGGTAACTGCTGGGCTTTACTTTGGATGTGCCAGTAGTTACTTGAAAACATTCCTCCCCTCTTTGCTGACCTCTCTCACTTCACCAGCAGCAAGGCTGACTGGGTGACCTAACAAGCCTTTTCCATCTCTTGCTTCTGTGCTGACAGGCTCACAAAGGAAGAGTTTTTGAGAAGGAATTTCAATGGAGATGGGGAAATTCAATGCACAATGGCAACATGAGAAGAATAAAGAAATGAGTGAAAACAAAAGACGTTTGGGTGATTGGCCAATCTTTGCCACTTCAAAGAAAACTTTTTTTGTCATTTGAGCATCTTCTCAGCAACAGAAATGGTTTAGCCTTATATATTTTCCATACTACAAAATACAACTTTTATATAATATTACCACTAAAAAAAAATTCACTAGTTGCAATCTCATTTAACATTTGTTGACTGAAAAACTTGTATGGGTTTACACATACATAGAGAGTTAATTGTTGAGCTTTCTATCATCATTTCAATAAATTAGCTTTCAGAGCAATAAAATATAGCCAAGTATCTATTAATAATTCAGCAAAATAATAGATGGTAAGTGTGAAATCACTTCTCAGGTTGTAACAGTGCTTTCCAGTAATAGTATTATAATTAAGAATCTGTCATCATTGCTACTTAAGACAAAGCAGTGCAAAGGTTTATAATTTCAGTCATAAAAATCAAAGCTATTTTCCAGGAAATAAGTTGTGTTCAGCATCCCCATTCTTTTCCAGTAAAAGTTGTGGTCAGGAGAAGTAGCCTGTTGCATTCATGTAATCAGGTTTTGTATCTTTTCTTATAAACCTAGTAAACAGAAGCATATAAATAATTATGCTAGTATTGTGATTTCCCAGTATCGCAAAAACACTGGAAGGAGCCTGCCTTGCAGTCTGCAATTCCAGTATACACAGTAATTTCTCTAGTGGATTCACAGCCAGATAAAGATACCTTCCCCCCTCAATGAGTATTTCAATGATATAAAGCATTTGGCCTTATCACAGTAAGACTATTACTAGAGAACTTCCCTTATTTTTAGATCATTCTCCTTTTCACTCTCTGTCTTCTTTACCATCTGTGCTTAAGATTCTCTCTCTTACTGTCCTGCAAGAGCAGAAA
The DNA here is from genome assembly GCA_034782735.1 of Sagittarius serpentarius. NCBI lineage: Eukaryota > Metazoa > Chordata > Aves > Accipitriformes > Sagittariidae > Sagittarius > Sagittarius serpentarius. Next base: position 30,305,211 of record JAVKLA010000027.1, on the reverse strand, counting down.
CAGTCTAAACAAAAAACTGCACAAATTAACCAACTAAAAAACTCTTGAGGAGACCTGTCAAAACAGTAACGTCTAGTGTTGTGCCTACGAGGGTGCAATGGCTCTCTGTTTTTGGTGAAGTACGGCAAACTTGTCACTCTATCCCAATAAAACAAAACTCACTCTCATGCCACCAACTCAAAGCACTGCCCTAACCCTGCTAATGCTATCACTGCAGCTACTGATTACACTCCTCACCACAACAGCAGAAAGTCTATTACTTTCTCCTTAGCAGACCTCACAGAAGAGGAAACAAATAAATAAGCAGCAGAGAAAGAAAAGCTTGATAAGAAAGGTGTTAACAAAGTACATTGCTGTCAAAGAGCTTTGCCACAGACAAATCTATAAATTAGCTGCATAATCCAATGAGACTATAGTGACAGCTCTAAAGCCCTAATGCCTGTTCTTTATCAGGCGAAGACAGATCTAGGTCTTTGACATTTTAATTAAGTAGAATTATTACTGATTTGGGTTATCAAAACAAGAAGCCAGAAAGAGTGAACCAACCAGCAGCTAGCTGATCTTTTCAGTATCAGCCACTTACTATTAAGAGAGATAAAGGCTTCACAGAATCCAGCTATTTCTACTTAATACTTGAATTATGGGATTGTGGTAGAATAGTACTCTCTATCTTGAGGCATTTAGGCTCTTTCCAATAAATACAAGAAAATAAGAACATACAAATTGGCACATTAGGTCTACGATTTAACTTGAATTCTCTGTCAAACATGAAGTATAGAAGTGTCTCTGAATTCTGACAGTCTGAAAAAAAAGAATCGTTACAGTTCAGTTTCCTATATCTTTTCCTTTTGCAGTGTATTAAAAACAAAAGCAAAGGAAACAAAAATTTTATGGAATCTCTGCTTCACTAAAAGGATAAAGAAAAGCAGCTGAGCAATTTTTTAATCCACATTTTAAAATTAAATATTTATGGTAAAATGATAATTTTGCTCCTATGATACCACAGTTATAATTCATGTGATTAAGCATCAAATGCCTTCCAGAAATTAATGCTCTCTTAAACAAAACATTGGAGCAGATCTGTGTAAATAGCCTAAATAGATATTAAACACTTTTTAAGTGTCAGTCACAATGTAAAATATTTGTCACAACTTTATTACTCTCCTAGCCTGAGGATTCAGATGATTAATTTTAAATGTTTGCTTCCTACATTTGAGAAGTAATATAACTTTACAGTTTCTGCAAGTTTCTTACTAGCCTCTGACTGCTCTTGTTAAGACCTTCTAATGCGCTTATTTTCTTTCAAAAGGGTATATGTGATACTCATGAGGTAAAAATATGGCGATCACTGGGCTTAAAGGAGCAGAAGGGGACAGCACAGTAGAAAGAGGTAAAGGAAAATTACTGGGAACATTCCTTTTATGAGGTCCCTTGCATTACACGCAGACTAATCTGGCTTTTGTTGGGCTAGCTTTCCAACCCCTACTATCATTAGCAGACTTCCTATGTTCTCTTCCGGCCCCAAATCTTACTAGGTTCACGACCTTTTCAGCAAACAAATATAAGTTTTACTAGTACTGGCATAAACCAACCCTGTTGAAAAGTTAAAAAGGATTAAAGAAAGGCTCTTGCTATGAACAGCTGAAGAACCATCTTTAGTTTCTTGAGAAATAACTCATATTCCTGAGCCTTGGGAGTGCATATGCAAGGATCCTCTCTCTGGGTCTTCCCCAAGTACTGGTGCTCAGGAGAGTGGGTGAGCTCCAAGACTTCTAAAAGCTCCCTACGACTTCGGTGAGGGTCAAACACACATACTGATGCCAGTGGGGATTGTGAACTCCAGAACCCTGAACTTGACAGATGGAGTGGAGGTGTTTTAACACCGCTTAAGAATCAAATTGTGTGTACAATTTATTTTATTTTATTTTTTCATTTTTTTTCCAAATGGGACAGATCTACATGATGCTTTTTCACAAACGAAGCAACACTATTCAAATCACCTATTAAATTCCATGTGAGGGAAACATTTCCTCAAATCACTGAAGATTTGCCAACAAAGTGGGTTTGTTAGTAAATACCACACTTACAAGTGAATTAAATGTGGCTAGAGATTGCGCATTAATCCACTTTTGGTTGACTTCTCTTTTCAGGCTTCTACTCTCACAACAAGCTCTATCATCCAGTTTTAAACCAGACTACACAACCAGCAATCCTAGACAGTCATTAGCTGAAGGTTTGTATGTTCTACCAGCCCAAACCAATGCTGCTTCTTTCATTCTAGTGAAGCGGAAGTAAATACATAAGCAAATGTTGTCTGCCTGTGTCTTATTCATGCAGTGTCTTACACTCTAAGATTCTGTTTTGAAATAACAACCGTTTATAAACTGAAATATCACTGGATCCTTTGGCAAAAGAGTTAAGGCATGCAATTTATATTGTTCTTATGTTTTGTCATCATCCAAGCAATAAATACACCTTTTTAAAAGAAATGTGAAGCACAGCCTCTAAAATTTTCATCTGTAATCATCATTCTTTGTTTTTCCTGAAGCAGCATATGGAATAATTCTTCAAAAAGAGATGACAAAATACATTATTAAAATCTTCTTACTCCACTCTTGCCTGTCATTTAAGAGTAACTAGCTAACATTTTACTTTAAAAATGACATTAAAAGCAAATTACACAGATAAGTTGTCCTCGGTAATTAAAAGATTCTAATTAAACAGCAGGTCTTGCAAATTAAGAGCCTCAACAGAAACTTGATGCACTATTATATTGGAAGTTAAAAGAAAGGTTCAGTGCCCCACATTTTATAACCTCAAAGTAAAAGTGAACACGAGTAAAGACCCATTCCCACATTTCAACAACAGAGAATTTGTTTATATTTAAGACAGACTTAAATACATGAGTATTAAAAAAAAAAAAGAAAATAACCTAAGAGATCCAAAAAACCAAAAGAACACTCTAATTTTTATCTTACGATTCTAAGACCTGATTGTTCAATACTTGGAGTTGCCATTATACACTTTTTAGTTTCTGAGACTACAATGCTCTGGTATATCACTGCCAGCGAAAGTTGCCCCATTGATCCCACCTGTCCTTTTTTGGTGGAGGAAAAAGCCATAATGCTTAATAAGCATCTAGTCAGTACACTACTTGTGCTCCGAGAATTAATACTGGTTACATTCATTCAAAGAGTAACATGATCTCCAAGGGTTCCTCCTGCTGCTTCTCTGAAACCGCTGCCATCACCTCATCTTATCTGGCTTTCAGCCAGCTTGCTCTCAGCCAAATCTTGTATCTTCATTAGGCACTGACAAAGGCACTATCCAAAGGGGACACATGCGGCTGGGTGCCATCAGTGCAAAGCAATCACTGTTCCAAGGAACGGTATACAACACACAGGTTGTTAAAATTCAAATATTTCAAGCCTGCATTTTAAACCACGCTTCTAACTTTTGCTATCAAATAGGAGCAAAACACCAACAACCTAAAATTTGCAGTAATCTGAACAACCAGAAACAACTGTGAATGAACTGATACACTTGATTGCATCTTACTGAGAGCATACCTGAACGCCTACAAGAGTGGGGCCAGCCGCAATCTTAGTCTTCACTACATTTCTTCCTTATATTTAATACGTCAAACGTAATAGCAATAATTGCCTTGCACAGTAAGTTGCGTATCACTCTTTTAAAGCTTCTTCTTTGTATATTTAAAAAGCAAGTACTGCAAAATTCTACAGCTTAAGAATTTAGGAAAAAAGCTCCAAGGAAGACTAGTAATGGCTCCATATTTGCTAACTTACCAGATAGTCTTTGATTATTACAGCAATCCTGTCAGTACCATGTACTAAGTGAGAGGGAAAAGTAAGTCAAGATCCAACCATCTAATTAAGTAATTCTACTGAAAAGCAGGTGGCAGAACTTCCTTGAATTAGTCTTCAAACATATAGCTGTACTTGAACATATCTTCTGAAAAAGCCCACACTTCATATTAACATTTCCAGTAAGACAATACATTGATTGCCCTTCATAAATTGTTCTAATCATTACCTTCATTAAAATACACACCTCTGAGTTTAAATTGTTCTAGAATCAGTGTTCAATCTTGTTAGATTCTGAAAAGCTTAAAAAAAAAAAATCTGTTTCCTTACCAAATTCATACACTATAAAGCTATCTCTTAACTGCCTTTTTAATAATCTTAATAAACTGAGACACTTCATTATTTGAAACAGGTAAATTACACAAGCCCATGTATATATTACATCAACATTACAACATGATATTATTATGCTGCTGTTCATGTTAGTAACATTCAACTGACAGAAGCATCTCACATTCTACTTTCCTTCATGACCATTTTTACTGGCATTAATTGTACTCCATATGCATATGAAATTCCATATGCATATTCCATAATTTATCCAGAACTGGCATCAGCCAGCAATGCTAGTACTACAAAGGTTATCCTGTCTCTCTTTAAACCCCTGCTCTTTTTCACCCCTTACACCCCAAAAGACCCAACACCTGTGTTCTTCCAGTGCTACAAACTTGTTTTCTCAAAACTTAGTGAAAATTGAAAGCAGTGATCTAGACTGATTCTCACCCCATTCTTTCATTTATCTTAGATGCAAATGTGTAGACAAACACAAATGCCAGTAAATAGGCAAATTTGAGTTTGTGCAGGTCTGCAGCCTGCCCCCGTCTAGTATCGGACAGCTAAGACTATCTGCTTTTAAAATTACTTAGTAAGCAATTTTCCCAATGTTTAGTTTATCATACCCCCACTGTTCAATGGTCATTTCTTTTTCCTTTAATCTGAATCAGTATTTATTCCCAAAACAAGCTGTATCTTTTCTCTGTAGTACCAGTACTCGTCATTCCATGTAATAAAACCTTATTCTAATGCAAAAGCCTGTTTGTACTTCAGCAAGACATACAAAAATCTGTCTTGTAGAAAAAAAAAAAAAAAAAACAACACACCACACTCCAAAACAAGGTTTATCTGTTTCAAATCACAATTATCCATCCCTTCTCACTGTCATGTATCTAATAAATGTTACAGGGAGAGCTTAAAGCCCTTCAGGTTAGCCGTTCAGATGGAGCAGCACTTGGAACACCGAGTAGTGAGAGGATGAAGTGACCAAGTCATTAAGGAAGGGGGATCTGATCAAAATCCACAGATTGACAGTTATGGGTGGGCTTTACTGTACACAAATAAATACACCTGCTTCATCAGACCCCATCTGGGCCATCGACTAACAAACATCACTATTACACAGAACAAGAAACAGCTCATCCATAGATGTTTTCATTCCCTTCACACCCAAATTCAAGATCAGGTCATACCTGAACAATGTAACTAATTAGCACTGGACTTGTATAAAAATTTCACTGCTTGGTTCCTTGGGAACTATGAAGGAAAGTATTGAATGTATTTTCCCCAGAAAAGCAATTACAAATTCCAGGAATTTAAATTAGTTTAGTTGAATGTTTCCCAAAGTACTACTTTTGAAAAGAAAGTAAAGGTAAAAGCACAAGCAACCTTCCTCTTAATGAAAATTTTACTATAGTATATTACTGCACAACTAAAAAGAACATAATTTATAAGAAAGTTTTGGAACTGGAACAATTTTTAAAATTGTGTTAAAACCAAGGGGATGACCCTCAACTTTGCTGCTTTCACCAAGACCAAATTAAAAGAAAAGTGTGTAGCTTAATTTTTAATTACTTTCTTACATTCATACCACCACTAAACTTCAAAGCCCATTTTTCCAAAGAAATCCAACTGTTAGCTTAAAAAAAAAAAAATCCCAGTGCTTTTATCTCTTTGCTACTGTCTGCAAGGATCTCCTCCAAAACCCCCAAGTAAGGACTTTATGCATGCTCAAATCTTACATCCCATCCTGCATTCATTACTTCACTCCATTAACATTCCACGCAGAGAGCCCTTTGCTAGTTTTATGAGGCGAAACCACAAAATGTCAGGTTAACAAAGCCCTGCCGAGAACATTCCCCTCAGTAAAACTGTTCATCAGGAGTCTGTTTACATAGATTTACAACGAATTATTAGCATTATGGAACTGGAGGAAAATTAGAAAGGTTGGTAATAAAAATACACAACGTACCTCTATACCTAGAAATAACACTGACCGCTTTCTTCATCACTGATATTATTTCATCATATCATTGTTTATTAAAAGAAATTAAAAACATAATTAGTATACTCTCTACTATTTTTTTTTCTCAGAATTTTTTTTTCTTTTTTACTCCATTTGTTATAGGGTGGTAAAACAAAGTCTTTATGGCTTGTAGGACATGTGGACTGGATGTTTTGTGAACTACTCTGACTTAATTGGTACACTGCAATTCATTTGACGGTGTGGATAACCCAAGTCTATATTCTTATGCTCCACATACATAAAATAATAATTAAAAAAAACAGCTGGGTCTGTTATTCCGGGCTCTTCCTCACCAGTATTTAACATAATTAAATGAAGAAAGTAGTAGTTGTGGAACTTATGTATTAATAATATTAATTTGCTAATTAAACTATTAATGCACAGATCAGTATTAGTGTATACACCTATACATATATCCACAATAATACACAAGCACAACATGCAGGCATTTACACTGTATCCCATCAGTACTCCCTCCACACCATCCACATCATCTAAACTGCCATGCTTGTATCTTGCTGCTCTAGAAGCACCTCGGGTGCTTACAGGGCTTTAACTGAAGTCCTCTTTATTCAAAAGTTTCTTCCTATTTTGCAAAGAAAAAGGGATTCTTCCCATCTTTCAACAGGGCCATAAGAATGCTTGTATTCATTTTAGATTGAATAAAACACTATGCAAGTACACAGATTTATATCTGTAAAATAAATTTCACTCCTCTAGAAGCAGCAAAATTCATTAGTTAGCCAGTGCTTTACCCAGTTTGCAAATAGGGAGAAATTAGATGCTACCTTTATTTTAGTTTTAAGAACGGATGAAAGAAAAAAATCAGAAAACTAGATGTTAAATAAAACCTATAATGGAAAAGAATGCTAAAGAAATAAAGCAATATGCTTTAGAGAAGTTTTGCATAACGTGCCACTGTTTACTTTTAAATATTTCCTCTAGCTACTGAAATAAGAAGGTTATAGAAACGTAAGATTTTACTGAGACGTGATGGAGGGATTCTGAACCCAAGTAACAGTGAATGTAACAGAAGGTATAACCTCTCAGCAAACCTTCTTTCTATCTTTAAGTTTTCATCATTACAATAACATTACTGCTACAAAAGCATGTACATAAAAAATGTTGGTTTGGGTTGGTTAAGTTATGTGACTTACGCTTTATCTAACAAATTTAAAAAAGAGCAGAATGGGAAACCATCTTGAAATGATGATTGCCACAGTAAACACTTTCATTCAAGGGAATTTCCCAGCATTGTCTATATTTAATCATGGAAAATATTTATTTACACAGCTGATACACATCACATTACTGTGGTTTTAAGGACAAAACCTGCTACTTTCAATAATTCCCAAAGAAGAGATTTTATACATTTTCCAAAGGCCATTTAAGCTTGGGAACAGAGCAATTCTAATGTTGAATTACCTGGTTTCATATTGTACCATTCCTCACAAACAGAAGTACAGTTAAGGCAGTTCAAGTAAGAATTATTTACGAGTGCTTCCCATTTGATTCTCACTGCAAATCCTAAAAGTGGCATCGATCAAATATCCTCATTCAAAATCTCATTTACATGTGACACTACACAGACTCTGTAATAACTTGAAATCTCTATTCAGTAGCAACACATTGCTAAACTACTAATTTTACTTTTGCCCTAAAAAGCAAAAAGAATTGCAAGGTTAAGGTCATAAGTAAATAAGGAGGGCCATTCTCACAGGAACACTGCTTACACATTGGGAACTTAGAATAAGGACCACCTCCAGTAGGCAGCCAATTGCATTAAGAAATCACTACCAAATATTCCCAAGATCTGCAATACAACTTGTTCAACCTCTAGTAAAAGGCCGTCTCTTTCAGGCAATTGCCTTTTGTTGATCCCTTGGGTGGTCCAAGACCTGGGTGGTCTAGTGATTTTAGATTGGACAGCTTATTTCAGTTTTTACTGTATTTAACTGTCTCACATCACATCTTATTCTTCTGGACAAAGAATTCAAACTTCACTAAAACAAGAAACAGCCTCTTATTCAGATCTTGCTTCCTGAACATTAATATGAATCTTAAGAGAAAACTGTATCACAGAACCAAAACAAAACCAAAAAGCTTTTACATTACAACATTCCAAAGTGAGATGAAGAACTCTAAGGACCCAAAACAATCCTGAACGCATAATACATTTGCACAGTAGTTTGAAACCTTTAACGTTGAGGCTACTATTAATGTCCTCATACCACAATTTCTAGCACATCCACCTGAGAGAACTGCTGTGAGCATCATTTTTTTCTTATTAGCATGGGATGTAAGAAGGAAGAGAGTCAGTTCTGGTAAGGTTTCTACTTCCACAGTTGTCTATGTTGCTTCTGACACCTGGCTGAGTTCTGCTTTGATTTTCACTGTATGCACTTTACAGGCAATCTGTTGTGGTGTGAAATGGTTTGAACAATGATGGCACAATGAAGCATTTCTTTTAAAACTGATTCTTAAGACACATTACTATCCAGAAAAACAACAGCAACAACAGAACTGTACTAATTACTGAACCCCAGCATATAACAAAGTAACGGAGAATGACAACATTGCGTCTGGATGCAGTTCACCATACTGTAGTTTTTAGTGCTTCCTGAGAATTATTTTCCAATAGCTTTTGCTGGGTCCTACTGCAACTTCAAGTTTATCCTTTATTTTTCCCATCATACCAGTGTCACATTTTTTCCCCTCTCCATGGTCTCTATTCATTACATATATTGCACATGCAAAATTAAAGATAATTAAATTGTCTTAATTATCAAAATTTATAAAACTTAGCAGTAGACAGCTCAGCTGTTCCACGCAGTGATATAAACATTCATTAAAAAGTCTAGGCAGATGAAAATTCAAAGAATATTCCAGTAAGATTAATTTTTCAGACTTGAGGCAGACACCAAAAACACTAGATGGTACCAGTAAGTGGAAACAAAGAACCGTAAGTGACCAAAACAAATACGAAAAAACCTCACCAAAGAACAGATGCTCATAACAAAAGCAAACAAACAAACCCCAAAAAATCACGAAGAATTTTGATCAAATCAGAAAATCCAATTTGAATTGGGGACATACCCCCCCCCCCCAGTATTTCTACATTTTTCTACAAACAAAAAAGTGTTCTAATTTTTCAAATGTACTTCACCCTTCTTTTTTTTCCTAAAGAGATGACTATATCAAAAAGATTCTCACAATGCAGAAAATTTATTATTAACTAAGGTCAAAGAAGTTCCGAAAGATTCAACAAACACTGGCAAATGCATGACCTACCATTATTATCTCCCAAGCTGCCTTTGGGAGGATTTAGTTATAATGTTGCTAAACATGTTTGAAGTTTTTCCTCAGTTTCAAATTAAGAGTCAATTTAATGACACAGATTATAAAAATCTACTTCATGGTTTTTGTTTATTCTTAGCTTATTATTAATGCATTAGATGTTACACTTTGCCTCAAATGTACATTGTCATTAAATCCTCTGGGAAAAGGAACTATTATTGCTAAATAGACATTTCTTAACGGGGGGTTAAAAATAACCACTATCCCAATTTCCCAATGAACGCAGTCTTCCTCCTTTTAGAGGGAAAAAAGCTTAAGTTAATATATATCTGAAATTTTTTACAACATACTTGCTTCATCAGAACTGTTTAATATTTAGAATATGGGCTCAATATTTTAAAATATTTTAAAATCAACAAATATACATCTTTAACAAACTAATTCCTCCCTATCAGCATTAATGCTGGTAAATTATGCAGTGCCCAGAAGTTACCACAATGTCAGCTGGGCAAGGACAGTGGGCATGCCCCAGGACAGACACTGACTCGGGAGATTCTGTCTTTTCTTCACCCAAGATCAGACAGTCTCTGGCATTTGAGGGGGGGAGGAAATAACTCTAGGAAAAAAGCCTACATTTGTTTCATTTAAATGCATTTTAATAGCTTGAGCAGGCAAAATAAACCTTTATTCTGAAAGAAGAGCCACTGAACAAACAAAAATCCTTTTTTGACCCAAGGACGAGCTCCAAATACCTGATGTGAAATCTCACTGTGGGATAGAAGCAGCATTTGAAACAGTGTGAAAAAGTATCTTTAAATACACCCATGTCTTAAGCAATAAACACATTTAAAACCCTTCAGTTGTAGAACTCTGCTATGTTATTGATTTTCACATGGAAAATGTATGAGCAGCATATGTAAAACTGCTCAAATCATTTTGCTGTTAAACAAACAAGCACATGCCTAGAGGGGACAGAATAAAGTAACTGGTCTCCTTATGATGAATAGCATTAACTTGCTCTGGCTTGCCAAGTCAGTAAGCGGTGTGAATTTAATGGCAATTAGCCGAGATCAAAGTTGAAGTACCATGAACAAAGTAGGTAAAACTGACAATATCAAAGAAGGGAAGTATATCATGGGTGACTGAAAAAAAATTACTTCGATTTATTTAGAATGTTTGGAACTGTTAATAGAAAAGGACAGATCCTTACACAATGTTTATTTTCAAAACAGTATAACTGATTAAGCAGATTTCTAGGAGACTCCTTTCATGGGTAAATTGGCCAAAAAACCCAACAGTGAAGTAAACTGTTCTGTAACAGCTCCCATTGTGGACACACTGCTCAGAACGGTATTTTCTCAAGAAATTCAACTCTGAGTCAAAGTCAAGCATTCTCCCTGCTACCTGGCAAACAATTTGTCAGCCATTCAAAGCAACAGAAAAAGTTCACAGGTGTAAGAAAAAGGCAGAAGGGGAGAGAGTTCATGTGTTTTACATGCAGTAGGCTTTAGGGACTATTAGTAATAGGAAAAATATTCCTCTCATTAAATCTACATGTCTTAATCAAGACTGACATTAAAAAAAACTATAACTGTAATTTATACATGATTAATCTCGGAAAAACAGCTCTGGGGGTTTCTTTTAGTGCTTAAGGAGACCTCCACTTCCACATAATATTACCAGGAATTAAATTCCTATCTCAAATATTAGATGCCTAAAAAACCTACAGCATGCTCACTAATACTTAAATATGTAACTACTATAAAATTCCAGGCTTCATGTAATACCTTCCAAGAGAGAGTCTGAAAATATTCTTATGGTAATTCCCATAGCATTTTGCATGGATGGTAAACATGTATTTTTTACAGATGAACTGATACACAGAGAAGTTAAATAATTAGCTAGGACAATTAAGTTAATAGAAGAAAAAGGAATTAACACAAGATAGCTTCCTTCTACTGTAATCACTAGCCCATTCTTTTAATACAGGTAAAATAATAAACAACAAAAGCAAGTTGCAATGCTTTTTTAATTAAAAACATTAAACCTAGGCACAAAGAAATGGTCCAGTATAATATATTTTTGACCTTATCTGAAGGGCAAAGACCCAGCAGTTCTTCAGCAATTAGTCAGTGAGGTGTATGAGAGATTCGCTCGAGCAAGGACTAAGTTTCTCAGAAGATCAAAGATAACTGGTGTTACACTCTGCCCTAACCAGACCCAGATTCACACTTTCCATTACTTATTTACATTGATCTTATGACTATTTTTATAGATCCGTCAGAATAAGTGTGCTTTTACTCTTTTACTAATATTTGTTTAATTAAGTTAATTAATTACAGCTTAACTGAAATATTGTACAAAAGACCTCACGCAGCTTTCAAAGCGTAGGCTGAATCCTAATCCCTTTTTTTTTTTCTTTTAACTAGCAGTAAGGATGAAGTCAATGAATTGTCAATTAATAACATACTTGCTTTGATGGCTCTTCAGTAATTTACTTCCATACCACTTCATAAATTTCTTAGGAAAACTTCTGGGATCGCTGATACAGTACCTCTGCCATGGGAAAATTTGGTCTAAATCTGCTCTGCTGCCAATAAACCAATAAGACTAACTGGCTGATAATCCTCCCACACTACACTGTTTAGGTATATGCACTCAACCAGCGAAAGTTTAATTTGTTCCGCTAATGGCACAGAAAACTACTCAAACTTATTCACCATATAAATTTGAACTTCAGTCTGCTACTTTCTGTTATTCCTTAGGCAGAGAATTCAAGCTATTGAACGCTCTGTAATTCAGACTATTTTATCTTTTCCTTGATCCAAACCATAACAATAATAATGGACACTATCAGTAACTAAATATTAAACTGCACTTCACAAAAGAAACACATTAAAAAGCCTTAGAAAAGTCTGAGTATTATTTGCATTGGCACACTGACGTTCAAGGCACATTCTACCGTTGTAAGTGTAACGTTATTCTTAAACTACTACACTAAAACCAGTGATGCTAGCCACCTTTTACATATTTCAAGCTGCCATACTTAATAGCTTTTGTCTAGGATTTCCAGTGGGATGACATGCATCATTATTAGGTACAGCCTATTAGATTGGAAGATAATTCAATATATAAGAGCACACTAAAAATTTAGTACAGAAGCCATGTAAAGCTCAAAACACTGATTGATCTCTAAAGTCATGTTGAATAGAATTGATACAGGTTTATATAAACTAAAACAGCTATTATGTATAAGATAATGTGGCATGCAAACTTCATTTAAAAGTGTTGCAGGTGTAGTATATTCATGACAGGCCAAGGCCAGGTGGAGTCATGTAAAAATTCCTAAAATAACTACGAAGAAACTATTATGTCACAAGATTTTTTTATTATTATCTTATGAAGGAAAAACTACTGGACAATATTAGAAAAACTCAATCAACTACTACTCTGTTTTCTACCCCACCATATATAGGGAGAGTTTCTCTGTACATCAACTGTACTGACAGAAACTAGGTAGGATTCGTCAAAAACCACCAAGTGTTCAACCAGCGTTCTTCCTGGGGTATGAAGAACCAACTGGAGATTTTCCCAAGTGACTGAGTCATGGATAAAAGAATTAAAGAAACTGTCCTCCTGTTCCACTTGTAATCCTCTGGAAAACAAGAGCATCTAGAGCTAAAAAGATTTATATTTTCTCTCAAGTTGTAGCTCTCTGATACATTTATAGGGGTAGATCAAACGATGTACTCTGGATTACAACATTTTTCTAAGCTTTCCTACCGAATCTCAGCAATACTCAGTACAGCCTATTCACAGATATAATGAGACTAGATATCTTGTTCTCTCCTTACACATACACATGCATGTATATATACAGGTACAGCTAAATATGAAAACATTTAGTAAAGTTATGACAGCTGTCTGGTAAGAATTAGACAGTCCTACTTTTTTCAACTGTAACTAAGAAATCAACTCTGGGCATTCCAAATTCTTATTTTGGCATTCCAGTTTAAGAAATTAATGGTAGGAAGAGGGCTTTATCTCTCAAGAAAATAAACAAAATTATCTGGAAAACAAAAAGGAGTAGGACTGCAAGCTGGATTAGCTTCACATTTTTACTAGTTAAAATTAATTTTTTTATCTGTTACACTGGTTCTACTTCTCTGAAGCAGCAGCAGCAGTAGGAAGGCTTCTATGTTCCAATGCCGTTGGGAGCCATGGCCCTGTGAGGTCTGAACCCCAAAACAGCTATGCACAAAGGCTAGGTCAAAGGCTCAGGAGCACACAAACAGCAGTCCTACAGGCTGGCTGCTATGCTATGAGCCAATAACCTCCCCTAGAAAGAGCATTAAGAAAAAGGAACATACAGAGGAATCTGTACTAGACAAAAGTGGCAGAACTTCGCTTACCCCATGTCGGAAAGCGCGGCCCGAATTCAGATGTTGCTTTTTCCTCAAAGCCAGGACCAAAATGCTGCTGTAACTGATTGAGTTATAGTGGCTCCCAGTGTAACAGCATTCACTTGCAAGTGTTTCACTGTGGGACCTCACAGAAAATGAATGAAAAACATCCTGTTCCCTTAGCATTACCTCATGCTACTTCTGTACAAGTATGCTTCTTAATTACTAATTCCTATGCTCTTAAAAACAAATGTTCTGGAGTCACTTGCTCAAGTATATCTACAACTCAATATACAGAAACCATTTATTGGAGCTAGCTGATCTGCTGCCATTTGAGAAGAGGTGACAAACTATGGCACCTAATGCCAAACAGAGCCAAGCCACAGTCAAGACTACAACGGTTAGTGCATCCTTCTTGCAAACATCCCTCCATCATCCTCTTGGAGCAGCCCATTAAAGTACCTCAGTGGAGAAGACCAATGCAAACTATTCCAAAATGCTCCACTTTGCACAACAGTGTAAGATAAATACTGTTCTCCCTGGCTATACAGAATCATAGAATCAACTTAGTTTGGAAAAGACCTGTAAGATCATCTAGTCCAATCGTTAACCTAGCACTGCCAAGTCCACCACTAAACCATGTCCCTAAGCGTCACATCTACCCATTTTTTAAATACATCCAGGGATGGTGACTCAACCACTTCCCTGGGCAGCCTGTTCCAATGCTTGACAAGCCTTGCAGTGAAGACATTTTTCCTAATATCCAATCTAAAATACACCTGGTGCAACTTGAGGCCATTTCCTCTTCTATCACTTGTTACTTGGGAGAAGAGACAGACACCCATCTCGCTACAACCTCCTTTCAGGTAGTTGTAGAGAGTGACAAGGTCTCCCCTCAGCCTCCTTTTCTCCAGGCTAAACAATCCCAGTTCCCTCAGCCGCTCCTCATAAGACTTGTGCTCGAGACCCCTCACCAGCTTCGTTGCTCTTTGGACATGCTCCAACACCTCAGTGTCTTTCTTGTGGTGATGGGCCCAAAACAGAACACAGTATTCAAGGTGTGACCTCACTAGTGCTGAGTACAGCCAGATGATCACTTCCCTAGCCCTGCTGGCTACACTATTTCTGACACAAGCCAGGATGCTATTGGCCTTCTTGGCCACCTGGGCACGCTGCTGGCTCATATTCAGCTGGCTGTCGATCAACACCCCCAGGTCCTTTTCCACCACGCAGCATTCCAGCCACTCTTCCCCAAGCCTGTAGCATTGCATGGGGTGGTTGGGACCTGAGTGCAGGACCCGGCACTGAGCCTTGTTGAACCTCGTACAATTGGCCTCAGTCCATCGATCCAGCCTGTCCAGATCCCTTTGTAGACCCTTCCTAACCTTCAAGCAGATCAACGCTCCCAGCCAACTTGGTGTCATCTGCAAACTTACTAAGGGTGCACTTGATCTGCCTCGTCCAGATCATTGATAAAGATCTTAAACAGAAGTGGCCCCAATACTGAGCCCTGGGGAATACCACTTCTACCAGCCACCAACTGGATTTCACTCCATTCACCACCACTCTGTGGGCTCGGCCATCCAGCCAGTTTTTTACCCAGTAAAGAGTACACCCGTCTAAGCCACGAGCAGCCAGTTTCTCCAGGAGAATGCTGTGGGAAATGGTGTCAAAGGCTTTACTAAAGTCTAGGTAAACAACATCCACCGCCTTTCCCTCATCCACTAATAAGGAGGTCACCTTGTCACAGAGGGAGATCAGGTTAGTCAAGCAGGACCTGCCTTTCATAAACCCATGCTGGCTGAGCCTGATTACCTGATTGTCCTGTAAGTGCCATGTGATGGCACTCAGGATGATCTGCTCCATAACCTTCCCCAGCACCAAGGTCAGGCTGACAGGCCTATAGTTCCCTGGATCCTTCTTCTAGGCCCTTCTTGTAGATGGGCATCACATTTGCTAACATCCAGTCCACTGGGACCTCCCTGGTTAGCCAGGACTGCTGATAAATGATTGAAAGTGGCTTGGTGAGCACTTCTGCCAGCTCTCTCAGTACCCTTGGGTGGATCTCATCTGGCCCCATAGACTTGTGTATGTCTAAGTGGTGTAGCATGTCACTAACCATTTCCACTTGGATTATGGGGGCTTCATTCCGCTCCCTGTCTTCCAGCTCAGGGGGCTGGGTATCCCAAGAACAACTGGTGTTACTATTAAAGATTGAGGCAAAGAAGGCATTAAGTACCTCAGCCTTTTCCTCACCCTTTGTCACTATGTTTCCCCCCACATCCAATAAAGGATGGAGATTCTCCATAGCCCTCCTTTTGTTGCTAATGTATTCACAGAAACATTTTTTATTGTCTTTTACAGCAGTAGCCAGATTAAGTTCTAGTTGGGCTTTGGCCCTTCTAATTTTCTTCCTGCACAAACTCACAACATCCTGGTAGACCTCCTGAGTTGCCTGCCCCTTCTTCCAAAGGTCATAAACTCCTTTTTTTTCTAGAGCTCCAGCCAAAGCTCGCTCTTCAGCCAGGCCAGTCTTCTTCCCCGCCAGCATGGGGACTGCCTGCTCCTGCACCTTTAAGATTTCCTTCTTGAAGAATGTCCAGCCTTCCCGGACTCCTTTGCCCTTCAGGACTGCCTCCCAAGGGACTCTGTCAACCAGGCCCCTAAACGGGCCAAAGGCTGCCCTCTGGAAGTCCAAGGTGACAGTTCTGCTGACCCCCCTCCTTACTTCTCCAAGAATCAAAAACTATCATTTTGTGACTGTTGTGCTCAAGACAGCCTCCAACCATCACATCAGCCACAATTCCTTCTCTGTTCTCAAACAACAGGTCCAGCCAGGCCCCTTCCCTAGCTGGCTCACTCAGCAGCTGTGTCAAGAGGTTCTCTTCCACACACTCCAGGAACCTCCTAGACTGTTTCCTCTCCGCTGTACTGTATTTCCAGCGGACATCTGGTAAGTTGAAGTCCCCCACAAGAACAAGGACTAGCGATCCTGAGACTTCTCCCAGCTGCTTATAGAATATTTCATCTGCCTCTTCATCCTGGTTGGGTGGTTTATAACAGACTCCCACCATGATATCTGCCTTGTTGGCCTTCCCCCTCATTCTTACCCACAAATACTGGACTCTCGCATCACCATCATCAAGCTCTAAATAGTTAAAACACTCCCTAACATAGAGGGCTACGGCCCCGCCTCTCCTTCCTTGCCTGTCCCTTCTGAAGAGTTTATAGCCATCCACCGCAGCGCTGCAGTTGTGCGACTCATCTCACCACGTTTCCTTGATGGCAACTATGTCATAGTTTTCCTTCTGTACAATGTCTTCCAGCTCCTCCTGTTTGTTGCCCATGCTGCGTGCATTGGGATAGATGCACTTCAGTTGGGCTATTGATCCTGCCACCTTTTGCCGGGGGAAGAAGCTCTGATTCCTACATGACCATTCTCACACGCTTCTGTGGTTTCTAACACATCAATAACCCTTGCGTCTTTGCTGCTGCATGGATCTCCATCCCCTGCTTCCACTGAGAGCAGACCAAAGGACCTTGCTAGCACACTGTCCCTCAAACATTGGCGTGCTGCCCCCAGGCTTATCTCTAGAAGCCGGGTTTTATCCCTTTCCCCCTTCAAATCTAGTTTAAAGCTCATTCAATGAGCCCTGCTAACTCCTGTGCAAAGAGTAATCTTCAAGAGGTATCTCCAATACCAACCAAGGCAGTAGTGCTGCCTTGGACAAATATTAGTGAAGATTTTAACCATCACACTTCTACCCTTAAGGTGAATTATTCTTGCCTCTCAGTTCTCCCATTAACAGGAAGGAAGACAGGATCTCTGAGTTTGTGGTTTAATTTGCTTCCATTGTGTAGAAAACATGTGCTCCTTCTATCACGATTTTGAGACAGTGATTTTCCAGAGGAAAAAACAAGTTTGTGTGGTGCATGTTAGGGATACCCTGTTCCAGGATACAGACTTAAATGAAGTACAAGGAATCTTAGTTCTACTTAGAACAAGAAGGAAAAAACCTACTTGACCAATTCCTGAATGGTCCTTAAGTAAGCACCCCTGCAGTCTCACCGACTGCTGTAAGATGCTTATGAGTATCGGTGGACAGATACAACATGGACATTGTTGTCTGCCTCCAAAGTGCAACACAAAGACAAAGTTCACACTGCTCTTACAGATATTTCAACAAGCAAAAGTGGGTGTTCCTGCTCTCACTCACCTCATGTCATGGCAGCTTGTAAAACTCCTGCAGTAAAGGAAGAGTGGTTACTTCTGTACTGTTGACTTGGGAAGTGTGAGGATACTCGAGGCACAACATCTGGCACTTCTTAACAAAAATCTCCGATTCAAGTGCAGTGGGATGCACACTCTTTGGTATTGTGCAAGCATTTGAAGAAAAATTAAAGTTGAACAGTTTATTTCCTACCTATCTATCTATTCAAAGGAAACATAGTATAAAGCTCTGAAGACAACGAACCTGACAATGCAGTCATCTGCAAAAGATTGTGCAAGCTGCAACATCCCAACAGTGCAAAGGGACAGACATCCTTTTAATACACGGCTTTTACCTATTATACTCTTAAGTCCTTAGAGAGCATGCAGGTAGCATTTTCAAAATTGCTACCCATACATGTGCTTTATTTTGATATTTTACAAATCTATAGGATTACTCCTCCCTCATTACAAGCACAAAAAAAAGTTAGAGAAAAATCTATGTATTATAACAAACCAAATAAGGTCTTAAAATAAAGCTGGAATAATCTGTGCATTAAAAGGGTGCAAAAAAAATAGATAAATATTCTGATTCTTAGGTCCTAAATGTTGAAACAGCTCTTGAAAATAGAAAGTCTTGAACTAAGGATGCAATCATTAAAATAATACTAACCTTGGTTAGCAATTAAATGATCACATCTCCCTTCAGACTAAAAATGTAGACAACAGCTAGTAGCTGACATCTCACTTCAACATTTTACAGCTGCTCTAAAGCAAAGACTTTAGACATTTGGATGCATGCATGCATCTTATTTTCCCAGGATTTCAAAGTCCACATCCAGGCTGCTGCTCAGCCATTATAAATGAGTAATTCAAGTAGGGCATGACTGCTTCTTGTATTAACTTGATAAAGATGTTTCACTCGAAGTGCATCAGCAGTTGTGTTAAGTCATCCCTTTCACAGGCTTATACTTATTCTGTGTTATGTTACCAGTGAAGAAATAAAAAAGTATTATCATCTTCAAATTATTATAAAAGTCTTTACACTAAATATAATTAGCATTACGAAGATTATTATATTTTTATTATACTTGTTTTCAAAGCTCCAAAATACAATCAAATACACCTTTGTTATCTCCTGTTTTTTAATTAAAAACAATTTGATCAACTGATTGTCATCTGCACTAAAGTTTTATTTCAATAGTTTAGACATGCAACTGCTTAAAGGACTGATATGTGCACTTTAAAGAACGCACATCTGTTTTCAGAAAGTTCCATTATATTGAAGATTACGTTGTATCCGTCAAGTTTTCCAAAAGTTGGTTTAAAAACACAATTTTAATATAATACATTAATTTTAATCTTAGCCTTTAATAATGAATCTATTATCAAACATGTACAAAACAACTGTTTTGCAATAATTTTAATGTCTGAAAAATATTAACCCAAGGCTTGGGCTAAAATATCTTTCAAGTACTACAAAGACATATTGAACATCTTTCATTTTCTTGCATGAATTTTCATGTCACAACCTAGAGAGAAAATTTGCTCAATACTGAATTCCTCTTTCTCTTATCACAGCCAGGACATTATAAAGAGCTCAAAATTAGAGGTAGAAGAGAATTCATATTCTCCTATCATTCATTTATTTCCATTTAATAGATAACCAAACACAAATACAGTTACAGTAAATATAAAAAATATACTGTATATATGATTTATTCAAAGCCCAGTGAGGAAAATATGTCCAGTTTATTTAAAAGATTATTAATGACATCTGACTGATTACCCTATAGGTCGTGGACAAATACAGAACAGAAAAGAAGAATGCTACACAGAGGTGATGATCCATCACATGCGCTCCATAACCCTGCTCACTAATGTTGAGTCAAACACTGTACTTAATGCTTCATTAGATTCAATCATATCTTCTCTTATTTTTCCAGTAAGACTTGTTTCTATTTACAAAATTTCCACTATTTTCTCCATTTCAGGGAGGGGGGAGCAGAAAAATCCCTATGATAGCCAGTTCTAATATTATACTTTATATTGTATTTAAGCAATGTTTCTGTATTGTTTAAGTAGTTTTATTCCAGAAATAAAACTAGCATAGGCAGTTTTGAGGGTGGGGAGAGATGGGAAGAGGCAGTCAGCCTCTGATTTATTCAGATTATTATTCTGATATCTAACACTAATTTTCAGATTATACTTCATTTTCATTTATGGTGTGTATCTTTTTTTTTTCTTCTGGCATGACAGTTAGTTATCAACACTGAAATCTAAAAAGATGTGGCTCAAACTCCGATCAGTCTGACTCCTTTCATATCCACCTTTCCACAGGCAGTGGGCTATTTTTCCAGGGTTTCTGGACATGAGGCAGAATAGTCAAAGCTACTTCTCCAGCTTGGCACCAGTCCCAGGCAAATGTCCCAAGAAGCTGTACAGTGACAGATGATACACAGGGGCTAAAAGTGGAAGAGCTGGCAGATGCAGGCAGACTCTCACTCTGCCAACTGTAAAAACTGGCATGTTTGTTCGGGACTACCCATCCCTTCAGCTCTCATTGTCAGGGCACCCATTCCTCTGTGCACAACCATGCAACGTTCTCATTAAGTTCAGATAGTACAACCCCAAAATGATTTGCTAAGTCTGCTTACAGACATAAAGAACCAATTTTCTAAATCTCTTGGGGAAAATCACAACTCTTTTATTTTAGGGGGTTTTTGGTTTTGGTTTGGTTTTTTTCCCCAGATCCGTCTACTTCATCTTGAAAATACATCAGGAATTAGGAAAACACTTAGGAAAACCAGACTTTGCATTAATTTGCTGTGCTGTAAGTAAAGCTCAGTATCAACAATTAGCAGCAGCAGAGTGTCTGAATGGAGACTTAGGACTCAGGTCAGCAAAATACTTTGCTCCAGCAAATATTTCTGTCTTAACTGAACCAGCTGCAAGATTAGGGAACATTCTCTTTCAGACACAACTTCAGAAAAACAAATTGTTTTTTCCTTCTCAAAATGCCTTTTCCTCTACTGAAGAGTGTAAATCAGATTAAAATTAAGAATTAAAAATATTTAGCTATTTAATTAAACTATGTATCCACTATAATCCTATCACTGCATTTCTCAAATAGATTTAGTACACCATGTGATACTGAGAATGTCAGGATACCTCAAATATACAGTATTTGTGTTTGAATTTGCTGTACTTAGAAATCTATTATATAGAGATACTGAACATTAAATGCTTACATTATGTAAGTAGGTAAATTCTAGCTATTAAATAGAACTTAAAAGTGACACAATGCATGGTTTTCCTCGTATCAATTTTAAGCATTTCTGCCACCTTATTTATACAAGCACATACATGAGTATCTTGCACATATCAGTTCTATTTCAGTGCACAGGTAAAAGGAAAATGAAATCAGCTTATACAGCACAGAAGTGATTAAATAGTCTAAAGGTTAAAAGTGACTTGTGGTTCCTGCAGTACTTACTTCTATACTGTTTGCAGATTTTTGATAAAAACAGAGATTGATTTTCAGAAGCTTCACAGCACATGAAGAAAATTAAACTAAAAGTTTCCAAAGTTGGACACCTTAAAGATAATCTGTCCAAAATAATTTTCAGTTTGGTCAACTATAGGAATATGTCTTAGCTTGCGGCTCATCACTGGGGTTATCTAGTTGAACTGAAAAAAAAAAAAAAATCAATATACTACTAAGATTCTAACTTGCTTTGTCTCATCTTGGGTATGAACTGTTTCTTTCTACATAAAACTAACTATTCAGTCACTTGGTAATGGCACAAATTTATTTTGTGACCACAAATGGCTATTTGTAACATCACAGAAAGGAACTCCTGTGGGAAGTTCAGGACAGTAATGTCTGGGTGGAAGGGGATAATGTGGTTGAATGTTCACTCTGTGTATTTAGGGCTGCATTCTAAACCATATAAATGAAACTTAGTACATTTGTGTGTATTATAACCAGAACATTGGAATCTTGGGAGTAACTTGTAGCTTATTTTTAACCTACTACAGAGCTAAACCATGAAAATTACCGAGAAAAGAAATTTTAGATTTAGAAAAAAATATATATTTAGATCATAATTTCTGCATTAAAAATAATGGAACTACTTCATTTAATGCTGTTTTTCATCGAATGTGCTGTATTTCTGTTCAGTAAGATGCTATATAACCACTTGTTACTACAATTTGAAACCAAAAACTGACTTGGTCAAAATGCATTTGTATTTTACCACCAAAAGTCTACTGATTTTCTGTGATATCTCTTTAGCATTTCATTACAAAAAAATAGCCATGTTATATGAATCATTTACATCACCAAAGCAGTAGTGAGAGCAATATAATTCAATTATAAAACCTGGAAACAGTTTAAACACCATTTGAAAGTAAACAGTTACAGTCCCTTATGCCCATGTCTGGGAAGCATCCAAATGGAAGTTAAAGATCCCATGGCATTTTTTCAAAATGAGTAGGAGCTATCCCAATATGTTGGCCAACATATATTTTCTCAATTAAAAACAGATTTCAATGTCCAAAGCTATGTGTCAGCAATTGTGGAGAGTCTATGCCTGTCACGTTTCCAAAACTCTCTGCACCACCAGTAAGTACCTCTAGTCACCCTGCTGAATAATGCTTTTCCAGATGCCACAAGTGGAAAAGGTGAATGCATTTTCGTAAGTATATAAAGCACAAATACATTATCCTATACTGTTATGGAAATAGAAGTTATCATTTGAACCCACATTTAGATCTTTTTTTCATACCAGAAGTGTTAAATATGACTTTGGTGGCCATACGAAACTCTGATACCGCCAGATTGTAAAATGAACAGAAATCCTATGGAACACACATGCATACACACACAAAATAAAGGTAGCAGAAATAATCTCGTATCTGCCATTCCCTAACTTTTACACATTTAATGAGTTAAAAGTTAAAAAAAAAAAAAAAAAAAAGATTTTTTAACAACTCTTTTTTGTTACTTTTACAGAATTTTCTAGGTTACCTGTTGTTTAAAGAGAAGGTGGGGAGATTTCCTTTATGTACTTTAATGCCTACACACGCCATATTACCCACCACTCAAGAACTCAAATGTTCAGTTGCCAATACTGAAGCACAAACTCCTATCCCAAGAACTACAACATCAACTACATTATCTATAGGCAGAACGCCATTATCCTGAATTAAAAGAAAACAGAAAGTCAGGCAATGAGCTTCTAAAAGAAAAAGGTATAAACCCAGAGAATCAGGCTTTCCAACTCCCTCACTCAACAGATTTCCTACTGCAATGTCTCAGGCTTCCACTCTTTGGAGTTGAGTCCCCATCTTCACTGTCCAAGTTTTGTTCTTATTTTGCCATATTACCAAACTCTTAAGTGATACTATTAAGAAAAGGAAATTGGAAAAAGGCAAAAGCACTTCTTTATCCGGAGATATTACCCTATTGACTTCCATAGTACAGCTGAACAGTACATCTCAAAGTCAGACAGGCTTGAAAGAAAAACAGAAATATTTTCAGGGAACTTAACTACACAGGCTGACTTCCTAACAACTGATAGGAGAGAGTGCAGCTTTTCTCTGTTTAGTTTTTTTGTTGTTGTTTTTTGGGTGGTTTTTTTTTTTAATATCAATTTTTCAAGTATCATTTTACAAAACTCAGAATCATATTTTAGTCACAATTTCAGAATTCTAGGGTACATGTATTGCTGAAGGATTTATGGCATTGAGAGAAACTGAATGCAACGTAAGCAGAGAGATGAAAACACCTCTTCCCCCAAGAGGATTTGCAGAATTACTTGATGGAAAGTTGAACAAGCTGCCTTATTCCTGCATTGCGCAATTACCATTCTATAACCAGAACTCACTGCCAGTTGCCAGAGTTATGCAACCCACTGGAAATAATGTTAATCTAGTTAGCTTAGTATAGTATGTCCCTCCCTGATGCTACTCCCATGGACATGAAATTCACACTTGGAGCCAGCGGAGTAACAGACTGTGCTTGAGGACAAGTTTACTTCCCCCTTAGAAGAAGTTGTTAAGTGCTGGATCTTTGTAAGACAGTAGACACAGAGGTGAGTCAGGTATGGAAAAATATTTGATACTTTACCTGGCTGTAGTGCACAACATATTGAGCTGTGACAGTAACGGGGGGAAGATGGAGTGCGCACAAGCTGGTCAATGTACAGAATTAAATGTGTTTAAAAACAGGCTTTTGCTTTCTTAGACAGGTATTAACTAACTTGCATTTACCATTGTTACCAACTTGCTCTTCCCCACACCGTCCTCCCGTCTTGAACTGCTCGGAAGTACCACCATCTGCTGCCCCCACTTGAACTTCTGATAAAATTAAAAGATGTCAGACATTCCGTTTACTACAATCAACTAATTTCAAAATCATGACAGAGAGAGAAAGGGAGGGAGAAATTGCCTTACCACAAAATAAGTCTGCCCACAAGTTCTGTAACTCGGAAAACTTCTAAATTTAGCCTCACAGTTCAGGCAGTTGAACTGCTATTTTTAATCCAATTTTGCAAACTACAGGAAACTACTAGAAAAATTCTTCTAAAAAAGTATACTTATCTGAATTTAAATTCACCCTACTCCGACAAAAGACTACATGAATGCTGTGTTTTCAGTAACTTATACTATTAGCATTCATGTTTTTCCAAGGCAAATATGAGAATAAGCCAGATTTTAAAAGCAATTAAGAGGATATAAATGTTGTGCGCTGCAAGAGCACAGTTCTCAAAAGACCAGAGTCCTGGCAACTATCATAATCCTTTTGAAATTGTTCGTATTAAGATTAAAGATCACTTTGTTCCTCTATTCCCACAACTAGTTGGTATGGTAAAAAGATCAGTCCCATAGTTTTATATGTAACATCTTTAACATTTGCTCTCCTTTCTGTGCATGTGATTAAATGTAACATTTTGAAATCCCAAAGTTCTGAGAAAAACATAAATCCTTGTCCGCAGCTGCTGTTTGACTCTGGAAACACATGCATTTTCTTTTCAAGCATCTACCATCAAAAAATCCCAAAGGACTTGAACTGGAGAACACCTGCATCTCTTCATTTAGTTCCAATAACAGAGTCTAAACTCCAAAATTACAAAAATAGATGCTATGCTCAGCTGCAGTTACATTCTGCCCCTAATTCCCGTGAACAAAAATGCTAAGAGCATGAAATCATTCAGGCAAGCTCTGTCATCGAGAGGATAAGATTTTTTGCACCAGAAGCCCAGTGGGAACTTGATAGAAAACTGGCAACAATTACAGATAAAGTACATAGTGAAATCCTCAGGGAGAGGAAAGGAAATGTAATAAGATAGATGGGTATAATTTTTACACATTTATGCCCAAACCACAAATGTGAATTGTCTTTAATTACTCCAATATATTAAGCGTTTTTACTCATTCATTGTGTCAAATCTTTCCAAAATACTTCAAATTAGTTTATGAATTCTCTTTTACAAGGTGTTTTTTGGTGTTTTTTTGTTGTTGGTTTTTTTTTTATGTACTAGCACAAGCACTCCCTTAAATTAGAACTGAGAACTTAAAAAACATCATTGTTCCAGCTTTAAAATTCAGACTTTGCGGTATCCCCAGTCTAAGCAGTCAAAATTAAATAAAAAAAAAGTATGTCAATGACAGGCTTTTTTAACTGCAAGAAAGAGGGAGTTGAGGGCATATATAGGTGTGTATGCATAAAAATAAACATATGTAAAATCTCTGACCTCCTTTCAAATAAGTTCTAACAGATAAAAATCAGCTGGTTTATGATATGAAAATATATAAAGTTCATTCTGGTACAACATTTATGGCACTTTTTTCATGTTTGAAGATATTGTTTCTTCAGTCTGAAAAATATTTTCACTTCACAAGTTGGGTTTTTCCTTTGGGGTGGGGGGGGACGACGGAGTGATCTTATCTAAACTTACAAAATATTGACAGTGGAGAAAAAATACGAAAAATCTTTGGAAGTTTAAGAAAAATGTAACTTAAATGAGAAATACCAATTTTTACAAGGTTGAATATTTGCTCTTCAGCCTTCAAGTAGCTTTCACAAACTAGAGAAGCCTTCTCACTCTCACTTTGCTGCACTGGGTGTAACAATTTACCACACACGAGCATGATATTAATACAGGTACTTTTGTTTACTCCCTTACCTCACTGCTGCATTACTGAGTATTTAAGCTGATCTCAAAGAAAACTTTATTAATTGTATTTTTTATTTTAGTTCCTCTTGATTTATATGTAATAAAGCTCTCCATGCACCGGCTGGGCACGCACTCCCAATTATTCAATATGGCAAACCAAACAGAGCTTAATCAGCTCACCTCATCTATTCAACAGCTGCTCATAATTAAATACTAACACCAGCATTCATTTTGAAATCTCCCTATTTCTCTCAAAGGCCAGGTGAAACAAACAAGGTCTGCAGCTTGCTCCGAGGGTTAATAAAGCCAGGGTTATTTCAGAGAAGCAGTAAGAAGACCTTCCCAAGCCCTGGGGTAATGGAATAATCTCCTCTCTTGTATTTATTTTATATGCTGCAGTCTAGATAAAGGCTGGGGAGCATATCCACTGATTTTTACAACTATGCACAGAGATACACGGGGCAGTTTTTCATACAACAAAAGTATCAAGAATTAAAAGCACCAGCATGCAGGCTTGTATTTAAGGACTAAACAAAATTATATTTGTATTCGCTGTCCCTAAACACTTCCTCTGACATAGGTGGATCGGTTTTCCACTGTGCTAATGACACTTTGTGCACCAAACAGTAAAGCACTCTTGCTAAATAATCATCAGTAAATGCACTTGTTATACTTACTACTTACTTTGCCTGTATATGCTATACATCACACACTTTAATGCTGCCCTTTTTAGAAATACATTTCAGAGAGTTTTTTCCTTTGCTGGCTATACTCAATGCAGTATAGTACCACTAGAACCATTTATTTTTCCTCTTCCTCTCAGCAGCAACAAGTGAAATAGCAAGAAATAAAATACTAGTGTAAAATGCTTTGTTGCTCACATTGTAAATACACCCTCAATCTTTGCAGGGCCAGCTACGGACAAGCAGTAAAAAGAAGCTGCACAACCACCCTGGTCACCCTGGTTCATGTGATTCAAGTGGTACAAGACAGTAGACAGTTCCTGACTCGACAGTGAGAGGAGAAGGAAGACATGTCCCCTACTTGTTCTCCAGGTAAATACGCCCTGATTTATTCAACAACCTCATACGATTTGCACAACCTCCTCCTTGGCATTTTCTATCTAAACAACTGCTTTGATTTTAGACCAAGTTGTTTTTCCATTAATTAATTAATTACTCTTCCTTCACTAATTTTTATATAAGCAAAACATTTTTTAAAAGTTGCTTGCATAGCCATTGCATTGTATTCCAAGATTCTTCCAGCACACCCAGAAATTCTCCTGCAACTGCTTCTCTTGGTTTTACACACAAAAAGATATATCATTCTGTTCTTAACAAAGATGGCTAACTTGCAGCTCTTTAGCTTTGTACAGCTCCAATGCACCTCCCCGCCCCGCTGCATGGTTCGACCAGCAGCTCCACTGACATTGAGTTTGCAGTTTTCTGAATCCTTGTATACGGGGAGAAGTAAACTGAGTTTATCTGAGAGCTGAGTGACAACTTACCCAATCCCACCAAGCTGGAACTGCTGTCCCCCTTAGCTCTTTTGAGAAATCATGTGTGTATTTTGAGAGCATCAGCTATACAGCTATTTGTACACGTACTTTGTAGAGTTAGCAGACTTGGCCAACCCTGACCTTATCTCCAGGAATCTGGTAAAACTGAACAATTCTAGATATCTTTCTCATCTCTCCCGGACAGCTTTTTTCATTCTTTCTACAAGCAGGTTGCACTACTCTCTTCACTCGTCTCTGTAGTCCAAATTCCTATTCCAGAACATCACATCTAGCATTACTAAGATAAATTGCCCAAATAACACAACTTCAGTGCTGCACAATCACCTCCAGTAGTACAGCTTTAAACAACCCTTTTATTCCTGAGGCATAAGTTGAATTTGCTGTCAAATTATCCAGTATAGCTTTCTTAATTCCCAGAAATGACTGCAACTGGCACCAAAAGCATTTTTATGCTCTCAAATCACTTCGTTTTCTCTCCATGTAGTTTTCACAGTCATAATGAAAAGGATAGCCGTATCTCCTGCATTAAATTGCTTCAATTCCTTCAGCAAGTATTTGAAAGCGAAGGCTTTAATTACCTCCCTCATCCTTTGTATAGAACCTTAGATAATTTAAACATTATTGTTTCCTAGTTTAATTTTTATATATATATATTAAAAAAACCCAACAAAAAATAACAAATCATTTGCAGTACGCTATTCTTCATGTTTACTAGGACCAAAGCTTTAACGCATCAGTCAGCTTTTCCCTCTCGTTTGTCATCAGTCACAGGTGCCACCTTAGAGATCTAAAGAAGCAGAAGCAGAGCTTGAGTCTGAGCATGCAGGTTAGTGACTACCACTGAGTACACAGAATCAATACAACTTTCCTGAGGCACTGGGGTGGGGGGTGCAGGTGAAGTGTTCAGTAAATTTTCAGTTCTAAAATCTTAGCATTTTAAATGTATCTCCATTCATCTACAAAACAGGTACCACAGACACTTGACTATTGCAAAGCAATTTTTTGCCTCAGAGTCCCTGCATATGAGTCTGGCCAGACTTCATTTGTCGGTGCCTTAATTCTCGTAGGCATCTCCTGTCACAACCTATCAAGTACTCTCTACTATCTAATTGGACTATCCATAATACTGATGAGCTAAAATGTATGTGATCACTGTGACCTGTAACAAAAGCAATAATTCTATAGTATAGGTTAATATGCACAGCTCCTTTACAATTTAATTAATATTCTGAGACAAAAATCAGAAAATTAAACTGAAAAGATCCTCAAAAAAGGCAATAATAGTAATAAATACTATTATCATGAATGTTTAAAAGCTACTTAAGTGAGACAACAGATGCAACAGATTTTCACTTTTTTTAAAAAGCAGATCTGAATAATTCAGTGTTGAATCATGAATTGCTCTTCAGTAATGTTTTAGAGGCAGGAACTTAAGATAATTGTTATAAAAACACTGCCATAAACATTTCCAACATGATGCTCTCCAAGAAACATACAAGTCGAGTTACTGAAAAAATAACCTAACAACTGCTAGAGTGCACAGTGCTTATAAATATTTACTTTGCGTAAGATTCAAGTGTTGCTTACATATGCACATAAAAATTACAAAGATGGTAATAAATTCACTGTTACTTTTCAGACTAATGACATTCAACAAGCATTACACACAAAAAATTACAGAAAAAAGCACACCTTTCAGTTTACTTTTGTGTTTCATAATACTGGGTCAGTTAATTCTTTTGCTTTCCTTAAACTAGACGCTTTTGGGGTTTGGTTTTTTTTCCCCCTATTTGATTCTACTCAGCATGGCAACAGGATAAACTTTTAAAAACAGGAAAGCGTGATTTTTAAAATGCACCAGACTGACAGCAAAACCTAGATCCATGTGTATTTCACAAACTATGTTATAATTATCTTAAACTAGATACATTTCAAAATTGTCAGTGTTACTTAAAACAGACGAATGTTTTGTTTAAAAGCCCACAGAACCCATAAGAATGTCAGGTAAGAGTACTTATGCCCACAGAGTCCACACCACCTTTAAATTTATCCAAGCAACTCTGAAAATATTAACTTGTTTCTCATTTAAATCCACCACAACGCCAAGCTTGATGACATCAAATGTGTGCTCTGTAGCATTTTAAAAGTCACCTTTTTATTATTAACAAATTTTATGATAAACAAGTTCTTAATTTAATTATAAATTATGCTGCAAATTTATATGAAGCATTTTGAATTCAGTATGTCAAGAAGCTCAACCCAATAGATAAAGGGAAGAAAGAATAAAACTAATATTTTCAACATGGATCCTGCCCCCCCCCCCCCCAAAAAGTTTACAAAAGGTTCTGTATAAATAATTTAAAAGGTAACCAAAGTCAAGGAAGCATTCCTTATTGAAGAAGACATACATCAAAATCCTGTTAGGTTTTGTGTCTCACATTGAGCTAAAGTTACAATGTGTGCAGTATGTGAAAAAGATACTTTGGCATTTGGCACATTTTATATCAAGCCCTTCTTTTGAAAATTACATTGGATAGGAAAAATGTAATGCGATACCAGCTTAACAAGAGTCTTGCACTTACCAGAATTATGGCAGTAGTCCATATACTGTGGAATTTGGATTGTAAAGGCTACCAAATCTGGAGCTAAGAGAGATTCTGGCTTTCTACTCTCATTGAGCCATTTACTGCTGTGTAAGTCTCTGGTGTCAGAAGGGCCTTGAATTAAAGGAATCAGCTTCTCTTTTCCACCATTACCTAAGATAAAGAATAGACTCCTTACAGCTCTGACTGTAACAAGACAAATTTTCAACACATACACATTCACTAGTCCAAAGAGAACAGCTATTAACATTGTAAGTACAGAATTAAGAGGAAATAGAAAGAGCAGTCTCATATAAACTATTAAACAACTTCCTTAATGTTATCTTGTAAATGTCTTTACATCCAGGAGGATTTCAAATAAAGTAATCAATTCTCTTTAAAATAGTAATTTCCATCCCAACTTTATAAAATAGTATCTTTAAAAATCACCATGAACTCAATTTATAGTCAAATATACTTTGTTTTTAATGTTCTTGATATTAGCTGCCTTTATATATGAAGACATCATAGACATTGATCAGAAAAGTTCCTGCGTGCTCTTCAAGAAAAATTCTGTTAAAGAAATTGAAAAATTGTTTATCACAGAGCCCTCAAAAACTTCACAAGCAAAATACATACTTCTACTGTTAATGGAAATCAAGACATTAAACAACACACAAAATACATCAAAATTATGCTACAAATAAAGCAAAATGCAAATATTCTGTGTAATATGAAAATGCAGAGTTATGCCAGTTTCTTCAGTGCTTTTAGATTAATATTTGTCTCAGCAGAAAAAAAAAAAAATCTTTTTTTATTCAGTGTAAAAATTGACTATATTGGGGCCAGACTGGATCATCCTGGCACACTTAACAATAATAATAACCCCAAAACAGAATACAAAAAAACCCCTCTCTGATTCATAGGAACAATGAGTAAATTCTTGTTTCAGTAACTCTCCTTGTAAAAAACAAGGCCAATTCTCCTATACAGGCAATAAAGTTTTACATGGTCCAGCTGCACATACCTGGGGCTTTGGCACAAATTTTTATTGATCCCACGGTCCCAGAGGCACATTTGACCAATGATGTGCCGCAGTACTTCAATTCAACATTCTGGATTGAACCCTCAAGAGTTGGCAGGGGATTCTTAGATTTCACACCTAATAAAAGAAAACTGCAAATGTACTAGCCTGTTGAATTTAAATATTTTTATATTCCTTCACCAAGGCATTTAAACTTAATTATACTTTAATTATCTACCTTAGATGTTGTTATAGCATTTTTGTTGTGATTCACAGTTTTTAAGTGCTATATATGGGCATTTTAATACAAACAGTTATGCTTAAAATATATATAGATACCGTGAGGAAAACACACAAGGCCACTTAGAAATTGGAATAATAAACATGTATATATCCACATACATACACTTCTGTTTTCACTTTATAAGTGCCACCTCAACTATGCTCTTTCATGTTTTTATGATGACCCTTTCATTTCAGGATCTCTAAAATGACTAAGTGTTTTCAGCTTACATTTAGACAACAACATTTTACTCGGTAGCAATGTAAAGCATTAAATCCATGCAGCTGAACGGCACAGAAGGCCAATGGCACACTTGCCATGTTTCAACGGAAACTGGAGTTCAAACCTTGCCTTAGGTCACAAATGGAAATAAGTTTTGGTGGTCTTTCCTCAGCCTCCATTTGTGCACACCAGAAAACTACCGCACTAGTTGGAAGAAACTGGTGCTATTGGCAGTCACTTCTGAAGAGCTGCCTAGAACCACAGCAACAGCAGCAGCAGCAGCAGCAGCAGCAGGGAATCTTACAAGTTAGGACTGAGATATGTTGGCAGAGCTTGAGGGCAGCCCCCAAAACAGCCCCAGAGCATGGGTGGAGGAAGCCAGCCCTCCTATTCTGTACGGCACTGCCTATCAGAAAAAAAATACATAAATTTACTTGCAAATTGGAAATAAATAGTTTCAACACCTGTAAGAAGTATGAAAGGAAAAACTAACAGAAGTTACCATTTTTTATAGTTTTTTTCCCCTCATGCAAAAGTGACTTGGAATTTGTCAGTTAAAATTGGCAAGCTGCTTGTTAATTATGCAAACATTAGTATAATTATGGAACTGTTTCCTCGCATATGTAACACAGAATTTGTTCCAAAACCCATAATTATGCAAGGAAAGTATTATGGAATATCAGGTAAAAAAAATTTAAAAGCATTTTGATATGTATTTCAAGATAGTTACACACATTAAAGAAACTCAATATATTCTCCACAGAATTAACTCATTAGGTTTTTTGCACAATCTCCTAAAGACTTAACCCGAAGAACAGCCTTTAATATATATTAACTAGTAAAGAAAAATTCCTAAAAAACGATAGGATTAAACCTGGTAATTGTGCTAACTTCACTGTGCCTATTCCAGTTCCTAAACACTGAAGTGTATTTGGTAGTGCCTATAGAACCATTTGGTAAGCAGACTTTTTGACATATATTTAAGTTTTGTTCTGGTAAGACATTAAAATATTTTTTTATTAAAAAGTACTTTCCAAGGTAGGGAGAAGCAGCATACGAAGAGACACACAGAATTTAGTAAACCAGACTGCCATGTGAAAGTAGGTTCCACATTCTATACATACTTTCTTATCAAAATTTGACATGTCTTCTGTGTTTGAGGTATGCCCAGCCTTTTCCCAGTTTGTGATTCAGGAAGGCCTCAGGCTCAAACCACGCTCACTGCAACCCATTTGTGCGCCTGCCACTAACAACATCCCTTCAGTTCTCAGTCTGAAAGATCAGCTACCAGTTTTAGTCTCATGAATACAACCTAATTCCCAGTCTTGCCCAGGGTAAGCCTCTTTTAAAGCTGAAAATCCCCTTTGATCTAAGCTGTGGTATCAGACACAACATATAAATTTGTCAAAAGCAGATAGGGCATCTGTAGGCATCTCCTGGTCTTGGCTCTGCTTCCTCATGCTTCCTATAAACTTGTGCAAATAGAGGCCATTGTGTTGAAAAGAAAAAAGAAAATAAGAAAAAAAAAAAAAAAGTTGTGTTTTTCCCTGTCTTCTGCCTATTCCAAAACAAAGATTATAAAATACTGTTAGTAGCAGCCAAGATTACAGTCAAAGCAAAACACATTTGAGTTCATAATTTGACCCCCATCTTTCAAGTCTTCTCAAAACTGGTAGCTTCTTGCTGTTTCCATCTTTCAGCAACCCCGTTATGCCACAAAATACAAGGTGTGATGTCCGATACATTTCTCTCAATTCTCTATGGAAGAATTTAGTTTTAAAACTAAATACTTTCCATCATGAAGTCCACTTTTAGATGCATTACCCTGGACAACCTCTCTGCATTAAGACTAAAACTTTCCATGATAGTTACATGCATAATTTGAATTTTGTTTCAGTATCATATTTGAAAACAAGGAACCAAGTTTCACGTGATCATGCTCCCTATTTGTTTCTGTTCACTCCTACTCCCTTACCAAATAACTTCTGGAATTGTTGAATTTCAGCAAGATATGGCAGTGTTATCGAATACATTTATTTTCTACAATCTTCATGAAAACGTGGGTGTATTTGTCCTGTTACCTGACCACTCACCATACACATGACAGTCAGCAAAGCATAGCTCAAACTAGCCAGTGCACTGTTTTTCACCCAGCCAGCAGTTAGGGATCCTGATGGGAAGCTAGGAAAGCTGAATGGCTGGACCTTGAAGAAACTCACAAACCCTCAAAATGTGAACATATAATTAACAATTATATTTTAATGCATACAAGGAAGTAACTGATAGCAATAATAAGCTATTTTTTTCTGGAACACCTGTTAGAGGCATAGGATGAACACTTTCTCAATTGTTTTCAACTATTTGAAAAGAAAATAGAAAAGTATTAGGAAAACATAGCATAATCATGCTCCTCCTTTTCTACGTTGCTTTCACATCAAATGGCAACATCATCCTGCTCCCAGTTTTAACAGCTGATAACCACAGCACACCACAGTAATCAAGGAGAGGCTGCAAGAAAAATTAATTCTGCTCAGGTTTCACAGCTCTGGACTGAGGGATACTCAGAAAACCCATTTATTAAAGTCTTACACAGAGCCTACAATAAGGAATAAGGAACTTAAGATGTCTAACTAGACTTTCATCACAAAGACAAAAATCACCTGAACCTAAGGTGATCGCCCTCGCCCAGTTGCAAGTCTCTTTTTCAAAGCGCAGAAAGTTTAGAGACTTTTGGTGAATCATTTATAATGAACAGGTTTAATACAGGGAAACAGCACATTTTCTTCAGTCTCTGAAAATTTTTGGAAATTATGAACCATCCCTCATAAACTTGTCAAACTGGCAGGGTGCTCTATAGAGAAGAAAGAAGCCTTGTTTCCTACATATGCCTCTGACTATCTGTAGCTTCCACCCCTGTAACTTTAGTTCTTCTCAAATATTCTCCCTTATTCTCTCTTTCATCATGATAACATCATTACAAAAATCAAAGTCTCAACAGTTGTCCACAGAGCTAAAATATTTCTTAAATACCTGTTTCAGCAAACAAGTGTTCTAGAGAGTGAAGACTGGGGCTTCCTTCCCTCCCCTCAATGTTTATAAACATTTTAGAAGTAGTGTATTCTCATGGGACTGATTGAGCAGGAAGATGTTAAAACTTCTAGATAAGAAAACTTCCATGCCTCCAAATACTAATTCAAATTTAGCATGGAGACAAACACTCCACAGGATTTTAATTAAGACATTGAGCATGAATTCAAAGAGGAACTAGGGATACCAAATCTATCATTGCCAACAGCAACATTATCCAAATTCAACATCCCGCAAATGAAGCACGAGGAAGGCTTATTTCCAAGGTGCAAGACAACGAAGTAGAATTTACACTGTACTCGCTCTTCTGCAATCACGCTTTCAAAAGAAGCACTGTGATTTACTTGACTTTGTTGCTTAGTGTAGTGAAAATTGGAGAACAGAGCAACCATGTTGGTTTTTTCAGTACACCTCACATTTTTAGTTAGTTTATAATTTTCATCAGGAACATGGTAATCAAAGACTTTACAGAGAGAGAGAGAGAGAGAGAGATACATACACCTGTCTCCACCAAATATAATCTATGGCTGCTTCCAGATAAAAACAACAATTTTCTAGTTGTATGATTTTCATACTGGAAGCATCTTGCTCATTTTAGAACTATTTACAGTAAAAATCAAGTGTTTCCTTCCCAATATATAACCGTTTATGCTTGGTGATCAAACAAAATCTGTTTTAGTTGAATCACACTATCACACATAGAATACAACACATCACCGAAGACCTAAAAAGCTGTTCTTTCCATACTGCAGAACGCCAAAACAGGCAGAAATGTTTTCTAACTTAAAATCTACTACACCATGACAATTTACACCTTGTGCGCACTAACTCACTTTCATTTCAACTCCAAGCCTAAAGAGCCATTCTGTTCTAGAAACATGTACAGAAGTATCACACCATGGAGGAAGGTTCTCCCACACTTCAAAGCAGGCATTCACATCCTCCCCCCAAATTTTCTAGTCATAGTTTTGGTGCTCTCCATGTACATAACCCAACTATGCAGCTTGCCCCAAGTCCCTACATTCAATGACATTCTGTGTGCAAGCAGGAGGGAATCAAATATCTAAAAGCAGGTCACAATCATGTCTTTATAGATCAGCCCAGGATTTCTGCTAGCAAGCCTATTAATGCTAAGCAATCATTTAATTTAAGACCTGTTAAAAAAAAGTTACCTAATTAGTGATTTGACCAACGGCCTATACATCTTTTACCAATCCATTCGTAATAAGGGGAATTTGCAATGATTAATGGCAAACCAAGAGACAAAATCTAAACTGATCAATAGAAAATACAGGAAACCAGCAAAAGAGGTATGTTACTGATTCTGAGGACAAGAGTCAGGACTGTGTGCTGCCAAATCCCTGAAATACAATAAATAATTCTTCAGAAAGATCATAAAAGAGAGAACTGCAAAATATGAAATAGGAAATGAATAAGGCATGACTAAAACTTCTAGAAGGAGCTCCACATGAATTCTCCCCATATTTAGGTTATGGCCTCAGAAGGAAAAATTTCAATATTTAAAGCATTAAGTACCAATAAACTACGGTTTGGCAACATCATATAGTAAAAGACTGTCACATACATATCAAAATGATTTCAAACTCAGTAAAAAGATCAATCCATAAATAAAAGCAAGGAGCTATTAACCAAATGAAATAACATTTAGGCCTAAGTCTTACTGGAATCAAGAAAAAAAGTCCAATTATTTTCACAAAAATATATATATGTTTTACATGACTAACACAGAAAAGCTAGTAAACAAATTGAAGCATAAGAGAAACCTCATTTTTTTCATGAGAGACACTCATTTGTGTTCAGTCCCTGCTTAAGCAGTGCCCCTCAATGAGGGCTTCTTAAAGTCTGTACTGAACTTGGTTAGAGATGGAACTTCTGAGGAACCTGAAGCTAAAACCAAACTTAATTCCTTCTTTCTTGCAGTACGAACATAATAGAAGCCACAACAACCAGCTCTAGCTGGCGTCACCCCTACTTCTTGTGGTCAAAGCACTGGGGGAACATGAGCTTCTATGTTCTTTGTTGCAGTAAAACAGCAGCAGCGCAGGAAGTTCAACAACTCGTTCAATCACTGTGCTTCCTCGCACACAACACCTGAAGAGGAAACACTGGGGGTTTGTGTTTGGGGTATTTTTTTCCTTTTAAATTGGAATAACAGAGAAAAAGATTGTCTAAACTGTAGAAGCCAGGTTATAAATACTTTCTCAGTTTTTTCTGTAGTAAAACTAAACCTGTGTGATGAAGTTCCCCAAACATATTTACTGTGTTCACAATTCCACATTTTTAATCTGTCACCACAGTCTGCAGACTGCATTTTGCAGCCCTAACGTGGACACTCACAGGCTACTATTTTCTTTATTCTTCAAAACAGTAATTCAGGCAGCTTATTTTAAGGAGGTGTCAAGGGACAGGTCTATTTTTTTTTCTAATTCAACTTCATTTAGCATTACTATTGCTATTCTGATTATCTTTTTTCTTTTTTTGAACTGTGTCAACCAGTTTTCAGTCTACATACCACTATTCTAAGAAATTACAGTTTCATCCCCACCGACTCCCAAGACTTAACAGGGCAACAACAGGATTATGGTAGATTTGTCTTGCCTCTAATGTACGGTGAGCTGGACACATTTTCTACTCTCTTGAGCTTCTTGTGCCACAGTTCCATACCTAAAAGTAACTTGTCCTAAAAAATAGCTCTGCTTTCATTTTCTCTTCAACTATGGTACTCAAGAGAAAAGTAAATCCACGGAAGGGTAAAATTAGTTATTGACAGACTGAAATACTCCCTAAAGAAGGTCAAGCTGCTTTCTTGTTGGGCAACAATGACAAAATATTTATCAATGTAAGTATCTACCATTCTCTTCATCAGACCATAAGCTGCAAAAACCACACATACACACACACACAACACAAAAATGAATCTCCTCACGTACTTTCAGTATTTTCAGAGACAGATTTTCAGGGGCAAGCACACAGCCAGTCATACACTGGTCTTCACCTTGGAGATCAGTATTAAAATCTCTGTAACTAACCACTTTAATCCTTAAACTGCCTGTAAACTAATTAAGGCTTCTCCATTTCCTAAACACTAAAACAGACGTAGGACTGTCATTTAGTAATGGAGTTTTACATATTGCAAAAAAAATCCCAGCTTGCTAAAGAACAGCATTTCAGCTACAGGGAGGGTCATTTAAATCCGGCAAATCCCTGTTGGTACAATCCCATTTCGAGACTCCACACAGTAGCCTTCATATAGGTCCCCATCTGCCTTAATCCACAAACTTCTTTATTTTACTAAAATCCTGCTTCAAATGGAGTTAAATAAGAAACCTGTGATTCAAAGACTGAAAACCAATATTGGAGAAGTCACAGAACATTTGAAATAATACGTTTAAGGCATTCTAGGTCAGAAGCACCTTGAATAATTCCTTATTGATAATCTGTTTTAAGTGATTATCCAGTCAGGTAAAATAATGCTTTAATTTTGAATGCTCATAGAGGAATTAAACAGCTACCACAAAAACAACCCAAAAGAAAAAAAAAAAAAAACCAAAACAAAAAAACACCCCAAAACTTTTCTGAAAATACAACAGAGCTTGGAAATGTTTCAGAACTCCCTTTACCCACTGTACTAAGGCCGGCCAGCAAACATTCACAGACTTACTACCACAGCCTATCAAAAGGATAAGGGCCATCCTGAAACATTCTCAGTGTAGGGTACAGAAACACAATCCATGCATAGTCTGACTGCTACTCCTTTTGATCTAAATAGCCAATGTTTATATATAGTATTGCAAATGGCTCTAAAACCTTGCTGTGAAAAGTGTGATTTGGGGCAACTTATTATTATTAACCTTATTGCTAACATTCAGGCTATTTAGGCACTGCTAATTATAAGCATACCTAACTGAAGCTATTATTTTAGATTTGGCAACATGACACTGGTCAGGACACAGGATCAAAGTGGCTTTAGTGGCGCTGGTTGTGGTGTGGTAAACAGAGGTTCAAAAAGAAGAAAAGGATTGATTTTCCTTTCTGCACAATTCAACAGCTGCATTTCAGATACTGCTGTATCAAGACAAATGGTAGAAGCCCAAGTTAATGCATTAAAATAACTTTTGTCTTCCAAGAAAATGCAGAAAAACTATCAGAATCTTAATTTCTAACTCTGAAAAAGCATATCCTATCAATCCTCATATCTATACATTGTCAGCAGACAAATGCTAAAAATTACACGAATGCAAATGCTTCCAGGATACAGACAAATAAGAACCCGAGAAACTTTCACATAAAGTATTTGAAGCAAGATCCTGAAAAAGACAGGCAGATGCAGAGGAAAGAGCTTACAGTTCTTACCCCTAGTAACACTCCCTTTGGTTGGAAGCATGCACTTGCGATCAGTTGCTTCCATCTTACTAATATAAGCCTTGTGCCCCTTTCAAATACAGTAGTTTTGCTGTATCTGAGGATAAGTCCAATAGCTCACGTAAAATGTCAACACAAAGTATATTAAAACACTTTCATTAATATATGCTAGTATGATCACAAAAAAATCTGAACTGTGTTTTCTTTCATGTGTTTCTATTAAGTCTAATTCAAGTTCAGTCCAGCACCAGTTCAAATGCCTTATCTTCAAATACGCTAAGCGTAAGTTGCAATGTATGTTAGGCTCTGGAATAAAGCCTGCATTTTACAACTCGTCTTTTAGTAAAAAGGAGCATAGCAACTAGAGAAAAAGGACATCTACAGCTGTCTAGGACAGCAAAATGTGGGATCACAGAACAAAGTCTTAGAGGAACCAGAGCTCATCTCAGAGCTCATCACCTTCTGTTTCAACTGTGGAGCTCCTTTCTCTAAGACACATCTATTTACATGAGCTGTTTGGCAACTATGAAACTAATAAAGCCTGGTTACCTACGAGTTTGTATTCCTTTGCCCTTAAAAAGCCTTATTCACCAGAGCAGATACAAATCTTAAAGTGCAATGTAACATACCTACTATGCAAAAGACAAGAAATGCCAGATCTCACCTGGACCTACACACGGTTGTGTGCCTCCCTGTAACACACATGACACCTGATCACCTGCTTGCTGTCAAACAAAATATCTAATGACTGAAATCTCTCACAAGCTCAATTTGAGATAAGTGCACATAGGACAGAACAGTTACGGACCAGTAAAAAGGTCAACAATTGAGGATTTTAGATTGCAAAGGTTTATAAAAATTCAAAAGAAGGGCAGATGTGTTCAGTAATAATATTATCAAAAAATAATAAAGAACTAACATCTAAGGTGTAATCATTACCAGTTTGATTTCGTGAGTTGCGGGGGATGGTGGGGGAAGTGAAAGAGAACATTAACATCTTTCAGTTGGGAGGTGAAGCAAGCCAGCAGTCGTGTCATTAAAAGATGGACAGAGGTTGCTGCTGGGAACACTGACTGTAAAGGAATAGGAAATGGCAGAAAGACAGGGTGGGTCAGTAAAGCATGATAGAGATTACATGGAAAAGATTAAAATACAATATATTATCTTGAACAGTCTCCCCATGCTTTTCCTTTTCATGCTTTAAAGAACAGGAAGATCTGAGGCTACCCTTTCACATGGAGTTTTCGAGGCACATAGATGACAAGTTTTCACTTTCTTTAAAGATGAGTTTTGTTTCTAACTGAAGTATCATTCTTATTCAATCACAGTTTTCTATATCGCACTGCATTTCTTTATTATATTACTGTGGTCCTCCCAGCAATTTAAATATACATTGTTTAGGATATAAACTTAAAACCACAATGCTCTAAGTTGAACAAAAATGTTTATATTTTCTTTTAAATATTCTATGCAACTACTGAGGACTTAAAGAGAAACAGTACATTTAGTGTCTGGAATGGCAGTTTCTTACACCAGTAGAATATTAACCTTTAATCCTTGAAATCATTAAAGAAATGTTTGTAGAAATATTTTTAGCCTCTTTATCTGGTCAAAGTACTGGAAGTTAAGTCGTGTCTGTACAAACCAATCATTTCACCAGCAGTTTTATATTTCTTTAAAGCCTCATATAAAAAGCACCTGCTTAAAGTGAGTAATGGAGTTTTATATTCATTGCACTTAGGAACAGCGTATGTAACCTATTCCGTTTTCCTCCCTTGTGGAATATATTTCAGCTTATATTGCACAGCACATTACCGATGTGTATAAAGACTCTCTGATCAGCAATTTGGACTGCAGACAGCAACCTGCATGAGTATACTTTTTTCCCCTCCTTAAATACAGTATCCACTTGATTCACCAACGCAAATTAAAACCATCCTTTAAAGATGATGATCTCACCTTCACAGTGAATACATGAAGCCCATACATACTAACACCATAACAATGTCAGGCTACAATCTACAGCATATACCTTGCACAACCAACGAGCAATACACATGCTGTCAGCATTACAGAAAAAAAGCAGCTTTATATATAACCTTCCCTGGCCAAAGAATAGAAATTCTCTATTAGCGTGATTAATTTCTGAGAGGTTAAAAATCTTACTGTCTATTAAGATACAAAAAAGAAGAAAATCCAAATGCAAGGAAAGTCCTGTAACATAGCATATATTAAGGACGTAATTTAAACTTGGAATTAGCATTTTGTCAAAAGAAACCATGAGAAAGGGTACTTCCACACTACAGCTTATTAAAGCACATGCTTGTGACATACTACTATATAGTTGAGAAATTTAAGGAATTGTTCAACTCAACCTCAGCGTAAGGTTTCCCTGCAGAATTATTTAGCACTGTATTTTGATAAAAGTATAAACTCGCAATAGCCTAAAAATAGCGTTCTTCTATTATTCCAATATTCATATTGGACTGAAGTATGTAATATAGGCATGACCATTTAACAAAAAGAACATACTATTTTTAAGTAAGCTCCTGTTTTTCATTTTAAAAAAACACTGAATTTTCATGGGACCATTTAAATAATTTTTGTAAATGCTTCTGCATAATTAATCAGCATCACACAATTGTATTCATGAATTCGTTGTAATATGTATTACCGTATTACACACAGAAAGCACATTGATTTCAATGTATTTCGAACAGTGTCCTTAGCAGACTGATTTATCCTTTATGCACAGAGTCATACCTTCACAAAACCAGGTGCTACCTTAAAGCAGACAGTTACTCTTTGCATCTTCTCCCATCCACTTCTCTCTATGTTGGTAAGTTTTAAATACCGTGGAAAATAAATTTGCCAGAACAACTTAAATTAAGCATAGAATTACCCGTCAATATTACTGCACGTAAGTACTTGCTCACTGAACTAAACAGGA
Source organism: Sagittarius serpentarius (assembly GCA_034782735.1). Taxonomy (NCBI): domain Eukaryota; kingdom Metazoa; phylum Chordata; class Aves; order Accipitriformes; family Sagittariidae; genus Sagittarius; species Sagittarius serpentarius. The sequence goes on along the minus strand of JAVKLA010000027.1, from coordinate 30,262,885 downwards.
AGAAGGGCTATATTACATTAGCTTGATTAGTACCTCATGGAATGCTGCAGAAGAAGTTTTGAGGTCAAGGCAAGTTTACAGAGCCCATGAGAAGTAGAAAAAAATAGATATTCTATAGTCATACGTTTGAAGAGCAGTATGTGTGACAGGAGAAGTACATTTTTCTAACTTACTGCAATTAGGTTAGCACTAAAGTAAGCTTGCTTGTTGCAAATTTCAACTCTGACACACTTAGTACAGTAAATCTTGACAAACCTACCCAATCTTAAAATATCTGAGGAAGAAAGGACTTCAAAGTTAAAATGAAATCCTGATAAATCTTCACAGTATCTTCTTTGCTATCCAAAGGAGAATTTGAAAACAAAAAAGTCAACTTATTAATACAGAGAAGCATTACTATGAACTTACTCTTTTTACAATGTTGTTTCTTTTGCCAATTAGACATCCTTATCATAATTTCAAGTATGTACTGAATGTCCTTACAGGTATTATAGGTCGGCTTAGTTTATAAAAAAGGAGGCCTATATGAATGCCAGTGGTACGCTTTTCAATGGAAGGATGTAAACTTATTTAGCAATGTTTTTCTCTTTCATCTTATCTATAGTTTCTGTGTAGATTTATAATGCTCGTTGTTTCCAATTTTAACAAATCACCTAATGGCAGAAAGGAAAATATGGTAACCTTGGAATTATTTGCAGTTGTAGAAATCCCTTTTGTCTGGCTCATGCAAGGCCTGCAATCTGTTTTAAACACAGATTGTCTGTCTTTTGTCTGACAGCCACCAAGCTGCACAAATTACTTTCTGCCTGTTCACCTGTTTGCAGCTGCGTCTGTAAGCTAAGGATTCTGTAGTTTGACTTGAGCAACCACTCCAGGATTGATGACATGTGCTGCTGATAAACTGAGCAATTTGAAGAAATTACTGGCTAAACTTATTGAAAGACATCTGTGCGTGAGCTGAGAACTAGAAGCCTTCAATTGTGTGTTTGCAACCTGCAGTGGCGGCAATCTGTTTGAAGTGATATTCTTCTATAAGAAAGCTGGCCCTGACACAAAATAACTAAAGCATCTTTGCAACATATTTCCTCACACACCAACAGAATTCTGCTCTTTTGGTCTTAAATATACTTCCTAAATAGAGGATATAACAACAATTAAGCCTTCCTGTACTCATCTAGCAGAAGTAAGTTCTTTTGAAGTGTTTCCATTTTTCACTCAGATTTGGCATCCTGTATTGTTTCCCAGCCTTCTGTGCTATACAGACTAGCTCTCAGCAGCTGATGGTAGTACGAGCATCTCACAGGCACGCTCACTCTTTTATGTTAGCCAAGAAGACATGCCTTTGCAGTATTACGGGTGTACAGCTCAACTCTTCCTTCCACTTGCAGTACGCCATTACCTCTTCAGCGAACTAATATTAACGCCTGAAATTTCTGCTCTATAAATTTAGTAATCAAGAAATTGTATTTCCAAACCTTGTGAATCTGGATAATGTTTGAGCTTCTGGGGGATGTTTGCAGACATTAATTTTAAGCTCAGGAAGCCCAAGACTGCTATCTCAGGGCGAGCACGTGCATGCACATGTGCGTACATACGAAATTCTTTTGGTTTATAAAAGCTCCACCAGACTGGTGAGCTGTGTGTGATGGCTAGTCATTTCTAAGCTGTACATTGCATTTAGCAAAATAAATTCCTAAGTCATTTGGGACACATTCTATAGTGATATACTTCAATGTTGCTCCCATTTCCTTTGTTCTTACACATTTAGCATAAATGTGTTTCAAGTATACATTGTGACAGAGTAAGTCAAAGCAGAATTCTACACATCTTCAAATGTTTTAGTAGCCCAGAATAACCAACAAATTAAAAACAGCACTAAAATTGCTTGATGCAGTAATGAGGGAAAAAAAAAAAAAGTAATTGAAGGGAAGTGTGTTAAGCCTAAAAATGTAACTAACTGCTTGAGGAACTTCCAAAGTGTGTAGTCAGAAGTACAGAAACTGTCTACTTTCACATCTGCACATTAACTCCCTCTCCCACAAGCCCTCCTTTTATGCATTTAAAAAGGATTAAGTATGCAGTACTTAAGCATTTGCAGTGAACCATCAAAACAATTCATTTCACCTTGTTCTCTTTGCGACTAGTTCATACTAAAAGTCAAGGTACTGAAATGATCAAACAACCAAGACTTATATCTGTGCTGTTTGTTAGTTTTAGCAAATGAAATTAGTGCTTCCATTTTAATTTCTTAAGTATTTGAAGGCAAATATTACCTTTAAAAGTATCTTCAAAAACAAGGTTTACTAACAATGATAATTTTCAAAATATGTATTATATTTGATGAAAAATTATCACTGTGCTTAAACACATTTGAAAATAGGAAAGCAAAGCTTTCAAGTTAAGTAGCTATATAAACTGGGCTTTCACATTTCAGAACCAATAAACTGGATTCAACACAGAGCTGAAGTGACCTCCTGGAAAAAAGAATATATAGTATAGTGTATATGCATACAATAAATCAAGTCCTGATTATGTGCAGCTAATAACTACACATCACTAATAATAAAACCCTTAAGATACTGTGCTATAGCAGATATCTAAGTAAATACAGTATGTTTTTATCTTTACCCTCCACGCATATTGTGAGTTCAAGCATTTTTAATGTCAGCTTTTATTTTAAAAGAACTAAGTCGTGAGAACATTCTTATGTACCACTTCATAACTCTGACACCAAGTATGTATAAAAAGATTAGCCTTTATTTGGTATAAAATCAGTTGGCAGTTTTACATCTGTGCAATGCAACATAAATACCCCAGCTGGCATCTCAAGCTCACACACATATGGACTTCAAAACAGAAACTTCCTTATTTGCAGCACTGCCAGGGTAATTTTGTATACTCTGCATACTACAGCTATTTGTCAGGCCTCTGCAGGTGTGCACTGCACATAAACACACAGCTGTAGTCTAGCAAGCCAAGTGTTCCATCAAACACATAAAGGGAGACCTCAGCAGCTGGATTAGTCATCCCTGCAACAGGTCCAGGGAGAACAATATGGGTTAGTATTTTTGGAAAAGCATGGATGGTAAATTTATGATTATGCTGGCCCTACCAAATAACTGCTGGATTGTGTCATTTTTATGCAATGTCTACTTATTAAAGTTTCTGTTAGAATGGCTGGAACAGACTGAATATTTTTTAGTTTTTAATATAAACAATAAGGTAGTTTATGTATAAAATAGTTTATTAAGTGCAAAATGTTAAAAGGTTTTCATGCTAGTGGTTGGTTTTTGACAGATGTTACAATTATTTGCATTGGCTTTAACAGACAAATCACTGGAATCAATTATAGTTAGTATATCATAAAGTTTCTTACTAGTTATATATTATACTTTGTCACATTTACCATAACTACATAGCATTTTTCTGTCTCTGTTTTTTACTCTAACTGCTTAGATCACAGGTGAATTCCTAAAAACATTTGATAAAAAGAAGCGCAGAATAAACAATTTAACTTGCTTGCTTGTTTAAAGTATGATTTTAGTGTTTTAAAAAAAAAATAAAAATTACTCTCAGAACTCTTTGGAAGACACTAGCATCCACAGAATTTCATGGTGGTGGTCATACAGATGTTAAAAATTTTTTAATCAACCAGAAAAAGCAGTAAGCCTAATTTTATGCAAGTTTCCTTTAAGAAACTTTATGTCAAAAGCAAGAATAAAATGAATCAATAAGAAAATGAACAAAAATTTTAAAACAGATAAATAAATTAAATAAGAATAAAAATTTTTGCCACCTATTTATCCAGAATGTTCAGTGTACGGTATGTATTTTAGCATTTAAAGATTGTCTCGGAAAAGATGAGAAAATATGAACACTATCAGGACAAATCCTACATGCATTTCATCCACTAAACTTTTGAGTTCAAATAATATGCAGGCACGCATGCTTGCTTCTCTTTGGTGTTTGTTTAGAATCACAAAATTTTACCAGAGCTTACCCACAGCTGTCTTTTCTGAAGATAACATATTTACACACTCATCATAGCTCTTTCAGATTTCATGTGCTGGGAGGAAGATGTCAATTCAACACATCAGTAGAGCGGACATTGACCAGCACTGAGAACATTACCGCATTTTTCCTTAGGTACAGCAGTACTTGGCAGCACCTGGGAACACTGTGAGCAGGAATCCATTCCCAACTGCCTCTTCTTCATTAAGTTAATTGCACGATTTCAAGAAAGAAGAGAAGGGAGCTTCCTAAAGGTCACTTTCTTAAACATGACCTAATGACGTTTCAAGACCATGTATCTGTCATCCACCAGGAATATAATTATTGGTGGCTCAGTAATGTACATAAAGGTTATGTTAACATTATGCTAACATAAGATCTAATCATTCTAATTACTGATAGGTGACTAACAATCACATAGTGATTTCCTCATGTGATATAAAGGTAGCTGTTCTATTAAGCCCAACAGGTTGTAGTAAACGATAAAAAGGCACAAATGGCACCACAGAGAGATAAACAATATTCAGCCATATTCAGTATGAGAGCCACTAAAATATGTCATAACAAAATCATAAAGAAACACTTCAAAACAAATAAACAAAAAAGGATATTTAGAATACAGGGAAAATGGAAATGGCAAAGTTAATTATTCCTTTTATGCAAACAACTATCTTTCTGAATCAAAACAGAAAAACTATCATTTCAGGGATACATATTTTGCACCCAGCCTCTATGTACAGTCTACAAAAGAACACACGTATAAAGCGTTAACCATGGAATTACTCTTTTCTGGTAAACTGAAGACAGAGTCAATATCAAAGATACAAGAATAAATGGATAGGGCAAACCAGACTGATGGTTTCAGGGCAAAGTTATCAAGATTTAATGGCATATTATACCATTGACAAACCACCCATATTCAAAAGAAAAAAAATAATTGTTTTATTAAAATGATTTACCATCATATAAGAGCTCCTGAGAAATCAGTAGGCCCTACTTCAGAAAAAAACAAAAATATCTTTCTTGAAAAACAATTAAGACAATCACAGTATTATAGAGCAAAATAATGTGATCTCCATAAAGTAAAACTGTGCCTTTCCAAACTACTAGTCCTCTTGGCAAAAATCTGAATTTTCAGGAAAACTTTAAGGAAGTGTTTCTGTGAATATTACAAGAAAATTTTAAAAGAGGAATTAGCGGTCATAAGTGTTAATCAATACTATGCAGTGAACTGTAAGTGAAGAGAAATTAAAGAGAGAGTGAGGAGAAAGGTGATGGGCATTGGTTTTCCCTTGGCGTTACAGGGATACAATGGATTATACATGAATTTGTTAGTCAGAACCTTGCGTTCTAATCCTGGTTCTGGAAGGTATTTCCTGCCCGACCTCAAGAAAACATTACTGTTGCTGTTATATATGTAGATCTAAAAAGTTTTCTACTTGTACCCAGAAATAATCTTAACCTTGCTATTATAGGGTTAACTGAACACCACAATAATTGCTGTGTTGTATATCAGCTCCATTGCTGCCAAGTCGCTCAGATTCAGCCTTTCCAGAAGCAAAGCCTCAATATCACCTATGAAAATGACGGACCAAATCACACATTCTACTAAGCATATGATCATATTTTGGTACTACAAATGCATCGTGTTCAAGTGTCCATTACTGGGGGCGGGCGGTGGAACGTCCTGGTAAGAGACAGGAGACAGGGAAAGAGAGCCCTGAACACTCTCATAGTAGCAGGGCTCCACAAAAGGGAAAGTCCTACAGAAGCCATTAGAACATCAGGACCTACTTCCCTGACCAGACTACATATGGAACTTGCGTTGGCCTTGTTGTAGATATGCATCTGAATCTGGCCTGAGCTCCAAGACAACCCTTTCCAATTAAAAAAAAAAACAAACAAAAAACTAGGCACATAATGATGCAAGTTTCTCTTCGCCTATTCCCATATCCTGAGGAACTGCATTCCAGTACGTTTAAATCAAGCCATAGACCCTCTTCTCTGTCTACAGAGCTCAGACAAGTGAAGTACTTTCAACAAAAGGTCCTCTCCAGGAAGAAAAATGAACTTATTTGAACTAACTGATAGGGAAACACAGTTCTTATTCCAATCATGAAAGATGTATCTATACAGCTAGAATGCATGGATGAGTGCATTTTTTTTGCCTACACAAGTCAAACGATGTTCAGAGTTTCTTCACAATCAAGTCATCTACACTTCTGTTTTCTTTTAATTTAAAACTCAAATTCAACAATTTGTCTGCCTTAGCTGGCTGAGATTTTAGGCACAGTCATATTATGTATATCTTAATCAGATCCTGCCTAAGACTGTATCAAACCCTTCTGGAATAAATCAAAACAAGAAATCCGGGAGAATAAAGGCATTGCTGAACTTCTACATTTTCTGCTGCAGATAGCATGCCATTTTTTGTCACATTAATAAAAGTTAAAGCATGTTAAGACCCCCACTTGGGAACTACTCAAGAATACTGATGAACAAAAGCACTGCCGAATAAGAGCATTTCACGTCTCCAAAATTTTTATTCATTCATTGAGGCCTAACTCTTAATACATTCCTGCACATTGTTAAGCCAGCAGACCTTGATAACTTAGTGAAGTATATACATCTTGCCTACCGCAGGAAAACTACAAGCTATTGCTGAAACAAACAAAACGGCTCACAGTTAAGTTAATCTATTAATACAACACATTAAAGAGGAGAACCCATAAACAAATTACTGGAAGGATGCAATGGTTTCCTAAATTAAAGTTTGAGTCTCATCAGTGACTTATAAATTTTAGAACACACCATCACTAACAGATTTAACATTCTGTAAGAAACAAAAGAAAACACTCTCCCTGTTCAAAGAGCCTATCAACTGAAAAGGGACAAAACCAAGGTGGGATATGCAACAATACATTCCATTTATATAAATGGATACAAATGCAGAAGTAGTAGAAAAGATTTTATAGTACAGAAAAACAGAGGGAGGAACTGCAAAACGTTTTGTAATTTTGGTCTTCATTCCAGTTAAATCTTACCCTGGTAAACATTACAATTAAAAAGCCACCCAACATCTTAAAATGCTTGAGACATGCATATTGACTGTATCTCCACAACATTTTAAAAACCTGATAAAACCTAAATTGATAAAGAACTTCCGATACTGAGAACGACACGGTTGCCCAAACAGCTGAAGCAACATTATCAAACTGTAACCAATTCCAGACCCCTTTGGGCATCACACAGACCATGCTTACTTCTCTCTCCATTCCTCCCTCCACTTTTTCCCCCATTTTTCTTAAAATACAAGCTATTTTATAGGGTGACTGTAATATGATACTATGATCATTGCTGATTGCAGTTAGAAACAGACCCTTCTAATCCAGCTGCTCTCCACTTCAACAAATGCCATTTAAAAGCTACTTCATAAAAACATTATTGCTTCATACTTAAAAGACATTAAGTCAAGATTTTGGAAATTCCATTCACTTGATTATATCAGCAAGTGCACTATATGTTAGATTTATCATTAAAGCAAAATCCATGAGAACTGTTTTCCAGACTTTAGTTAATGCTCTTATGACACATTTGGCCAATGAAAAGGGATGAAAAACAGTAGTGCTTTGAAGCAATAGCCAGTAAATGCCGCTGTGGTTTACCAAGAGTGGGATGCACAACATATTAGACCACAGTTAATGAAATTAAACCATTTCTTATGTTTTTTCAATATGTCCTGTATTACTTGCTTGGAAACTACACAACTGCTTCATCTTTGAGATTTTACTTTTTTCTGTAGTAAATAGTATCTCTGACATCTACTGGTAATTAAATCAGTAAGTGACTACCACTGCTTTGTATTTTATAATACTATTTAAGGCAAAATAACTCAATAAATAAACTGCATGTTCTTTCCTGTTTCCACATAAAAATGAAATTCTAACTTTATGTTCCTTACTCAAAGATCCCAGGAAAAGATTACTGTGAGCAAAACAGGATGAAGTATTTGCATACTGCCTAATTGTGTAAGATGTGCATTGATAAGTAGTTTCCTTCCATAATATGCCCGTGAAATGTGGATTTAATGTAATACTTTCTTTACAGTTTGACAAAAAAAATTCTCCTGGTAGATATTCTGTTGAAGTAGGTTTTTAAGATTTATATCCAGTCTTCACATACGATTTCTTTAACAAAGCAATGAAGTGGCTTATTTACCAGAGTAAAACACTATTTGTCCTCTACTCTTTTGAATTCTTGAAGGACCAAACAGATAATTAATTTTCAATACCCATTTACTTCTCTAGCATTTTTAAGTATTTACATACTAATTATAAATCTATGGTTAAAGCCCAGCTAAATTAAATCCTTAAAGAGGACTACATGTCTCCATTATATAACAATCCATTGTATATTCTCCTACTTGCATCAACAAGTCTATGAAATCACAGTATTTTTTCTTGGAATGAGACAGAGAGCTCATAGGTTAAAATTAATTTCTTTCCAGCAGTCCAACCAGCTGTTGTCTCAAGCTAAGAATTCAATTCTCTTAAGTCCTTCAAGCTTTCCAAATGAAGTTCTTCACACACGGTATTTTAACAAGTTAATTCATGACTAAGCAGTGTAACTAATAAACTTTTCCAATTACCATAATTAGTTAACAGTAAACTGAAGGGTGGTCAATAGTTCAGGTCATTTTTATGTAGTGTCACTGTAAGAAGCCGCTACTATTCTTCCCCAGGGACTATCAAGCCACACTTTCGCTAGTTATAGACATCAGCAGAGTGAGGAGATTCATATGTGAGAGAATAGCCATGAAATAGCATCAAAAACAATCTCAAAGAGAAAAGGCAAACGACAACAGTCCTTCTACTACCCCAAATCAGAAGAGCTACTGTCTTCTGTTTGCTACGTAGGAACACTTTACTAAATATTTGGAAAAACACTGATATAAAAATTAGAACTCTCCTTTGCTTGGTGGGGTGTGTGTGTGTGTGAAGATACAGGACCTTCCAATTAACAGAACATATTTTCAGACAAATCACTTTTTCCAGATAAACACATTAAAAAGTCAACAGTGGAGCTCTCAATGCAGCTTCCAATATTGAGACTATAATTTCTGTATATATTAAAATAGAAGCTGCCTAAAGAGAAATATAATTATTGTGCTTCACAGAAAACTGTCCTTATTAGCAGAAGTGTTGAATAACATGGTCTTTAACACAAGTTAGACTGCGCACATAAGTGGCAGTGAAGCTCAGATCACATACCCTCATTTCCATAATCATTTTCGCATGTCTAGAATGCATTAAATACAGTACCATCTTAAAAATGAAAAGCAGACATTCCTTTGAAAATTAATTCAATATTTAGCATGTCACACTCAGAAAAGATCTCCTTTTATAACGCAGAAAAATTGGAACATAATAAATAACTATAAGGATATTTATTATTTCATTTGCCTTAATTTTGTCCTATACGCACAAGCATACACTACAGTTGTGGAAAGATGGCATTTATGCCTAGAACACTGTATTTAACAATGTATGCCATAAGTCTTCCTCTGAAAATAAACATATACGGAACCTAAAAAAAAAAAAAAAAAATTTAAAAAAACCACCAACATGGAACCTTCTTTACCATGCATTTCCACATACCTCACATTAACTACTCCTGTTGACAGACTTTGATCTCAACAGTCTCCAGTCACTTCCCAGAAAGAAACAAATACACACATCACAGAACATTTCTTCTTACCAGATTCTTTCCCCACAAACAAAAATTTAAGCCTACACTTAATGTATATATGTATCTTGGATCCACATATGCTAGCATTGTAGAAGTTAGAGCTAAGGGGTCCATACAAGAATGCTAATTAGGAATTACTGTGAATATTGCTTCTCTTTATGCTGACTTTAGAAGAGGATCAAAATTTTCCCTACAATCTGTATCTGGGTTATCCATACTCAAGTTAATTCTCACGTTAACTTAGCTCTGAGAGCAATTTCTTACAGAACAAAACTAAAATTACTGCATCTGTAACAGCAATATTGTTGCTCATTTGTAATTATTATTTCCAGAGGCAAGTCTGTGGTTCTTCTCACCATGACAAATTGAGCTCAACTATTAAACCCTTCACTGTGAAGAACTTGATTATCTCTTCTGAATAAACAGGATAACTTGTGAGAAGTCACCAAAGAATTAGTAATAGGCAAGTAGAGCTAAGCAACATTCTCCCTGAAGATCACACTACAAGATATGTTAAATTAAGCTTTAACTTGCATCTTCTTTCAGGACTTTTTATTATGCTACTGCAACAAATTCAGAACTTTCACATATGGAAATGGAAATTAATTCTGCAGTGCTAAGAAGGCCCTACTCAGTAAATGGATAATAAACCATGATAATGAAACCTTTCAAATTACATCGATGCTTTGAAGAACTTGTATATAAGCAGGGGAGCAGGGGAACAAGGGAGAATTCCTCTTTAGGCTCAGATATATGACAGGATAAATAAAATATTCTAACATCAAGCTTCTCCATTTACATCACAATGCATTAGCTGCTTCTTGTAGCAGTTACACAACACATGACAGTGCAGTTCCCGAGACTTCAGACAATGTCAGTAAGTACAGGAAATTTTTTTTTCAATACACAGACCAGAATGCATAATTAATAATCAGACATATGTTTCAAATTAATTCCCAGAGGAAATAGTTAACTAATAACCTTTTCAGAGAGTACACAGAAGCAACATGTAGACAAGCTATATGAAATGGCAACTCATGTTAAACACACTAACTTTCAATATGCTTCATCCTATCATGGGAAACTATACATCTGCCAATACATTCACAGGTGGAAAGATGTGGGTTATTTTGCCAACCCAAACTATGTCTTGCAACAGGAGATAATACACAAAAAAGACAGACCATACAAAAGGCATAAACTATTTACAGCAGGAAATCAAGGAAAGAAGATGTTAACATGATTTGTGAAAGCTAATTTACCCCGTAACAGTGACACAAATAAAAAAAAAAAAAAAAAAAAGATTTCTAACACTGGTGGCAAAGCTAAAATAGAGATACTACCTTAATACTTAAGATTCAAATGCCTTTTAAAGAAGAAAATATGCCCGTACTGATATGAACACACATAAATGCAATGTGTAAAATAAAAGATGACAGAGATCTCATTTCTTCTATAAGGAATGTGTACTTTTTTATTTCCTCTGCGAAGTATGTCATCACTGTAGGGTAAAGCCAAAAATATCCAGATGCTTTGATAAGAAAGATTAAGAATAATCTTGCTGATGATCAAATCTTGTTTTTCCAGAAGACAACTGTTACTGTTAAAAATGGAGGCTGCTGGCAGTTTTAGAGACCTACTCATTTAGAATTACTTCAACAACTTCCTTAGAGATAATGCATTTGTCGTATTTTTTAAAAAAGGAATCACAGCAGTTCTATAATTCATTAAGCTGCTTTTCAGCCACACAAGCTGACAATTCTCAGTTACATTCCCTAAAGATTTGCAGAAGTCTAAAATATTTCTGCTGCAATTGTATAAACTGAGTAATTTGAAAACCAAAAAAAAAAAAAGTAATGAAAAGCATCTTATAAGAACACCACCTAAAGAAATCTCATCTTTTGCTAGTTTTGCTGATCAGTTACTTTGCTAGTATAAAAAATACCACACCTATACAAACACATTGCACACTCAAGGAAAATATAAAGAACTGAAGATGAAAACAAAGGAAAACACTCACTCTTGCTCTAGTTGCACCCAATGATCACAAAACAGGTAGACCATTTATGTTTTCAAGCAACTGAAGGAAAGGCCAACCTTCCTTAGGAAATAAAAATCCCAAAGGAAATGAAAGTAAGAGAAAAAGGTATTTGGCTCTGCACCCTAAGAATTGTCTACAGCAGCATATTACAGAGAGGTCCCTGGAGTCTGGCTGAGCTTCAACAGCATCAGCATTACACCATTGAGTATTGGGTCATCAGTGGCATAGTTGGCTGATTAACAGACAAGGTAATGTATTTACTCATTTAGTAAGAAACTGCACAAAATACAGCCATACAGCCTGGCATACAGAGAATTTCTGTACAGATATCAAATAAAGGAAAACACTGAAAACAATCATTTAATTAGAAGGAAATGCAAGCGACTGAGAGACTTGAAGGAGATTGCATCTTACCTATTTGCATGGAACACAGAGCAAACCAAACTAATCCCACCACCTTCCCCAAAAAAACCAAATCACAAACAGAATAAATTCATATTTGTTCCAATAATACCACACGAGAAGGACTTTTCTTGTTAACAAAGAATTATCTACAGACCAGATGTGCTAGCTCTTAAAAAAACATTGTCACTGGTTTTATACCATGGATAATATTAATGTTCAGAATAGTTTTGGACAAAAGTAGTTTTCTTTCCACAGTATACCCATGCAGCTGTACAGAGGCTTGCTTCACAACTCTTTACAATTACAGGATCCCTTCACAAACACAATCTTCATATGCACCTTCCTATAATAAAAAAAAAATTTATTTTCTTGACTCTACTTTAAATTTCTCCTCTTACATCTCCAAACTAGGTAAGATGACAACCTTTCAATGTTGACTATTTCCCCCACCCCCCGCTTCTTTGAGGTCACAAAAAAACAGTTGAATTTTTCATGGCAGTGTATCTACAGAAATGCCACCATACGAGACTAGCTAGGTAGTGACAACTTCTGAAATGACCACCAAATAGCAGTAGTATATAAAAGAACTTAAAACTTTGCTTTACATAAAGTTACTCACCACTTCAAAATTGAGGGACTAAATCCTACCTACACGCTGACTACAGATATCTGCTTAGTAAATTTTCAATGTAGGGATGTCACTAAAAGAAGTTTCAGCTGTTTTACCTCTCAAGAGTAATGCACAAAGTATTTTTGGCACAATGCTACAAGTATGTTAGAGCATAGCAGAATGTAGAATTTCATCAGCTTTGACATCCTTTTGATAGAGGCAGTATGGACTTCAGCATTAACAGAAGAGGCACTAATAATCCCAAGCAGTTTACAAGTCCAGTGTAAACAGTAAGAAGGGGGTATTAATAATTATTTTAAACACAAAGAATGTAAACAATCTTAACCTGCAAGATTGTGCATCTTCCAGAAAGTAAAAGAAAAGAAGCTGATGTATTAATATAAGAGCTTGAGATTGCTGCAGAGTGTGATGCCAAGACCAGCTTATAAATACATTCAGCTCTGAGGTGCTCTCCCTTGGGGCAATGTCATCGTTCCCTCTGCCTTGAGTTACCTCTAATGCTCATGTGGGCACATTATAAGCCAGATAAACGTCTAAATTGACTGAAAAATAACCCTCAGAAGGAGCCATTTCCAGCTCGATCTACAAGGTAAACTAACTGCTCACATATCTGCCTGATCATTAGAAGGTGTAGGAAAGCTGCCATCAGGAGTGGAAGGGAGGACCACCCCTTTACACGGTAGTATGATCCTAGATCAGCTAAAAATAATAGGAAATCGCATCCTTTGTAAGGCAGTACACAGATGAGGTTTTAAAACCCTCTTATCCTTATGAAAATGCCTGCCATCAAAGTCTGGCACTAAAACTCTTCAATAGTGTCTACAAGAATAAACAGGTGCCAAAAGTTTCAAAAAATACTATCTGTGTCTTTTTAAGAGTTATATCCAAGTTTTATGTGTTTATTCCTTGAACCCTTAAAGCCCTCCATTAGGGGTATGATTAGACTGAAAAAATAGTTTAAAAGAAAACCAAACATCTGGCTCAAACGCACTGTAATCATGGCGCTGAGGGGGGACAAAGCAAAACTCTGAATACATTATAAATGAAGTATGATTACAAAAAAAGAACACTAACCACTGCTTTGTTTCTGGGTAATGTACTTAATATCCTTCCTTGCAAAGGTAAATATTATTTGGTTTGAGCTACTGCCTAGAGACCTTAGGCATCAGGGCCCTGTTGTGCTAATGATTCTGAAGAGCAGCTATGAATGCCACCACTACATTAATTTAATACATTTAAGTGTTAAAACCCACTATGTATTTGCCATCATAGTAAAAAAAAAAAAAAAATCAGATCTATAATAAGATACTACACACATATTACTAAAGGATGTTTCAAATTTAAAGCACTTAAAGCCTAACTAAGCATCTGGAATCAGGAAAATGAAGAGACAGATGTGTGGGCAAGACTGACAAACTTAGGATTTGCAGTCTCCACCTCACATCCCTGCAAATAAATTAACTACAAAAATATTACCAATTAGCATTCAGAAATCATGGATTTGATCCCCACCCCCCCACCCCCCCCCAATAAAAAAACTTAGTAACATGTATTTCTTCCACAGGGTCCCTCTAAGTAATTTCAGCTCACGTAGGCTCAGAAGCAGCTCAGATGCTTTGGATTCTCAATGGTAGCAACAAAAGAAAAAATAATCGACTGTTAAACATTAAATGAAGAAGAGGGGAAGATGGAAGTTTAAGGCAACATAAGACAAGCCCCTACAGAGTGAAGGAAAGCAAAAGACAAGACAGCAAAGATAAACTGTACAGAAAGTCCCTCTACACAACCAGTAAGAAAGAATAAAAAGACAGAACTATTAGGCTCAGTAACAAAGCTTTCAGTAAAACTGTATAAACAACATTTGAATATGTCCTTCATTTTCTCAGAACAAGTCCAAACATCTAAAACAGTGCTGGTAATGTAAATCAATATGTGTATATAGCATGTGCGCAAGAAAGACAGCGAGAGATCATTTCTTCCTATAACATGATCCAGCAGGAATACCTTCAGTATCAAGTAACCAAGGCAGCCACCTGTCCCAATGGTGAGTTACACAAGACAAGAAAAAGTAAAATACTTATCACCTGCTGAAAATAAGTTTCCTATTAAAAGCCACTACATTGTCAAAAATCATTACTTTCTTAGATTTTCATTAGGCATTGAGAAGGAAATACCTATTAAGAGATGAAGGAGAGAAGTACCTTTTACTGGATAATTTTGAGTTTGCATAAAAATGATTACTATACAACATGCATTCGCTGATGTCATTTTAGACTAACATCCAAAATTTCAGTTCAATTAAGACAAAAATGTTTCCTTCACATAAACAGTCTGCATTCAAAATATTGCTGAAGAACACAAGAGGTGTTCCAAACCAAAGGTTCACCTAGACCAACATCCCACCTGGAAGCAATGCTGGATTCCTAAGGAACGGCATCAGAACAGGGAAAGTCTGAATGAATTTCCTAGATGATCCTCCAACTAATAAGAACACATGACTCCTGAACCAGAAAGGTTGTCTTTGTTTCAATAGCCTTTCCATCATTTTGTTTTCTTCTCTGTATTTATCCAGAGATTGTTTTGTTTGTTTGTTTAATGTAAACCAAGAGCAGCCACATTATCTTGTAACACGGTATTTAACAGTGTGACTACTTCCCATGTGGAAATGACTGCTTTTGCTTGGCGTCCTTTGGAACCTGGTATCTACTGGGTATGTCTGACGGCACCTAACCCATACTGGAGAAAGCACTTAATCCTTGAGTAATGAAATTTTTTGGAACTTCTACACTTATCTTGCTTGTCTGGTCTTAATGTAACCATTCTCACTATTGGAAACAAATCCTTTATTTTTAATTTACCAACTTCCATGGGTTTAACTGGAGGGGTTTATTAAAGAAAAGGAAAAAAAAAATGAAGGAATGCTTTGCTACCCAATTTACTGTTCATGTGGAAGTACACAGGTGGCACAATCAGGTCATTTTTCAAATCGCAGAGGACAAACATGCACTCTTTACTTATTTCAATTGAGGGTGTCTCTCCAATTCTCATGAGCTTTACAAATCTCCTCTGTGCCCTCTTCTAGTTTTCAATTTTCTTTTTAAGCTACAAAAAACTGGACATAAGCATTATCTTCTGCCTTATAAACATCACATAAGAAAATATATGTTTACATATTCATATTTTTACTTATCGTTCTGTTATCACACATACAAAATTCTCACTAGCTCCTATTGACATAGCATGACACAGAAAGTCCCTGTTGAGTTTTGGGCTGCTACGATTCCTGCACATTTTCAGCATCTGTACTTTTGAAGAGCGAGATCCTTGCTGTATAAATTTGGTCTACATTTCTTGTTCAAATGTACATAATCCTGGATTTTATTTTAGTGGATCCCAATAACTATGTAAATCAAATCATACTGTGCAACTGCCCTATTACTATCATTTGACATTCTTCCTAAATCATGTATTTTGCAATGCATAATGGTAAGGTTTTTTTCCAACAGTTCTGTGAAAAGGACTATTTCACCTTTGACATGATAAAAAGTTCTGTAATAATAAAATAGAAAAGTATATTTAGTGTGTTTCTAAATAAAATATTCATAGCATTATACAAATGTCACTAAAGCAAACAGATGCATAAGCAGTCTTGATTCAGGTAAACGACATACTAGCGTGAACAATCATAAAAAATGCGTAAGGGGTAAGAAACCTATTTAATGAAAAAAAATAGAAATGTTTCCATATGTTTTATGAAGTATTCTTTACCCTTTAAATGAGCACATTCAGATTTAGTCATTGGCTTTGTTTCAGAGAAACCCCATCTGTATACTACATCGCTTACAGGCACATCTCAGTCATGCAATAGCTATGTCACAGCTCATATATCAAATAAAAATCACATTCAAGGCCACACAACCTTATATACCCAAAGTCTTCCATTCTATTTAAAGTAATCCTAAGAGAGCTCTTATTGCACCTCACTGCTGATGTCACATGACTTTTGTTGGGAAACAGAGTCCTACAACTGAAATATCAAACAGTTCTTAACACAGATGAGAATGATCTAAAGGATAATTCTATTGTATTTATACATTCTGGAAGTATTTTTTTTTTTTTAACAAAGAAACAGGTGTGGAACTAAAAGTATGAAAATAGTAGCACTGCACAACATTATGCTGTACTGTGAAAAGCAGGATAAAACACAGCACTCACAGTAGGTTTAAGGAATTCATCCGACACATTTAGATTCAAAGCTAATAAAGTTGATTGCCCACATCAAGGACAGAAAGTGAAGAAGTTGTTATTTTACTTCCCTGAAATCAAAGGTTTCAGTAACAAAACAATCTCCTCTCAAACTCAACAGCAAGGATAACTGCTAAGTCAAAAGGCTTCTATCCACATTATGAACAGCCATGTTAGAAATCTTTGCAATCATACAAACCCAAGCCATCTCCTCCACAGAACACCTTGAGCAAGCAGAATGCTGCTGAAACATTTCTTTTTTTTTTTTTTTCCCTTCATTATTATCGGGACATTTCCTTTGCCAAAGGAAAATTGTGCAAAACAGACAAAATATCTGAGGTAGTCAGCTAAATACAAATGCCTCACAATGGAAGCCAGCTAACTTCAATTAAAGAGAGATTCATTCTTGCCGATGCTTAGAATTACAATGTATGTCTGAATTACAGGCAATACATATAAAGATGATTATTTAATAGTTGCTGCTTGATAACTTCCTAAGAAGGTAAAGAATGTTTCTAGTAGCATATGAAATAGCTGAGTCACTATAAAACAGAATATGTTTGTTGCTTTGGGTTTTTTTTTATTCTAAAGCTTACACTGATGAGTGACATGGCAATCATCAGGAAATATTACACTTATTTCACTTCAAACCATTTCATGGGGTTTGTCCTAACGGCATTTAATAACTTGTATTTAAAACAATTAGTAAAGCAAAATAAAGATAAGCCAACTTCTATAATATGTCACAGTCAGCAAGCTTCATAAACTTTTCTTATGATTTGGTATTGTAGGCCTGGGTTCTCGTAATACTGATGAAATATTTCATTTTTCAATCACCACTCAGTACAGATAAACCTATCAGGTGCAATATGCAACAGAATGAACAGAAGCCTCATATAAAAATATATACACAAGATTAAATATAAAGCAACAGCAAAATATACAACTTCAGCTAGCACCAAAAGCTAACAAGGGTCAACTGCATTAAATAGACACAGCCTGATCAACAGGATAGTTCAGAAATCGGCTGACTCCAGTTAGAGATCTGGGGGAAGTAACACT
Organism: Sagittarius serpentarius; assembly: GCA_034782735.1. Lineage (NCBI taxonomy): Eukaryota > Metazoa > Chordata > Aves > Accipitriformes > Sagittariidae > Sagittarius > Sagittarius serpentarius. Next base: position 30,244,742 of record JAVKLA010000027.1, on the reverse strand, counting down.
TCAAACAGAAAATAATTTGTGAAGCATCGAGTAACACAGAATGAAAAGGAAAAGAAGGAAGCCTTGTGATCACCCAGCCTCAATTCTTTTAAAATACAGGATTCCCCTCCTGTATTTAAACAGCAGCATGAATCTATTAAAAAAAAAAAAAAAACACAACAAAAAAAAAAAACAAAACCACACCAAACCCTGCAGCCTCAGTACATTGTTGCAGTCATTAACTTTTAACTAAAACACCATCTTTTAACTGGAATTTGTTTTGGCTACTGGAACATGTTACACCTCAACTTGCTAGACGGAAAAGTTTCTTTTTGAATACATGATGCAGTTGCCTCAAATACCAGTAGATTTGCCTCTTACAAAGCAATGCTTCAGGCTTCCAAGTAATTTCTGTTACGAGTTGCATATCCCGCTCCATAGTCTACATCAGCCTTAAGACCACTGGTGGCTTTTCAAATGCCAAAATAATGACTTGAACAGCATTTGGAAGTCAAGCTCTCTTTCAAGGCTTCTGGGAGGACAAGACAACATACAGCATTAATGTGATGTAGGGCAACCATGGAGCTGTTTCTCAGCATTATGCTGTTTTTCTTTACATGCTTGAAATTAGTGAAAGCTAAGACAATAAATGGCAGAGAGTGAAAAGGTATTTCCCACTTGAATACAAACACTTGGCCAAAAGGGTATTTATGTATTTAATATAGGTAAAAGTGAATTCCAGAAATTATAAATATTTTAACTTTTTTGTTTAAGTAATAATTCAATTGCTTATGAAAAGAAGAAAGCATCCTGATGCTATGGCCAGCAAGTTTCTAAGCACCACTTTGTGTCCAAACAGGGAAGCACCCATATAGGTACTTTGGCTGTGAACTGTGATTTCAAGTGCATCTGCACTAAGAAGTCATTTTCTAATTAACTAAACCCAAAAAAGCTCTGTACTAACTCAGTGAAATAGAACATGACTCCTAAGTATAGAAGAAAATTGAAGTGAGTTTTACAGAAATGAAGGGCATATCTTTTCTCTTTAGACTATGACATGCTAGAAAGACCTCTACTGACTACAACTTATTAAACAAAGTATTATTAATGAAAAAAGTTTCAAAACAGCAATAAAGCAAAGTTAGGGCTGGTTAAAAAAATTTACCCTGTAGTTCATGGCCCTATTTTACCTATTGTATCTGCTCATTATTTTTCACTACCATTTTGGGCAGTGATTGCAAGTCATACCGCAGGACAAAAAAAAGGGGGAAGTAAGCCTTAGAGAAGAGTTGCTTAAAAGACAATTCCTCAAATGTCAGAAAGGTTAACAAACAAATTGCAACTCTGACCTTTTTAATACAACATTTTAAACCACCACGTGAAGAAATCTGACACAATCACCATTTCATCGTGGTTTCAAAGTTCACCTACCTCTGCTTAAGAAGAGCCAGTATTCATTCCCACATGTAAGTCACCAGTCACCTCAAATTAATCTCTTACCCTTGCTCCTACCGCCATAATCAAATTCAAGATTCTTAGCTCCAAGAGGAATAGCAGTCTACCAACAGCTCTAGTCCTGCTCACTGATGCAGAGAACATTCACATATTGGGGCTCTCCTCTTTCATTATTCTCCATATTTCATGCTACTGCACCATAAGATCAGTCTGGGCTAAGGCCAGCTCTGTCCTGGCTGGGACCCCCCAGCAGTCTGGAAGTGGGGCCCAAGAGGACCCCCACTTTTACCTGCCCTAGTCACTGTGACTGCTTTGCTAATCACAATGGGTGACAGCAGGGTGATGCACGAAGCTGCTTGGGAGCTGCCCTGGTAAAGTGAGTGGCACCCCCCTGCAAGTGTTGGATGTCTGCATTAGATTCCCCTTTGCCACCTCTTCCTCAGGCAGAAGAAACCCAGAAACCCCAATCTCCTCTTGCACCACCAGGGCTTTTCGATACCCTGACACCTCAAACAATTTCTTTTTTCTGCCATTCTTTGTAAAGCTTTCAGACTGACTTCTGCAGTATTTCTGTGATCTATCAGAAGCTTATACTTTCATAAATAAAGTGAGGACTGGAATTCCAAATAGGTAATACTCAAGCATATACTGAGGCTGGCATATTAAAGTTTCAAGTTTCCCTGTTCTTTGCAGCAGAAACTTTTAAAGTACTATAAATGCATAGGAAATAAACATGTTATCAGAAAATATTCAATTATTCAAACAACAGAGTAAAACACCGAAAGAACAGACTGCAAAGGAGATTAAGGAATGTGATACACAGAGAAATTCTTATTCTACACACAGAGAAATTTTATTGCATTACAGCAAACAAGAATTTCAAGGGAAATTAAAGAAAATCTCACAAAAAATAATATATAGATACTCATGCCATTTTGAAAGCCTAAGAACAAAGCCACCTTGTGCAATAAAACATAGTCACATGTTCACCCTGGAAACATTTGTACAGTTAGATGGGTTCCAGAAAAGATTGGGCAATATTATAGAAATGTAAATGACAGTCTTCGTAACTCAGACCAGCTTCAGAATGTAAAAGGGAGGGAAATATACAGAAATTTAGTTCTCTAGAAAATCATCCATTTTACTGGTACATGAGCTTCAAGGTATTCTGTTATAAAGTCTGTAGCTTCTTTTTCTGCAGCCCAGTCTTCTCTTCAAATGGCTACCATAGCAAATGCAGCATCTGACTGAATGCCTGATAGACAAATATTGGGAAAAAATATGTTTTCCAGTGAATGCTCTGAACTGTATTTCTTTATTCCTTCTCACAGCCATGTGTGGACTTTTCACGTGCTTACTGCAATGCCCTAAAAACTGATAACCAGCTCTTTTCTGTTGATAATCTTCCCCTCCAGTTTTTAAGTTAGAACAGCTCTTCACTGACATTGTTAGAAAGTAACTCCCCTAAAGGTTTATACTCAAACTCAGACAAATCATTCAAGTGAAGGTAGCAAGGGAATTGGGAGGGCTTGAGATGGGAAGACTGAGACCACGACAATAGTTTGGTCCAGTACTATTCCTTTTTTTTACCTACTTTTTTTCCTGTATTTAGGGAGTATTCTGTACACACAAAGAGAGTTTTTCAAGCCTTTGTGCAAATTTACAGAACGCAAATTTTATGAATTAAAGAAGTAGTTGTTCTTATTACTGAATATAGTAGAAGTACTATCTTGGTGATAAGCACAAATCTGCTGGCAAGCTGTGTTTCATTGATAACATATGGGATACTGCAACATACAAATAGATAGCAGCATAAAAGTTTTCCCACTGGGAAGGTAGCCTGGACATGAAGTACACATCAAAGCAAGTTTTATAAAAAGCTCTCTTGAAAGACAGAAGATCAAGTGCTTAGCACTTTGGTGATCACAACCACCTCATCTAAGCCCAGTGGACGGAATACGGAGTTAACTGACGAAACCAGGAGCTACGAGAGCTATAGCAAGATGCAATCACAGGAGCTTTCAACAGAACTGCAAATGCTGTTATGTCCGTGCCTCAAAGCTTTGCTTTAAAGCTTACAGTCAGTCTAAAAACCAGTAGACATAAATATCTATAGACTCTTAAGGTCTCTGAAGTGATCTGGTCTGTTGCCACAAACAGTGTATTTTTAGATGCAATTTCCTAAGACAATGCCCAGAATAGTGCACTTCACTCTTCCGAACTGTACGTTATCTTCACTGTAACACAATTTTACAGCATTTGAAAAGCTGTTGAATACATGCAGAAACTATGTTCTTCAGAAGCTAAGTAGGACTCAAAGAATCTGCAAAAAGATTAAGCACAATAGATATCTAACAGGTGTTTTACATTGTATTCTCTACAATTCTAAACTTGCCAGTTAAACATCTACTGCTACGAGCGTACCAAGCACACAGTCATAACTACTTCAAACAACAAATATTTACTGTCCAGCACTTATACAAAAATTACATTTAAATCCTGGGAAGCATGAAAGACAGTTAAATCCTGGGAAGCATGAAAGACAGTACAACTGGTTTTTAAAAAAAAAAAAAAAAAAATCATCCTCCCTGTTCCCAATTCCTTGGTTTGTAACAGACCATAACAAAAAACCTCTTCCACTTCGGTACATTTTGGATGGAAGGGAAGAGGAGATTTTGTTCCCTTCTGGCAGGCAGGGCTGCTGCTCATCTCCATTCTACTCAGTAAAGATGGACTCATCTCTCAGCAAATCACGACAGACTCATGTGATGTCCAAAGTGTCTCTGAAAATCACCTACTTTATTCCTAACTCCAGTCATCCTTTGGAAATATAGAAGTTTGAAACCTCTTTTACCAAGCAAAGAACTAAACCCCAGCTCTTGTTTAACTCCTCCTTTTGCTGACACTCACTGCAGATGGACGGCTGACTAATTCTTCACAGTGGTAAAAAATGTGAAGGTAATCAGAAAGAGTATAATTCTGCATCCCAAAATTTAATTGGAGTCTGTATTTCTGAGATGATATATCAGTACACATGTCAAAGCGGAGCAAAAGAATTTAACATAGTCCTTCAACAGCCAAAATATCAGAACATACAAAGTCAGAAGGCTGAATGGACGGAGCTATCAAACAGTGGGGTACAAACACATTTGGAGGATTTTTTTTGCTATCTAAACTGAAACCAAAAGACACCAGATAGCTTCTGAGCACAATCCAGTAAACTCACACTAAATAGGCTGATACAGAGATACCAAAGAAAGGATTTTTCAGGAAAGATTTTCTTTGAGAAGACAGTAAAAAGGTAAGAAAAACACTCTGGAAGATAGATGAAAATGGAAATCTCAAGGACTTCTTGACTTCCTAAAATAGTAAGTTGGGACAGCTCTTTAAAGCAGCACAGAAACTCTTCCTGGTCAGCTTGTAGTAAAGCATGTGACTAGTTTATCAGTCTTTTTACTTATTACTTTTCTTTAGAAACTTTTCTCAAGTAATTCCAATTACTAAAATACTTAGTTTTACATGACTTGGCTACATCACAAATCTGAGATTACATATAGGAAAGTGAAAAATGCTAACTAGTACAAGAATAAAGTAGTTGGCATAACAAAATTACTGTATCCAGCTGTGATACGTCACACAAGCCAGGTAAAAAAAGAGATCTAACATAAGAAGGGAACTCAAAGCCTCTGCAGAGGTGCAAGGATATATCTCTAGCTTCTATAATGTCGGGATTCTCACACCTTCCTCTGAATCATTCAGTGGTGACAATTCGTATGAAAAAGAACTAAACATAGTTTACTAACGACATCAGACCCCTTAGAGCAATGAAGCTTTTCTTCCAACAGCAGGCGGAGAAAAAACACGTGAATGTCTTAAATTGGAAAATTTGAAAAATTACTGGAATACTTAAAAAACCTCTTTGCATCAGTCTGGATTTAAAACATTTCTGTAACACTACCTGAGCTACATTTGTTCTTAATTTCTGTATTTCCTAGTCACTACCCACACCCTGCAATAAGTGAGGAAAAAATGGTTACAAAAATCCCCAGTTCAGAAAAAGCATCTTTAACAAGAAAAACCATTTGAAGCTACCATGCAAGAGACAATTTTACGCCTCCATACTTAACTGATCAGATCCCCTGCTGTTTATTAAAGAAAAGCAGAAAAAAAAAGAGGCAACTCAAAAGGAGAAAGTAAAAAGATCAGAACAAAGAAGTCCAATAAAGAAGAGAAGGGTCAAATACCCTGGGATCAGACATAAAAACACGAAAAGGAGGAAAGATCATGAATGAGATGCAGCAACAAAGCCAGAGTGTAAAGAGAGGAGAAATCAGCATAAGAAGGTGTAATATCTGGATTTATCATGTTGACCTCAAAACAAAAAAACAAAAAAGAGAAAAAAAATTAGGGTGAAAAAGGGGAAGAAAGATTAAAAAGCAAAATGCACATTTGGTTTTATCTGTAGCCATACCAGCCTTATGATATAATCGTAACTGAACGAAACTAAGCTCTGACTGGGGAGTACGCTTATTTAGATATCTCCAACTAAAACAAAGGTGTTTCTGGAAATAGCTCTGATTACTTTCTCTGAATTAACAGCAGCCCTGGTTCCAAAGTGTTTTAGAGGATGTTAAGCAGATGTAGGAGCTCTTATTTTGCATAAGACAAAGCTCCCAAAACTCAGGAACTGTGGTTATACATAGAACTGACACCTCCTTAGAATCCGAGCTTTTAATTAACATATCACATAGCATGATATGTATCTTTATTCATGAAAAAAAAAAAAATTCTACAACAACAATACTGCAAAGTAAGGAATATTTTCTTACAACAGTACAATACGTCAAAGCAAGATCAAAGCAGTTACATCTGCTGTGCCATATTTAATTTTCCTATGGCACTTCACACAACCAGAAGGGACATTCACAGGGTACCATTAAATAACACTGTAACAGAACACCTCCCTTTATTTATTCCTCGGTAACTCCCTTCCCAAAAGCAAAATCAAAACTGTAAGATGTTAATTTAAAAATTTCCTTGCTTACAATAGTTTCCTGAGAATCTAAAGTTTCACTAACTTTGTCTGCCTTATTGTTACTACCTTTTTATGTTACTGTGTATTTCTACCATTGGTAGAATTTTTCTCCAAAAGAACTGCCCACCTTTAGAGGCATAATACTAACCTAAACAATTCATGGTCAAAGCACTGCTGTAATTGTAGGTTAGTATTTTCCAGTAAAAATATACTTTCTGTCCTTACCATTACCTTATTACATGTACCTTGCATTAATTCTGTTCTATGACTATCAGGTGGACTAGACACATAGGAAAAACATTATTCTTTACTGCAAGGATCACAATAATCTTTCCTCATACAGTCTGTATTTCAACAGCTTAACAACTTTCCCACAAAATATATTCCTGGAGAAAAATATCTTTTTCTTGAATATCCATGCAATTACAAACTGGGATTTGGATCTATAATCTCTAGGTTTAAAACAATCACAATTTATGTAGCTTTTTAAAAAGCCTGATTTAATATAATAATAAATCATGTGGGGCATCAGACTAGCAATTACTATTGCAGTACGTAATACTCTGGTATCCTTCTATGGCAAGATTAACATTGGTATTTATCATCTCACCTTTTGACAAGAACCAAAATGTCCCCACAAATGGAAAGTAATTTACCATGTCATTCACTAGAGTTCATTACATAAAAGTAATTTTAGAGCATACTAGTAAACCATTAGTATTGAAGGCACTTATTGTAAGTTTTAAGCAGCAGTCCAATACCTGGAATGTCACGATTTCAACTTAACACAACTTTTATTTGCTCAAGAGTACACACATTACATACTCACTACTCAAGATCGGCCTTCAATATCACGTGTTCGCAAACAGAAAACATGCTTTGACCATGTTTAATAGTTCATAAAAGTGCTTATTCTTAAATCTGTTTACTTCTGATTAGGCCTTTTTTTTTTCCACTTAAGTAAAGACTACTACTACAGCAAACATTTTTACTACAAGAAGTTCCTGACAGGAACTTCTTCAATTCTGTACTTACTATTTTTTCCACTTCACTCACACTACTTAATAATCTATTCCATTCAAAATTTCCTTGCTGATACTTCTTGCCTCATCAAGATCAAACCCTCTAATTAACCTGCTGCTTTCCAAACTGAAAAATTTCTCATTCTAAATAACGAGGAGGAAGATATGCTATAAGATGTTCCAGTTTCTTTTAAAATGATCCAAGTGGTTTCAGGATCACAAACCATTTTCATTAACTTTAACCCTACAACTGCAAAAAAATCCCATGTCGTTATTCAAACAAAACTACTGTCCTGCGCAGCATTCCAAACTGAACAAGCTATTTCGCTCAGACTGAATGAAACACATAACAGTGATACAATACAATCTTTTCTCATTACCTTTTTTTTTTTTAACATGCATAAACCTGAAGACAGTGGGGTTTGTTTTTCCAAGAAAAGATCTTCAGTGAGAATGTAACAACTGTAAGTGACAATCTGCACAGAAAAACTTACCTGGAACATTTTCTTCTGGATCTACAGTAATTTGGAGAAGGGTTAAATACCTAATTTAGTCAGTATCTTTGTGCTCTTTTTTAATACTTACAATTCTTGGCACTTGCAGCTGACAAAAGTGGGGAAGATCCCCACTTCAACCATATCCGTATAGAAATTGTAATACTTTTATTTACCCAAATGAATAAAAAAATGGAAGATATGGATGTATTATGGAGAGATAAATGGCACAGAAAGGGATTCTTATACCAAACTGTCTGGATGCTAAAATTTAATAATTGACATTATTTTAACAGGGCATTATATATATACAGGGCATTCACCTGAACAGTACGGAACCATTAGAAGGGGGAAGGCTGTGTGTATGAAAATATTATACCTCAGTTTTACAATCTAAGTTAAGGATCTGCTATTATTTGTTTATTGCATGGGGTTATCTGTTTGTTTTATGTTCACTCCAACAGTGGCATTTTGAAATAGTGCTACAGAATGTGATAGCATGCATTTAAGGTTTTTAATAGCTACTACTGAAGCCCAAGAAATGAAACTTGTGAACAAAGCCCTATAAGACAGTTTTAGTAGCCCACAACAGCTTTGTTTACATTTTAAGGCGAAAGAAAGTCCCATGAAACCATAAACAGAAAAGATTACACAATCAGACATAAATTATTGATCATTTGTTTGTGCTGTATCACCTGTATGCATTTTCAGTTCTCTCAGATTACCTCACTACATACACTGATCTAATAACCTACAAAGTAGGATTCTTTAATCTGCAGGGGAAAAGGAGAGATACTGACTTCGGAAATTTCCACAACTGTTAACTACCACAGTGATGGTCTGAGCTGCAAGTATTCAGTGTCATACATTAGTATACTTACTAATCAGACAACAGCGTGACTGAGTTTGTAGGTACTGATAGCATTGAAGCTCAGGTTAAATCTAGTTGGCATGAGAATTAGAACAGGAAAGAGGTGCCAGACACACCATCACTGACTTCTAGCACTAGCTAGCACTCCTCAGTTACAATTTTGTTCTAACGTTTAAAGAGGTGAAAACCAGCAGTAATACAGTAAAAAAAGCAGTAATTTGACATATTAGCAGCCTTCCAGTATGTACGAGAAGGTTGTGATGAAGACACAGCTAGGCTTTTCACGGTGGTGCACAGTAGGAGAATGAAAGACAATGGTCATGTATTGAAACAAGAAAGGTTCTGCCTGGGTAGGAGGAAAAGCTTTCTCACCATGAGAACAATCAAGCAGTGGTATAGGTTGCACAGAGAGACAGGACACTCTTACCCTTGGAGATTTTCAAGGCCTGACTGGATAAAGCCCTCAGGAACTTGGTCAGATCCTGTAACTGACTGTGATTGTAGCAGAAGACTGGGCTAGAGACTTCCTGCAGTCCCTTCCAACTTGCATTTTCTGATGACCCTGTTATTTTTTGCCAGGGGCAAAGAAGTTAAGTTTCCTTCTGCTCTTCTGAAAAGCACTGTTTAGCAAATGGTAGCATGAAAGGGTCAATGCTTCTGTTGCAGGACCTCTGCACGCACCTTTTTCTTAAAACACAGGCAGCAAAAAAATACCATGACCTTCTCATTCTTGCTTTAATCTTACATCAGCAACCACTGATGGCTTCCTGGTTCAGTCTAAATTTGACAGTAACTTCTCTGGGTCCTCCTCCCAAAAAGAACCTTTCCTTGTTATCTCTGAAGCTTTCTTTTGTGTCTGCTCTGAGCTCTTCTCAGAAATTTTCCAGTTCTTATTACACAGCAGATCCATGACTTATATTCTTCCCAGTCTGCTTGTCGTAACACTGAATTCCAGTAGCTTAGTCTCAACGTGCTCTATTGCTCTTAGAAAAGAAGCCACCACCTTAACTTCCCTGTAGTGTTTTTCACCTGATGCAGTACATGGCAGCTAGAACAAGGCAAAAAGGCAGCCCACCTCCCTGCTGTCCAAACATGCCTTTCTTAATAGAACAAGAAATAACATAAAGCTAACAGCTGAACAAACAGAACAAGTGCTCTCAGTCACCGCTTCCATTGCTATTTGTGCAAATAAACTACAGATTCTGGAGGTAGGGCACTATTTATAGCTCTAAGCTTAGGTGTCTTGTTTTTGGTAGCCCACCAAGAGTTCACTGTTAATTTCAACATACACGCTGAACTGAGCTCTCCTGCAATTCTGAAACACAATTCAACTTAAAAAGCTTATATACATTTATGTATATCAAGATGTCATATATATATATTCCTTTAACTTACTGATTTTTTTAGCTTTTCTTTTTCTCCATGACTGTGCTGTTGACACTATGTATACATTCACTTCCACCACAACAGACATGTAAAAGGTCTCAAGTGGATTAGACTCTTTACCACATTACTAATCAGACTTAAGCTTGTATGAATGCCTTAAGTATACCTACCACCATTCTTTCATCAGAATACTGTATTTTTCAATGTCAAAGCTTATTGGTGTACATTAATTAGACCAGAAAAAATAAAAAGGCAATTATAATTACTGTTTTACATGCATACCTCACATGTTGGTTCCTCATTTAAGGCCACTACAGAATCATTGCTTCAGGCAGAGGATTTATTAAGATACTCAACAAGCTAAACCCCACTGATTAAAGTGATAAAATGTCCCACCTACACCATGTTGAGTGTCAGTTCATGACTTAAGAATATCACTGAAAATGTCTACAATAAGAGGAGATAAAAGATTATACACAACCTTCAAATAATGAAGATAAAGAACAAGTTGTGCTTAGGTTGGTTATCCACACTGTTGCCATCTAAAATTAGAGCTGATAATCTACCAGACTTTCACAGAAATGTACAATGTATAAAAATAATACTATTTACACATTGCATTCAGGAACCCACATGAAGGATGAGGACACATGTGGATACAATCACTCGTGCAAGACAGTAAACTGTTTATACTGTGCAAGTTTCATACAGTTGTGTCCTGCCACTCCCAAGCAATTACTTAAAAGAACACACTCTTACACTTTGATTTTAAACAGAGAGTTTAAGTCCTGCTCCTCAAAATGAATATCAAAACTGGCCACGTTGCATGGAACAAAGAGATTAAATGCCAATATGTTGCAAGGAAGTGATTAGAGCTTAACAACCTGCATTACCACTAAACTTCAAAATGTCGGGCTTTAGCTGGGTTTTGTGTTTTGGGGTTTGGTGGCAGGGGAGCAGGTAAGAGTAAAAAAGTAGTTTTAAAAACAGGGGTATTAGAAAGGCAAGTCACTTATTTCAGTCTTTTTCCTAAGTGGTTAAAAGAACTATGCAGCAGCCTCACAACCCTTTTTTATGTGTACACCTGGGAAGAATACTGAATCCTGTTACTTTCCTCAGTGTTACCCTGATGTGGTTTAGACCAGATGTTTAAATGTTACAGTATGTACGTTTTCTTCTCTTCTTCCAAGGCAAAAGCAAAATAAGAGGAATATTTGACTTCACTCCACAAGAGACCTATTTAATAGTTTGGCGGTTATGTAAGTAAAGGTAGCTTGGCTAAGTCAATGTTGACGACATACAGAACGACATGATCCTAATGAGTTGGAAAATATTGGCTCTCATGAGATTCAACCAGATGCTACTGCGCTGAGAAAGCTACTGTATTATTGAATTTCATTTTTATGAGGTAAAATTTATTATTCAACCATTAAGGTATCCCACATGAAATCTTGCATAAAATAGTTTTACAGTTACTTTCTGGAAAGTAGATTTTATTTTAACTTTAAGACATCATTTACATGAGGGATTCAAATGCCTATTTGATCACCTTCAATAGAGAAATGTAAGGTCTGCAAGCAATTTTCCCAAAAATACCAGATTAATGGAACCGAACTGTCAACAAAATAATGAACTACCTGAATAGGACAAGGAAAAAGTGGTAGCAAGTTCCAGTTTTCCAGAGTAAACTAAAGCCATGTGTGACTGTGTATATGTTTTCTTGGCAGGCTGAAATGGTTAGAAACTGAGTGCTTCAGGTACCTACTGACAAATAACGAAAAAATACACAATAAAATAACTCCATAGGATTAACTATGCTCAGCCTTTGAGAGATCTTAACTGGCACTCTTTTTCTACAATTTTGGTATTTTGTACACTTATTTTTGTAAAAATAAAATTGTATAGTAATAACTGTAAAAGAATTTTATCACCATCAATACATCTACTTGCAAAAATGTAGAAAGCATGATGTATTTCAGATTCATGTTTGTTTCCACATCTACAGTGGATGAAATCCAAAAATCAGGATGTTTCAGAAGCATGTGCAAGCATAAGAACTCACATATTATTTAACTGAAATGTAATGTACTGTTGTGCTTGTATACCAAAAGGATTATAAAATAAAACCAAACCAAAACACAAACATTAAATTTCCAAACAGCTACGTGTGGGTTGAAGACTGCTTTTGTTCTTTTTTTCTATTTTAGATGTAATACATTATCAAACAGTTAATAATGCCTTTTTCTTGACCCATGAAAAAGGGCAAACAGTTGTTTGCAGCTGTTTTATCCATTTCTTATTTTGCATTTTGTTACTTTGTATTCCCATCTACTATTTCAAATTTTTTATTCTTTTTCTTCTTGCACAACTCCTATCTTAGGCAGTAGGAATCTTTCTTGCATTTTTTAATGGTAAAGCCCATTCAGTCAAGTACTACGTTTCATTGTTTATATTTATCTTGAATTTTCTAATTGTCTTGGCTTCTCTGAACCCTAAAAATACCAGATGACATTTGAAAAGAACCTTTGCCAAGTAGGCACTTAAAACTATGGATTACAAAAGTGCTAAGGTGTCACTGCAATGAAGGGAGTTAGGTGCTTTCAAAAATCCCATTAAGCCATTACCTATATCTTTAAACTCCAAATCAGTTACAATTAAAAATCTGCTCTTAGCAGAATTAAATAGTCTCAAGCTAAGGAAGGCATAATATTTAAACATATTTACAATAAATACACTTCTGGAAATACTCATTCTACCTGTCCTCCACAAATTCTGAGCTCAATCAGCTAGTCACAGTACCATACACATCTTTTCACTGGTAGTTTTAAGATAACAGACCTTACTTATATGCATGACAAATACAAATTTTAAGTAGTACAGGCACTTCATTCTTAAATTCTGGCAGAAACCAAACACACACAACTTTCTTTTGAGACTTCAAAACTTACTGTTTCAGACAGGTTGCCTTTGGACACGTAAATCAAAAGAGAGACTCTCAGACTATCTGATGAAGACAGCAAGTCTAACAACCAACAAACTATGAAATACACGAGAAAAGTGTTCCTCTAGTAGAAAAAGGTTTCTGGAGAGCAGAAGGAGGAAAGTAGGTGGGGGACCTAAGAGTGTTAGTCTTCAAGCAATTTCCCTTTCCTGATATTCTATTAATGTATTCCCAACAAGAATTTGTACAGGAAAGAGCTTGAGAGTTTGTTCTGAATCCCTGTACCACCTTCAGCCTAATTAGTCTTGAAGGAAGTTTTGGAGTAGAAAAACATTCCTGCCCCAGATGAAACTCTAGGACAGAACCCCAGATACCAGCTATAAATTCTATTCCTGTGTTTGTGGAAATGCACAGTGCAGAGCTCCCTTTTTAAACTACATCCAGAGAAAGTCTTTCAGCAGTTACCCTGCAGACAGGTTCCCAAAGAGGCCTTCATACCTTATGAGACTCTCCACAGTATGTCAAAGGGCCAACAGTCATGCGTTCTTCTCTGATGTTCTCTCCTCCTCCTGCAATTCATGTATCTGTACTTGTCTTCCTATTAAATTTTGTCTTTCTTAACTTGTACTGTTTTTCTACTTTAACACTTTCCGCCTGCTTCTCCTTGCTTTGCCTTCTCCTGCATCTCTCTTCTCTTTTTATTAGCTGATCCTCTTTCTCCCTTTTTCCTTCCTTTCCATTTTTTCTTTCTTTTTTCCTTCTTTTTTCCCCTAATTCATCTGTTCTTTCCCTACAGCATATCTTAGCCCATATTGTAAGCAGTTTCAGTGATGCAGTTTTAGAACTAGAGGAGATGGCTGTGTTGGAAAAAGCATACAGCTAGGGACCATAATTCCTGCTAAAAAAGATCTACGCTGAGAGGATACAAAGGCTTGTGGTATCACTTCTGAGTTCAAGTAATCCTGAATCAGTATGTTATGGAGGCACATCACTCACAAAAACCACCTGGTGCAAAGCCTCAATAAAGACTTAAGGAGCTCAGCAACAACTGTTTCAGCCCAGTAACTCTCTTCAATCACCACACAAAAAGTGCTAATACAGACATAGGCCGCTGAGAAAGATGTAGGCTATGTAAAGAAAGGGTAAACACATTTGAGACTAGCTATGTGCAACTAGTAAACTATAGAAGAAAAATGTGAAGTCTCAGTATATTTTCAAAATTGGTAGAACGGATCTGGAAAGGTAACATAACTAGAACATTTCTATAGGAGGGCATAGTTCATTCACAAAGGACAAAAAGTATAGTGGTGTACTGTGTATCAAGAACGTGTAAAATCCTCTGGTACAGACTGTAGGCAGGCAGATTTGCTGGAAATCTGTGGATAACAGCACACCACTAAAAACAGAAAGACAAACTACATAAGCCCTTTCTTTTTTTGAGAATAATGTCACATCTGGGCAGAGCTTTTTTATTTACTTTTAACAGAGGCATAGGAATATAGAGAGAGACATAAGTGTTTGTCCTGCTATATTTCTGCTTAGTTAGAAAGATGGCTTTTATAAGTTTGTAAATATAAAGGTAGAAGATAATTTGGGCAACAGTACTCATGAAACACGCAGTTTATGATTTCTGTAACAGCAGAATCAAAGCAATGAATTTCAAGAAGGAGATCCCCTGGAAAAGAGGATAAAGTTAAGGTAAGAGATCTTTAATCGTATTGTTAATTTTTCCTGCAAGAACACTACAATTTTGTAGAAATAAAATCAGAAAAAGCCAAGGAACAAAGGGAAAGAGCTATTAAAAAAAATAAAGCAAATGTATTTATACTTGCATTTTTTGTACAAAATTGATCAAAGAAACAATCCACAACACTACAACGATGGAAAGCTATTTTCTTGAACTACTTTTGTACTACTACTGTGCACAGCTAAAAATGAGCTGTGATCAGATGGAAAACACAATACTGTTGACAAAAAGGCTGTTATTTCCGTGAGATGTCAAGTTATACAATAAAAGCTCATCTGTACACCCACAAAGAAGCTCAGACAATGGCAGGAAGGGGATCCCAAATAATACCATGCTGGGCTACTCACAGGAGCCACCAGCCCATCAAAAGCTGACCTGCACAAGCCCAGAGGAGCACAGGGGCACACAACAGCAGGTTGGAACCCAAAACAAGGAATCCCAAGGAACATTCACCAGCTGTTTTACGTTGGATAAACTAAGCTGAATGCTAGTAAAAGAGTATCAGTGATTTACAGATGTGCCTTGTTTACTGAAAAGCTCCTTATTGACTACATTATCCTCATAGTTACTTCATTAAAAAAAAACCCCAAAAAACCAAAAAGAAAGAAAAAAAACCAAACCAAACCAAAAAACCCATAGCCTTGAACTCAAAGCTGCATTCACCTAGTAAATGCAAGGTACAACTACAGAAGTATAAAATTTACCAGGTCAAGCGTTAAGCCATGAACAAGAGAAGATCAAAACAAGTGTACTACACTGTTCCTTTACTTTATCATAAGTACTTCAAATGTGTGCTCCAGATTTCTATTCTGCAGATATATTGTTAGCATGGTTGCATCACAGTTCATTGAACTGAAGGACTGAAATGTGTTAAATGATGGTACAGGTTAGTTTGGAACTGTGCAAACCCTAAGACCATCTGAAATGATCAAATTACTGTATATTCACTTTTTTCTGAGGTGTGGATTGTAAACCTGCTACCTTCAGAAGTACCAGTACTTGAAAATAAAACCTCACCATCTCATCCTTAGGTGACATGCACAGAACCAAAGAATGAAGAGAATCAATGACTTTTGGGAAAGAAAGCAAAAATAAGCACTTAAAACAGTTATTCCAAGGGTTACCCACTTGAAAATACAACAGTTCTTTTGCACCATATCAACACAGATTTAACTTTAAAAAACAACAGGACTGAAAAAGGAAAATAAGACTGAGAAAAACAGGCCTGATAAAGAGTTACAGTGGTAGTCTAATCTACCATTCTGCTTCAAGTCATAATTTACTACACCTGAATCATTCTCCTAACACATTCTACAAGACTGATAATGATGGAGATTCCAAAAGATTGCAATTATTCTTGTTATGTGTTTATTCACAAGAGATAAACAATAATGGGTCTAAACAATAGTGCGCTAAATTATTCTAGCCTGCATGGAAATATAAAGAAAAACATATTATCTTCTTCTGGAGGACCTTTATGCACTTCAATACTGCGGTCTCCTCTGTAAACTGATCAAAATCCTTTATTTACTCCCAGAATCCATGGTTGTTTTGGGAAAGGATGACAGGTAACCAATTTCATTATTTATATCATCATCACAGAGACTTGCATATCTTCAGCAGTTTCACAACAGTTAAGTAACACCTATTTATAAAACTGGATGAGAAACATCTGCAGCCCTTTAAAAAAATTCAGTGTATACCATTGATTAATAAAGCTCTTAATAATCCAGCTTCACTTCTGAATGATCTTAAGTTAACAACATTGCACCATATAAGGCAGCAAGGGTGGATGTTTCAGATGAGGGAAGCATGAAAAAATTATCCTGTATGGGAAAATTAAATGCATCCAGAAGTTGGTGCCAAGGAGTGAAGCTTGGCGGCTTAGCTTACATCCTGGATTTTAAGCATAAGCTATAAATACCCATATACACACAAAAAACATTCTGTATGTTAACTACCCTAAGTAAAAACCTGGATTTAAAGGATATAATTGTACGCACATTCACTAGCAGTACTCTGTACCATAATAAATACTTAACCAAAAGCATCACATATTTACCTGAAGTTTGGAAAACCTCATTCAGTAAAGCTTCATTTACCATCACCGAACTGACATTTCCAACAGGATGACACCAGCTTTGATAAATAGTTTGAAGCAGAAGGGTTTGAGCTCTAGTTGCTTGAACTGTCAAGTTAGGAAGCTCAAATATGCATTCTGTTAGTGGGACATGACCTCGCTTGATCCTGTTTAAAATATTGAGAGAAAAAAAAGGAAAAGCATTACTTTTGTGCATAAAAATAACAATTTAAAAACTTACTCACAGAATACCAGACTGTAAGCAGCTAGTTTGTAAGGTTGGAGCTATGTGCCTGTTAAATTTCTTCTTGTAAGAGCCAATTCAACTTATACTGAAATTCACCCTAAATAGGACCTCTGTTACATCATACAACTTCACATCTCCCTCCAAAATGTAAGAGGAAAAAAATCATGTGTTTTTATCTAATTATCTGTTGGTTTTAAAATATTTAATAAAAGCAATTCCAAGTGCTCCCACCAAAATAAGAGCTATTGATAAAATTGTGCAGTTATTAAAAACACATAAGTAATCTGTTCAAAATTTGAATTTTCTGAAAGATTTATTTAAAAGCTTACCGTGAATCACTAAATGAGATATGTCCAGTGATAAAAAAAAAAAAAATACAGACAATATCCATACAATCAAATACAAAAAGCCCCACATTCCATATTTCTCCTCATATTCTGTATTTGGTTGACTTAGAGCTCACTAAGTGATTCTAATATTTTTCAATGCCTTTTACCTTTAAACTGGGGAGGAGGAACAGGTGGGGACAGGCATTAGGAAGGTAGTGCAAGGTGAAGGACATTCTGTTTGGAAATAAACTCTTCTGTGACAATATAGTCCACTAGCCACAAGAACACTCTACCACAGCTATAGCAAAGTCAATAAGTGAATTTTTCTTCATAATATATAAACTATTACCTGAAATTAAGCAACAGATAGATTTGCTACACACAACAAAAACTGCAAAGGTTCTTTAATATTGTCATTTTGAAGCCTTTTCCTGTAGCATATTTACATTTTTATTCTTACCCCTAATCACCTCCCACTCCATCACTGAAATGTACTTTTTGTACTATTTTGCATTATTTTCTCTAATGTCCCCAAAATATAATCACTGATGAACATATTAGCTGATTCTCATTCTGGAGATTCTCCTCCATTAGAAGATTTTAGGGACAAGCCTAAAGCCACACAAAAATTAACAATATTAGGTTAACATTCCATTGGGAATCAGAACCTCAAATGAGGGAAAGCTGCTGAAGCTGCTCACACAATCCCTTAGCCCAGGAAAAAAGCATCCTTTACCAAAATGTTTGAGGGACTGAAAATGTAAAGATCTTCCCTTGCAGACACCAAATGGTTCTTTAGATGAGCAAAATCAAAACCTTCCAAGGAACTGTCACAAGCAGTCACAATACACTGCACCTCCTGTCTGGCTCCACAAGAAAATGCTTGCAGCCGTGTGACCTAACAGACATGAGATCATACTAGCAGTAGAGACTCTGCAGGAGGCTCCATGAATTCAGAAACAGGCCATTCCTGATGCTCAGACTCTAAAATCTGTAGCAGCGTGAAGTGACACAAAATTCCGGCAATATGAAGTAGACTTCCTTGCACATTCTGCACCTGATTGGGAGAGTAGCCCTTCAAGAAAACTGAAGAAAAAAGCACATCATCACTTCTCAGATCCATGATCATTATCACCCAAATGAAAAAGCAGAATAGCGAATCTGCTGCTAACACTTTTGGCCCATAAGCTGCAGATAAGGCCTGTGTGACATACGAAACATGGTTTGGAAACAAGCATTCTGAACACCAGAAAACATGTATCAACTACCATGTTGACATGGTGGTATAGTCAAAGGTAATGTCATCACTTTGAATTTGGACTTGCACATAAAAGCATTCACCTTGAGTCACAAACAGATCTCCTCCCTCAATTCCTTGTCAATACCAGGAAACAGCTCACTGAAAACCATTTTCTCTGGAACAAGAGGAATTAATCTCATTAAGTGTCAGATACCTACAGTATAAACAAACATCAGTATCTATAAGATGGCTGTATAGATTCTTAAGGTAAAAGGAAAGAAAACACCACTTATATATGTAACAGAGATCCATTCATTCTAGATCTAAGGATTAAATGAACTGTCTTCTGCAGGTCACTATTTCTGCCCACTGCCTGTAAAGGGAGATTACAGTAACTATCTCAGCTGTGGATGTCTACACCATAGATCAAAGTTTCATAGATAAAGCCCATCCACAAAAGCCAGTTCCATTGTTCCTCACTAAAAATAAAAACAAGCAAATAAAAGAAAAACTGATTACTATTGTTGAAGAATAACTCAGATTTAGAATGGCTTGACTATTCTGTGCAAGATGAATTTTGTATATATCAAATTAACAAGTAAGGCTGTAATCAGAAAGGCACACAGTTAACATTCACAGAGTAAGGAATAATTAGGCCGTGATGTTTTGAGGATGCTTCATGTGCGTTACCAACTTGGCAAGAATATTCAAGGTCCATCAGAGAGAAAAGAAACATTTTTGAGGTAACGAGGACAATTAGACCTAAGAAATGTAGAATGTGACTGATAAACATCCTGCCCCGGAACGCGCGGAAGGCGGGACGATTGCCAAAGAAGCATGAACTGGGGGAAAGGTAAAGGCGGCAGGGGGAGATCACAACCTCTGACTCCATTCCAGACTGGAAGAACTTGCCCCCCCACACCTGCAAGGACCGTGCGTGCTAATCTACATAGCAAGCAAGGCTAATTTAAATAGAACTGGCCAATGAGATGGTGACTACTAACCAATTAATGTAAATTTAGACGGGTTTTTACTAATCATGTAACAGAATACACACACTGTTTTTCTTTGGTGTGGTGTGCTAGCTTTGTGGAATTACCACCTAGCACCCATCTTTGCACAAATATGAAATAATGTCTCTCCTGAGCGTGTGATTATTGGCTCATTGCACACTGGCAAACGAATCCGCTTTTCAGACACTATTAAAGAAGATACTCATGAAAGATTCTCAGAAAATGGATGTAAATACAAATGGAGGACAAAGAACAAACAAAAAACCAGATGTAATAGTAATCAGATTTCTTTAGACCAAGGTTTTTCAGCTTCATAAAGCTCGGAATCATGATTACTTATCTCAAAAATGTTAAGAAGGGGGAGGAAACCAGCAACAAGACTGCCTCTGAGTTGCAACTCATTTGAAGCTAATGACACAACTGTGCTGCCAGCTTCAAATGCCATTTGCAGAAAAAACATGGATGAAGGAAAAACATTTCATGATTATGAGAGAACTTAGCCTTGTGTCTGGTAGTAGAAATTTCCTTTAGAATGGGAAAAAAAAAAAAAAAAAAAGAGCAGTCTACTGTTTGAATGAAACTACCAGTCCTTGAAGTTTGGATCTACCATGTTTTAGATTGATACAGCCTCTGTTGCTAAGAAAATCAGAACTCATTAGAGGCCTTTTCAGAAGAGAACTCATTATTAGCCTATTTTCTTGGATTGTTTGGGGGTTTTTATAGCAGTCGCTAACACCAAACAGTGAATTAGAACAAGAAAAATTATATTTGTCCTGTTTGGGGGAACTAAGCATCTCCTACCTGCCTTTTCTGCTGACAGCCATGTAAAGATCTTTCTAGAGTACATGAGCAGACCACATGCTGGCCTTGCTGCCTGAGATCACTACTCTGTCAACTGCAGCACAGTAAGTCATCAAAGGGGTAAGAAATATCCATACAAAACTCGAAGCTCTTCCTGTCTCTCAGTTTGAAGTTCAAACACACCGTACACCTTTCCTGAAAATGTTCTTCTCCCAAAAAGTACAAATACCACATGTGGCCATCTCAGAAAAGAATGCATTCAAACCCATTTGAAATCTGTTGGTGCAAGAAAGCTATTTAAAAAAATATTTTTGTCTACACTTCAAAAAATAAGCTAGCTAGAAAACTAGAACTACTTTAAGGAGAAACAAAACAAAAGCTGAAAATACCACCAGTATTAAGTCAGGCAAATAGGGAAAGATGCCGTCTAGTTAAGAAAAAAAAACAAACAACTAAAGAAGAACTAAAAGCCTGGAACATATTCTGACAATTTCTACCACACAACACGCACAAGAGAACACATGAAGATCACTGTGTTGTGGACACAATTAGGTAAGACATATCTCCTGTTTCAGCTCCTCAGATACACAAACATTCCTCCATGTAAATGTACATATATCCATATGGCCACTAGAAGAAAAGCTCTGGGTTCCAGGAAAAGCACAGGTGGAGACTGCAACACTGTGGCCTTTTCTAATGCCAACTCCAAGTCAGAAGTTGAAGTTACACTCTAGGAAACCCTAGGAAAAGCAAGTCCAAGCTCCATAATTTATCAATTTAAGCAGAAAACGTATGCACAAGTAAATGAGTATATAAGGTGATTCTGTACTTACGAAAATTCATCCCTGTAAAACAAAATGCTATATACACAACAAATTTATTTTAAAACTCCAGATTAAACAGACAGCACAAACCATCCACTTTTATGCAGAATTGGAGCTGGAAAACTAGATATGCACATTAGCAAAGCTTTTGCAGGCATTACATGGAAAGAAATGTAATGCATGGCGATACCAATCAGAATGTTTCCTAGTATTCCTTTTTTTCCAGCCACGTATTGTGATCTTTGATTATTTATCTCATTGCAGAAGCGCACTGTAACATTTTTCGTTTCTGTTCTTTTTCCTTATGTTATCCTTTCAGATAACTTATATTTTCTGCTTTTCCCTCTTATTTCTGAATGTTATTTTGCAGGATTAAAACTAAGTATTTCAGAAAATAAAGTGTCTGAATATTTCAAAAGACAGGTTCCCTCATGTAAAATTGTGAAGGAAGAAAGAAGAAAAGCTTTTTCAGCAAAATTCAGGACAAACATGACTCTGCAACAATTCCATCTAAAATAAAACATCTGTATTAACAAATTAATGTACTTGGGGGGGGGTGTCTGTGAAGAGCTGTGACAATCACAGCATACAATATGACAGTGAAAAAGATTTTGCTTTAAAAGTTTGACTATTCAGTTAATATACATTACAGCTACTGTACTGAACCATGCTAAATTTAAAACTTGTTTCACATAAACTAGTCCCTTATGGGTAATAACAGTCTATGAATTTTTTTAACAATATGCAAATTCTACACTTATTGTACTTTAACAATCCCATAGGAATCAAGTCTACTGGTCCTTTTCAGATAACGTTGGAGGAATGGGAAGTTGAAGAAAATAAATCCTTTTTTATAGAAAAAAAATTAAGGTGGGGGGAAGTATTGTACCATGTGTGCAGCAAATGTTGCTTAAAGGAAATTTTAACTAGACCTGGCTAGTGATGAAAGTACATTTATAATTCAGGATTTATTATAATAGTTTTGAAACACAAATAATGCATTTAAAAGAACTTAAAAAACAAGTTTGCTACCAAACTGCACCTGTTAATACAGAAAATCCATCATTAATAAGGTACTGAGCTGTATTTAACCAAGTTTTATGACCCAAGAGATATAGTCAAGCAATAAGTGAAAATACAAGTACAAATAATTTTTTCAGTAAACCAAATCAGACCTGTGTTTCTATACTGTATCATTAAATTTGTATTAAGCAACTGAATGTGACTTCATATCAAAACTCATCACTGTATTAAAATGGTTATGGCACATAGTTGTAGTCTAAAACCACTATTTAAACTGCACTTTAAAATTGTAACAACAATAGAAAAAATTATTTCTCAAATCTTTACACTCAAGAGTTAAGATGCAGTTCTGAACATATGTTCATTTAACTGAACAGGTTAAAAACCTACCAATTCAAACACTCTTCTCTAGGGGAAAATAAATCCTAATGTAACTAGCAGGATAGGCTACTCATTAAAGCTGAACTTGGACAAGTTCCAGAATAAATTTAAGGAAATATGAACGAGCAAGTCTTGCAGTGTAGTGGCATGGAGTGAAAATGAATCTGTACTAATTAAACGATTTTTAAATACGCTTCGGTTGTACCCAGTTTGCTGACAAACTGTAATACAGACTTGCTGAAATATTTGGATAAATCTGGCATACCATTAAAGAAAATAGTTTTCTTCACTGTTTTTGAATGAAAACATGAATTGGTCCTTATTATACACCGCACATAGACACCAATATAACCAATCCATGTAAGTTCACAGGCCTGCTATGAAATATTTTCAGTTTGTAGACGTTAGGAACAGCAACTCATTCTTTTAAAATCAACACCTCAGAGTGATTGAAAGAATATAGTGGTGAACAGCTGGGTCCAGAGGTTTATATAGAGTCCCTAACTGCAAAGCTGGAACCTGCAAAATGTTTCCAAAAATTTAATTTTTGTTATTACTCATATCCTGTACAGTAAAACACGATTAGTTCATTTTTTCCAAAATAACAAAACCAGTAACCTGCTACTAGAACCCAGAAACTATGCCTTAGAAGAACCTGAATGTAATTTAAATGCCTAAATAATTTCAGTCAGCATTTGCACACCTTTCCTCTTAGGCAAACAGAAAATGTATGCTGGTTTTATATTTGACATGAACAAAGGCTTCATCTATATACCTACAACAAATTCATATTTCTACTTAATCTGATCTTTCATATCAGCTTAAAGAAAATGACAATTTTGATCCTTTTTCTTAACATTTAAGCAACTATTATTGGGTAAAGGAAACAATGTCTAACTACTTAATGACAAATACCAAAACTCTAAAGGGAGCGTGCAGGAAGAAAAAGAAAGGGAAAGGAAGTTAACCACTGCAGTCTTGGTATTATAATTTTTAAAACGAAGACTGAAGTCACTACTACTCATAATAAAAAATAGTCATATCACATCTGCATACGCTAACACAATTTTTAGTCTTCAGACTGCAAGATATGGTTATTTGTGCTAGAGGACCAAGTTAATTATTATCAAAAAAATAATAAATAAACCCACTTCAGAACACTTAATTCCAAAAACATCTCCAAGACTGCTGTCTTCAAAACCTCTTCTGCTCTCCTAAAGGCTTCACTAAAAGCTGCCTGACATCTTACATCATCTCTTACACAAGTGCATTTTCAGCAGCTGCAGCTGCCTTTGCCTCTTATTTGTAGGAAACACTGCTAATCATGCAATTTATTACAAGGGAGAAAACAATGAACTTCAAGACTGACCAACTTTTTTCTTTTTTTTTTTTTTTTTAATGAGCAAAAAAAATTAACTTTTTCTTTCTGAAAATTTTAGATATGGGATTAGAAGGGAGCAACACGATCATTTCAAAACTGACTTCTGTATAATTTTTTTTAACATCAGTTCAGGAATTGAAATTGTCAGTGATGAAAAATGTTTGTGAAGTGTTAATTCATACGTGAACTTCAGAAAAAACACAGATATCCTTGAAACAATTGTGAAAACAAAACAATGTAGGCAAAGTACAAGCTTCAATATATCTTAGAAAATGAACAGAGATTATCCATTCTCAATTCTCAGTACAGTGTTTTTAATGGAACGATACAATTTAGCTTTATACAGCAAAGCAAAAATAAATGCATTATTACAAGAACTAAAATAATTAATAAAACTAAAATATCCAAAAGGAATGAACCTTGTAAAAAAAAAAAAATCGGTTTGAAGGAAGGAATGCAAGACTCTGGCTGTACATGTCAGGAGCTCTAAAATCCGACTGGTTTTAAAAATCAGTTTGTTTTATTACATCTGGACATTAAAAGTTATGATCATTAGATTAAAAATTATGATCAATAGATGCAAATAATAATACTGGTTTGGGAAGCAACAAGGAAGTAAGAAGCAGCGTCCTCAGCAGGATGGCTATTGTAACACTATCTGCTGTGAGACACCAAGAAAAAAATGGTTGAAGGCTGCAAGGAAGAAAAGAAAAAAAAAAAAAAAAAGACCTGGAATGTGAGGGTAGGAAAACCTTAATTCCTCTCAGCTTGAATCCAGCCACACTAAGCATTAGATGAGTCTTTCCACCCGCTGGATTAAAAGTTTAAGAAAGAAGGCAAGAAAGCAGTCTGTCCCCACTTTCAGTTAAGTCGTTGCCTATGTGTCTCAAAACGCAACAGATCTGAACTAAAAATCTGTTGATGCCAACACGGGATGAGCCAACAAGAGGTTGAGTTTTTGCCTTACTTTTGGACACATGATAAACTAAGGTAGCTGCTGAAACTGTAATGCAGGAACATGTCAAACTTGTAGCTGAATTAGAGAAACATATTTAGGATGTTTAGATCAAATTCAGCTTACTGAGTGTAAGCTCATCAATGGGACAGATGCGAGGGATCTGAACTCCCAAATTGCAAATGGAGGTCAGTCACTAAGTGCTATTTCTTCCTTTGAAAAAAATTCCTTTTCTAATCACTGGTTAATACTTGTCTCCAGAAAGTATTATTAAAGTGATATGAGTAATGAATAAAAGAAGAAAATTCCAAGTTCTCTGCTCTGAGGAGATTACAATATGAGCCCTCAGTCATCTATTTCCTTAATACATATAGTTAGATTTACACACATCATCAACCAACTGCATCTTGTGCACAAAGTTGTATCTTTGAAGAACAGAATCTTCAGAACTCCATAAGGTGTGTGGGGGGAAAAAAAAAAAAAAAAAAAATCAGAAAACAAGGGACAAGAAACTCTCCTCATGGAATGCAATTAATGCCAATTCAGGACATTTTTTTATTACTTACACTTTAACATTTATTTTTTCTTTACTTCAAGAAGGTCTGTAACTTTTTTACTTGGATCTAGGAACCTTATTGTCATTGATTGTGGACATTAGTGGGGACAAGGGAAGGGATATGACATTTAGCTGCATTATGTTCAACGAGATCCAAATATAAGGACCATGAGAAAATTGAGTACTCATTACTGTGACCAAAGATCAAAACGTATTGAAAAAAAAACCCAAACAAAACAAAACAGAAGTCTGGAAAGAAACAAGGACTTTCTGTAGAGAATCACTGTCTTGGATGAAGGTGGTACAGAGGGAGTCATACCAGAAGCAGAGCACTTTTACATTTACTATTTGAGTTGTGCCTTGTATCTTTTCAGGAGAACTAGCTCCTACTGGTGTAATGGGTTGACGTGGTAAGGTTTTGGTGGGAGGGGGCCACAGGGGCGGCTTCTTTAAAAGTTGCTAGAAGCTTCCCCTGTGTCCGATATAGCCAACGCCAGCCGGCTTTAAGACGGACCCACCACTGGCCAAGGCCGAGCCCATCAGCGACAGTGGTAGCGCCTCTGGGATAACATATCTGACAAGGAAAAAAAAGTACCTGGGCGCAGAAGCCTCAGCCGGAGAGAGTGAGAACACGTAAGAGAAACAACCCTGCAGACCCCCAGGTCAGTGAAGAAGGAGGGGCAGGAGGTGCTCCAGGCGCCAGAGATTCCCCTGCGGCCCGTGGGGAAGACCACGGTGAGGCAGGCTGTGCCCCTGCAGCCCAGGGAGGCCCACGCT
>JAVKLA010000027.1:30187058-30218105 GCA_034782735.1 Sagittarius serpentarius | reverse complement strand
CTGTCCAGTTGAGGAGGGGGAGTGATAGAGCGGCTTTGGTGGGCACCTGGCATCCAGCCAGGGTCAACCCACCACAACTGGGAAAAGCAGCAATACCGAAATAAATGCAATCATTATCATTTACCTCCTGGTAAGTGATAGTTTTGGGGCAGGGTGTGTGTGGTGTGTGTGGATAAGACAGAACTTGGAGATGCTGTAACTAAACAGCTGCAGATGATCAAGACCATCAAAACCACCAGAGGTAACCAGATGAAAGTTGCTAGTGGCCTTAAACCTCCAAACAGCAAAGATCTGTGTTTATTAAAACAAAGCAAATACTACTCTTTTTTTGTAGCTTTTGTAAATCCAGTATCATTGCTTTGGATGCCACAGTGTAATCCAACCTCAGTAGCCACAGGGCTGGAACTGGGTTTGGGGAACTGCCTTCCCACAGAGCAACCTGCTTTTCTGTCCAGAGAAGCAACCTCATCCTCTCCCTTTTCCTTTTCCTCTTCTCCTTCCCCCTTCACACACTCCCAGAAGCAGCAGCAACAGCCATTAAATCAATCCTTTAAATCTGCCACACAGAGCCATTTGGTTGCCATTAGCAGGTAAAACAGGGAGCCAGGAGGGCTCAAAACATGCTGGTGCTCAGTAAAGAAAACTGCACTGACAAACGCAGTCATCTGCTGAACATGATGCCACAAAACAGGAACAGGACACAAAGGCTGCTGCCGTTTGGCAAGGAGATCCATGCTTAACCTGGTGTTACCAGGGGAGCAAGAGTCATGACTGTAGCAGTGCTGAGAAAAGCAACTGCTTCCAAGAGCAGAGCTCATAGAAACCATCCCTGCAATCTGAGGAAAATTCACACAGTCAATTCAGCAGCTAATACAGTCATTTACAAGGTATTTTTGTAGGATATAGGATATGTAGGACAGAATTTTGTGGAATTACTATAGGAGCATAAATAAGGATTTTTTGATACAGATTTCTATTCAATATGATCTTTTAAAAGTGCACTCATTATTTTGAAGTTGCTGTCAAATCACCTTTATTATTCCCAGCAAAGCTGCAAAATTTGGCATCTTAAATACAAATTAGTTATCTCCTAATAAATTTATTTCAAAACGTGCAGATGTTTCATTTCTTAGTCTATTCTATTAATGACTTCAAATTTCAAACTTTTCCTACCCCAAATTTGCAACGCGACTTTCGTCTTTACTATTTCTTACAACACTTTGGAAAATATCAAACGTTCAAAAGTTACATATACATTATTTACAAGAAAACAGCCCAGCTCATGGGCTCTATCTATGCTGAGGACCTTTCCATTTGCCAAAGCCAGCACAGATGACCAGATATGACCATACCCTGTAGAAGGAAAAACCTGAGTGTAGAGCTAAATTTTATGCAGAGGAAAAGTTGCAATCACAGAACTCTGACCCTTCTCCAGTCAACAAAGGTATGAGGAACTCTCAAGAATGCAGATATGGTACACAGAGGCTTTGTTTTCTTCTCATCTGAAGACATCTCCTCAAGTAAGGGTATTAGCAAATCTTGTGAGCTAGGAGCAGTGGCTTGTAAGAGTTAACTGAGAAGATAACAAGACAGCTCCTCTTTCTGGGGAGCACAGAAGAGGAACTGCTTTGATCAGGAACAGTCATAAGGACAGATCCACAGACTTTGCCGTCTCACAAAAAGCTAAGTAACTTGTAGAGCATTCTTCCAACCCTTGTAGAAAAGACAAGACATAAAGTGACAGAAGACAACAGTGACATTTAAGAAAAGAGGCACAAAAAGGCCCATAGAATTATCTTCCTCTCACAGGTTTCAAATGGTAAGAGGAAAAAGAAAGGAAAAAACCCAGTACAGTGGGATTAATAGATTTGGGATTATGGCACAAGGATGGAGAATAGACACCAAGAAAAAATAAGAAATAAGAGAACACAGAGGAAAAGAAGCATCTTTAGAGTATTTCCAATAAAATGCTTGGAAATGGGAAGAACATAAGAATAGAAGAAACTCAAAGCACATGTGAAGAAGAACACGCTGTGTGACAACCTTCTTTGAAAGTGCTTTGAAACTGAAAGTCGGGTCAGGAAAAATAAAATGGTATTTAAAGCATTAAGAGGAAGATACTTGTGGAACGAAGTGCTGACAATGGGAACAGAAAGAGAATACTAACATCTAACCCATACACACACACACTTTCCTGCCCTCCCTTGCAAATTTCTCACATACACCATTTTTTAATATGTACTCTTAACTCACCTCTAAGTACTCCCATGAAAACTGTGTGAAACAGAAAAAAAGTGACCAAATGTAGATAAATTTGCCTAATTCTTCTTTTTCTTGAAGATTATTAAGAGCTGCAGAGTTGTTAGAAAATGGGCCACAAATCACTGAAAGAAGCACAAAACTCCCACTTTGTTTCCTCTCTGAAAAGTTCGAAGATCTTCTTGGGAACTAACATAGTTTCAAATTCCCTGCTAAAGATTCAAGAGCTGAACACAACCCCAACTTCACATAAACACTAACAACTGATCTAAATAAGAAACTTTGTCCAAAAAGGTATGTTGGTTAGGATTTGGGGTTTTCTGTAAATTGCTTCTACTAAATACTTTCGCATACTGCTTACTTTGTTTCATAAACAGATAAAATCTTTTGGTGGAAAAAGACGCATTTAGAGTGAGAGAAAAAAGGTGTTTGAAATTCTGGCAATTTTTTTATAGCTAGACCATAAAGGTCAGAGAGGTAAGAAGGTGCACATCTGCATTAGCTAAAACAAAATAAATATTTAAACTGAAATATTGCACTGAATGGGGATGCCACAAACAGAAAGTACACAAGACTAGAAGAAACAAAGCCATATTTCTGTATTCACAGGCAACTACTAAATTCCATTAAATCCAGAAAGGTAAATAAAAGCACCCAACTCCACTCTTCCTTGCCTTAAGTACCCCAAAAGCCAATTCTAGTATCCTTTAATATGCAAGTTACAGCATCAAAAGGAGGTTGCTGGAAGAGGGGAAAGGTACTTTGTTTTTCCCATTACCAGAAAAGCCTTTAATATAGCAAAGGATGGATCAAGGGTATCATCAACAGCAAGGACATGAATGGACAAGGTACGCTAGTGATTCACATGTATACACTGCGTAAGAGCAGAAAGAGTATAAGAGTTAAAATTATTATATTGTGGCCTCATTAATTAGCAACCTCAAAAGGATTTTAAAGGATATCAGAAGCTATTTAAACCAAAACATTAAATCTCAGTAAATGCATAATACTTTTTACTTCAAAGACCACAATTGTTAAATCTAAATTTACCATTTTAAGCACTGACTCCGGCATTGACTTTACACCATTCTTTCCTCAAAAATAATACAAATTCTGAAGCAGATTCTATGGATACAGGTTTTTTGTGTTCAGTTTTGGTCTGTTCACTGTGAGTCTCATTACATCTATTTGGTTACTTAAAAACTCCACGAGCCCTAGTGAGTCTTCAAGACCAAAGTTATTACATACACACACACACACTGAAGAAAAGATACTGTCAGTAAAACACATCAGAAAAACATTTTCTTGCTGTAATATATGTACACAGCCAAATCCAAGATGAATGCAAAATAAAAGTTAGTGTAACAAGTACACATACTTTCAGAGCAAGACACTAAGTCAGTGACAGCATTATAAAAATTCCATTTCCACCTTCCCTTCTTTTAAAAATACAAAAATTATATTCCTACTTCTGTCATTCTGCGTGTATATGCACATTTCTTGACTATCAGAGGAATATTCTAATCATGCTCACCAAATATATTTCCTTCTATTCGACTGTTCATTTTGGAATCAGTCATTAAACTCAAAGGAAAAGCTAGTTAAACATCAGCAAAGAAAACTAATTAAAATTTATTTTGAAATCCTGTAGGCTTTTGTTTAAAAAACATACATGTTATAATGGATAAATATTCTGATTAATTGAAAAATTAATCCACAGTTCTTGCATTAGTGTCTTAACCAACATAATCCTTTCCATTTCTTGCATCAGTATCAGAAGCACCTGCAACAGGCAGAACTGATTTCCAAATCTGTTCTGATAAACAGACCTTATTCTCATAGTTTACTGTTTAAATGCCTCATCCCACATGAGCCTGACTTCAGTTTTTCTTGTTCTTCCTCTTTTGTTCAAATTGCCCTCTAACATTCTCATCCAAAATATGTCATACTAAAAAACCTAGTTTAGAAACTGGGAGTTTATGTCCTTTAGAAGAGTTAAACCTAAAGAAAATCAGGCAACACCTACCAAACATACAGGCCCAACGGAGGTCCAAACGTTAGCATGTGTTCAAGACAGTACCTGTTCCTCAGTATATACAACTGACAGGTTACTTTCGCTTACTTTAAAAGGCGTTGCTAAAGAAAAAGTAGTTTAAAAAAAAAATACAAAGCTATAAACAACCAGGATAAAAGTGCTTGATGAAAAATGGTGAGGATGTTTCCTTGTACACAAACAATACACAAACACTTTAGCCTAGAACCAAAGACAGATCCTGATCTATGAGAAGGACTATTCCTATAGAAAAGGAAAAGCACATCTGGGTCCCAGAGGGAACAAACATGAGAATACTTGATGCTGGACACAGTACAGTATGCTTCTCCTACCTAGAGATGAACACAGATGCAGTAAAGCTGCTAAGGTATTATGGACAGCTGAAGAGGTAAACATGCACATAAGCCTTTATATTTGGTTTATTTGTTGCTCTGAGGGTAGATATAGGGGGGGGTGGTTAATAAAATGTTTTTAGTCACCATTTGTCATAGTTATCAAATTCAGCTGAGTGTCACATTAACTTGCTTGTAAAAATACATGCATAGTTTAAGACTACAGAGTTTCTGGTACCTCACTCCAGGTGGAAATGATGGCTACCACTTAAGACTGAAGCTATGCAGAGTCAAAGAAGGGTATGCTACAGCTTATCCAGCTACATAACAATGTTCCATAAGCATAATGAAGGTAACTATAAAAAGATAAACAAAATCAGTAATTCTATATAGTTTATTCAAGAAGCCTTTAAACATACAGCTTTGGTGAAGGAGGATTATTTGGTACACAAGGTGAATACTACAATTTAAGAAACATAATTCTATAGGGAACTCTACTAGAAGTCCTAATGCTTGAAAGAATCTAATTTTTTCAAGTTATTGTATTTAACAACTACAAATTTTTAAAACTGTGCTTTCAATCCTAGTAACTCCCATGGCATTTTCTTAAAAAGAAGATGCAAAGAAAAAAATGAAAGGTAAGAGAGCAACTGCAACACTAAAGTACTCTCCTTCAAAATCCTATCTAATAACCAACACTGGAACAGGACTGCCTAGCAGGATGACACCACAGTTGACATCCATGCCATTCAGTTTCAGGGTGCAAGCTTCAAGCAGGTTACATCCTTATATGCCAACTACAGAAGGCCAAGTGCAGGCTCCAGTAATGGGCTGTGGCTGGGCACACTGTTTACCTGTTCGCTTGCTCCCTGCCAGTCTCAGGCCATGGGCCCCCGGCACTTTTCTCAAACAATGCCGAAGGGACCAAGCATGCCAGAAGCTGTCCCCCGGTCTGAAGTCCAACCGTACCCTTTTGAGCTTTAAAATTTTTTTGTTTTTTTCCTCCTTTTGGGAGTGGAAGGGAAAGCTACAGGTAGGCATGTGGATATGAACTGAGCCACGAGAGGCCACCAGGCCTCAGGGCCACAGACTGGTTTCTGGAATGTTTTATTTAGTATTATAGAGGCCAGGTCACAGACTGTATTTCTCTTTGTGATTCACAGATACACTGAAAGAGAGGGAAAAAAAAAAAAGGCACCAAATTGCTGGCAAAATTCTGGAGAAATAATGAACACTATGTGTCAAGAATTGCCACCAGTGGATCTTTCTGGCCAGAGTTTACATGGGTAAAGCCTCATAACTGAGAATATCACCAAAAACCCTAACCAGGTATTTTCTACAGATAGTGGCAACACTAAGTAAGAAAGAATTTCCAAATACATCCAAAACAAAAGGAATATATATTAGAGATTCAAATTTTCTTTAGTATTTATGCTGCCTAACAGCAATTCAGCTTTAAGACGGTAAGTTTTTCATACCTTTCACCAGTCTCAAGTAAAGCAAAATGCAGTTTTAACCCTGAAAATACTACGCATTTTGAAATAAATACCATTTGCTTGTTTCTAAGTACAAATGCCAGCAAATACTGATGGCAACAATTACAACAACCAGGATAAAGTATTCACCATGTGCAATCACTTTCCTGGACAGATATTAGTTAATAGGCTTAATTTACTTTCCCTGAAGAGCCTTGACAATTAATTAGACTAAATAACTGCACTGGAAACACTACAGATGACCACCCTTTACTGTCAACTCTGTTGAATTTCCTCCTCATGGACAATACTAAAAAATACAACTGCTTCCAATTTACATTGATTAAAATTGCACTTCTAACAGATTTGCTGAATGCTGCCTGCCACATCTGCTGAGAAGCAGTAACAATAGATCTGGATTTGATTTAAAAAAAAAAATTAAACTAGAGGTTTCCAACTGAAGTTAATTTGTAGTCACACTAATCAAGCTACAAGTCATGTACTGAGAAGGCAAAGTCCTTCACGGACAGAGGGTTGTTCTTGGTAACCAACAACAGTTCCTTCCAGAAGAGTGCAGTTGAAAAGTGCCCCAAAATGTTTGTGTTGAAACTTGATATGTTATTATCACTGCAGATTAGAACATGTTCCACACAAGTTCCTTAAGCATCTTCATCCTTGTACACAAGCATGGCCTACTTTAACTGTTATAACGAAAGATATGTTAAACTGTGTTATCAATGAAAAATCACTTTCCTGTTAAAACTAAGTGTTAAATCACCCTATATTACTGTTCACAATTTGCTATGATATATTGACATACCTACTACTCAAACACAAAGATGCACAGTAAACTCAACTTCTACAAGTGTCTAATTCACTGCTCACAAAGCCATACCAAAACCAGCTACCAATAAATTAAAAAAAACCCTAATTCAGTATTATGTTCTTTGACGCATTTTCTAGGCAATGGCAGAGAAGTACACAATGCTGAAGCAATACAGCGTACTCCCGAGACCGACTGCTCACATCTGAGGCAATTCTACACAACCACCTCTGCAGAACCCAAGAGAATGACTGTTTCTGTCTGCTTTTGCATAGCCCATATCACTGGCATATCTCAATAGTTCAAACAGATTTTTACACATGCTAGCTGTAACTCACACGATGCTGATGTGGCTGAAATTCTCTCCTGTCCCATACACTGATGGCAGCTGTTCAGGCATGCAAACTCAGATCTTTTCTGTTTCGAAGGGTACCCTGAATTTTCATCTGGCAGTTATATCCAATTACTGACATAACTAATAGTCACAACTGAATGCTACAAAATGAGTTTCATGTGTTTTTAACCTGTTTCTGCTTCTGACCCAGGAAACAAGCATGCCCCTCAACTGCCCATGTGAAACACAATCCACACCCAATCTAAATTGACATTACTCTTGATTTACTGTGACTAGTCAATAAAACAGGCTGCCAAAATCAAGAGCCAAGTGTCAATTTATTGGAAAACTTCCTAGATTTATGATCTAATATTCACAGTCTGTGGATATCCAACTGTGTGTTTCTTGCCAGCAGGGTCCGCTTGCCTCTTACTAGCAGAACATCACTGAACTGCACGACGGCTATGTCTCATGACTCTCAAGCTCACAAACCTACCGTGATTCTAGTTCTAAGCGGCATTACTCCACTGGACATGCCCTGCAAAGATCTTTCAATCAAAAAAGTAACAAAGCAAGATAGTTCACCTGATCCCCCATTATATACTTTTAATCCTCTCCTCAGTGAGCAGCAAATCTAAAATCTCCTACTGTCATCACAGTAGTACCTCGTTGGTAAAGGCCATGTCAGCAGGAGCTAATATCCTTGCTAAGAACTTCTTCCTGTGCAAGAAGCCAGAGCATCTACCACACTGCTTGTGGATCAACAACTGGAATTGCTCTCACTCTGGTCAATTCTTTGTGATACCGTTAAATGCACACAGGATTTTCAAGAGGACCCATAAAGCAGACATGAGCAGGTGCACATCCTGACTCATACTGGAGCCTATATTGACCTTACTGGATTGTGTAAGGAGTCTAATGATGAACTCTGTCAATAAGAATAAAGTTGTAGGGCATACCACTACGTAGCTTTGATTAAGAGAGGTATGTTTGCCTTGCAAAACAATACACGATGGAAGAAAATGGAAGTAAAGCTGTATAAAAATACAAACACCTTCACAGTAACAAAAGTTTGAGCAGAAATCTCAACAGTAATAACACAAGGTCTTTAGAATTCTCAGGTTTTGGAATGTTTAATATTAAAGTTAGAAATTAAAAAAGTTAAACTAAATTATGTGTACAAAGCAACCATTTGGCAACTACATGGTGACAAAGTCAAAATAAAAGCTAGGAAGTCAGGAAAGAAAACACAAAATGCTGATGTTCAGGTTGCTGACAAAGGATGTTTCTCAATATTGTTGCATAATAGTTCGCCAAAAGGAGGTTATGACCTAACATGCCAATCTAATGTAAATGTAACAGATTATAGAGACATAGTAAATATTTACCTTTACAGTTAAATCTGTGTTGAAATATTAAGAACAGCTATATTATATAAACGTTCTTAAGGGTTCATAAAAACAACGCCTACAGAAAATACATGTATATATATATTCCCTGTGGGATCTTTGTATCTAGATTTTTATAGTGATCTTGTAGTACTGTGAGGGCTTTCATAAGTGAAACAAGTGACATCGTATCTCTGGGCAGCTGAGGTGCCCAGCATATGATACATGTGACCTCCTCTAACAGCAGAGGAAGTTTTAAACTTTTGTCAGCTTTCATCAATAATGATTAGCTCTGCAATAAAAACACTGAAGGAAAGAGACACAATGCCAACACAAATCAAATCTCATGTTGTCAAGAATCCTTCTTCATCAGATTAGCACACTGCCTATGTTTAAGCTGAAATTTATTTCCTAAGACAGTATCTGCAGAGAACAAACAGCTCAAAAGAAAGAATCTTTGCAAAAATTGTATCCATTTAGTCTCGCAAAGATATTTTTTTTTTGTTTACAAGTAATAATCTAGATCCACTTGCAAGTTCCTACTCCAGATTTTTGTTCTGATAGAGTAACAATTCAAGAACAATCAATTAACTGCTCTGTACTTTCTAATAATTAAAGTGCAGGCCATAAAATCTCAGATACTAATCTACCTGGCAGGTCCTCAACTTGTTCATAAAAGGTTGATTCACACACTGAAATTTAACACAACCAGCTATTAGTCAAGTCTGTACTGATGCTCCCTTGCAGACAGCAAACCAGTAGCTATTTTGCTCCGGTCTCAAAATGAGAAAAAAGAGACTCATTATCAAGGAAACAGACCCCTTGAAAGTAGACTACTGGACCAAGAAGCTGAACACAAAGCATGCAGGGATAGATCAAGTCATCCCCATTTATAATCTTATTCCATCAGTGTTTAGAGTCTCAAAAGCTGCCAAAAGGTGGAGACAGTAAGTGAGAACCTTCCCGCAGACCTGATAAAGGAAAACGAGAGTATGGAACACTTGTCACAGGAAGGGAATTTAGCGAACACAGGTCAAGAAAAGAAGAAAAGCAGTAAAATAACACATACAACTGGATCAGTATCTAGCTCAAAAAATACAGATGACACTTCACTATCAATCCAGATATCGGAAAAATAAAGGAAGGCTATTCAGAATCTATGTTCTTTAATGTTACTTTAATACTCTGCAGAAGTACAATAAAGTGATTTTTTTTTATAAGTGACAGAGGGTTATAACACTAAAGTGTCCTACACTAGATTACCTCACCTTTTTACAAGGGTGTGTAGTGATAGGACAAAGGGTAATGGCTTTAAACTGAAGGAGGGTAGGTTTAGATTAGGTATTAGGAAAAAATTCTCCACTGTGAGGGTGGTGAGGTACTGGAACAGGCTGCCCAGAGAAGCTGTGGATGTCCCATCACCAGAAGTGCTCAGGGCCAGGTTGGATGGGGCTTTAAGCAACCTCGTCTAGTGGAAGGTGTCCCTGCCCATGGCAGGGGGGTTGGAACAAGATGATCTTTAAGGTCCCTTCCAACCCAAACCGGGCTACGATTCTATGATTCCATGATCTGTTATCACAGACATTGTAGCCAAAAGAAAAAAATATCAACTAATTACTCTCAAGATTTCAGTTCAGCAATAAACATTCTTGTCATGCATTCTAGGCTTTTAACCATACTCTGCTAATTCTCAATTGTTTTTAGGCATCCTCCTGAAAGCTTTGAAAGCTGCTTTACAATCTGGCAGACACTACATGAAGTAGCTGTAAAATATTGACACTAACATTGTATTTTGCATCTTGTTGTGCTTGACAAAAACAAAAGACCAGATGTTTTTACTTCCATATAAAAATAGATTAGCTACACAATTCAAAAGATGTCCAAGACTTATTTAACTAGTGAGCTTGATCACATTTCTTTTATAAGAAAAAAAGTGTATTAACTGAAATTAAAACAGACATCAATCTAGTACGAAGCAAAACAGCACTTTTGTAACGTTTACAGTTATTTACTGGAATTTACTGGGCTGAGATGTTGCTGAAATTTTATCTGTTAAAACATGCTACCAATGTTTATCAACTAGTTTTTAAAAAAAACAAGTATTACCACAGTATTTTATACACCATATACATTTTGAGATTATTATATTGAAACTAGAAAAGAAAGCTATTCTACTGATTTATGTCAGAAATAAAATTGAGATTTTCACTGCTAACTCAAAACATACTACCTGAGGGATTCCATAACAGTTCATAAAATGTCTTTGTTTTTAAAAGGTATGGTCTGTGGCATATATTTTCTACGAAGAAACAGAAGAACACATGTAGCATCAGATGTATGTACGTTAAGAAACTCTGGAATGTGAAATCTAAAAATCCAAATAAAGCAGGTGGTATAATTTGGGGGGGTAGGACTGAATTTAAGTTTAATGACATTACCAGGTTATCCTACCAGACTAATTCTCACTCACTGCATGACTTCAATGAAGCGCTCAGTTCTCATGCTGATTTCGATTTAGTTCAAGTGCTATTTGATGCGTTTCATCTGGAGTTTTATTCACTTCAAACTACACTTCATTTAACCAGGCTGCTGCTGTACTCATTTGTTTTTCTACTTTACTACCCGAAAATTGGTGTTGCTTAGTTTAGATAAATTGTTGGAATAAGTTAATTTTATATAATTATTTCACACTGTTAAATAAATAAGATTTAGAAAGATATCATATCACAGAAAAAAGTAAGAAAGCAAGCTATTAAAATTATTTTAAAATACACTAGACAACAATAAGTGTTGGTCTTAAAAGATCTGCTAATAAATGCTGATAGATGATTTGCTGTTTCAACATAGGACCATTCTCCTGCCTCCACTCCCCAAAACTACTGCTCATTTTTATTCTTCTGTGTTATTAGTCTACCATACAGCTGGGCACACATCGTAATACAATGTACTTTTAAATAAGAGAGAGAAAGAAAGTGAGCAAGACAGAAAGCATGAGAGAGAAGTAGAGAATGCACAAGAGAGAATACAAGTGTGAGACTGTGCACACAAGCTAGAGCGTGATGGCAAGCCTGCAACCGCACGTGTAGAAAAGCATGAGAAATCAAGCATGAGCAAGCAAGAGATTGAGCACAGTGAGCACAACCACACACAAAAGAGCACAAGTGCACTCATGAGAAAGCACTGGGCACTTGAATACCATGAACTTGTCAGATTTTTTCCAACTATTTTTTATCTCTAAAATAATTCTTTTGTGTTGCACAATTAACCAGGGGTTTTATAATGTAGCAAATAAATTTAAGTTTACCATTAAACACTAATTTATTTCTACAGTTTACTAACAAGGATTACTAACCAGAACTTAGTGTTAAATGTCAGGTCATGTCAGGAAAGGCTGTCAATCCTACCGGAGTACTGAAGTACTCTTGATCAGTGCTGGTTATGGGTTATCCTGGTAACATTTTTTTTTTTTTTTTAGAAAAATGCTGCAACAGAACAGCAATTCATTTGAAGTGGTTAGTACTTTTGCAAACTATTGATGGAAAAAATGAGAAAGTCAATTAGGCTGCTACCACCTGGTGGTGTGCTGATTATGCTAAAACCCTCTTATATTTAACATGGTATCACACCTTGTGAGAAAAACACTAGTATATTCTCTGTGTAGCACCAAGAGCAACCATAGACATAGTCGGGGGTTTTTTTTATAATTCATTAAACTTTCACAAACAAATGAATGTTGCAAATTAGCCATACAACACAGAATGTTTGAAGCCAAAGTATTTAACACACTAACCTGTTTTCCTGTTACTTTGTCATTTTATGTAAGATTCTTTGTGTGAATTTAGTCATAAAGTAGTATTACGACAGCTACTCTCAAAATGAGTGCTAAAGAAAACTACTGTCTTGTCCAAAGTATTGCCAAAACGCATTTTCTTGAAAATACAATTCTTGTATTAATACACTGTATTTATAAAAACTATTACACACTGACATTTATGATCATAAGATTTAAGCTGTAGAGCTAAATTTAAAGTAGTGAATTTCCATGGCATTGAAGTTAAAAAAAAAAAATTTTATATAGGTCATTTCATAAAGCACAGAATTGTCTTCAGAACAAAAGTGTTCGCATTTAAAACCTGAACTACAAACAGCTTCATACCTGATCACAGTGTTAAAATTTCCAACTGTAAAAAGTAACAGATATAAAAGTCTAGTAAAGACTATCTTTTTGTGGGGTTGCGGTGTTTTGGGGTTCCCCCTCAATTTCTTGCTTTTTTATTTGGTTGAGTTTAAAACAGAAAGAGCTGACCTGTTCAGTTAAACACATCAAGTTTGCCGTCAGTATATAACTTCAGCTTTTGTATCCATTCAAGGAAGAATGGAAACTGGTTCACAGAATTCTACAAGGTCTAGAAGAAAGCCATTTACTACAGGGCTTGTGTAGCCTGTTTTCTCAACCAAACAAGGGTCTACAATGTTTATTAACAGCTAACCTTACAAAGAAATTTATTAATGATAACAGACTTAATAGCAGAATATGGCAGAAGAGACAGAAGTTTAGGGATATATATGGAGCTTGGTAATTTTAAATCGTTCATTAGAAACACAAAAGTAGTTGAATACATTACTTAAATAAACTGGACGTGCTTAATGCTCACCAATATTTGGGAAACTTGATCAGCTTGCCATAAACAGCAGTACTGAATGAAGGGATAACGGGAACAGGGAAGCAGTACAATCCTTTACTGTCCAAAGAAGTCAGTGCTGCTTGAAAACCAAATATCTGAAACAAATTAAGTTGGTCAAAGGGTATGCTATCACATGATTAGATCAATTTCAAATTACTTTTATAACATAATACACACATTTTTAAATACACTCAGTAAATATGAAATAAGTTGTGTATTATTTTTAGGTAATTCCTTTTTCCCGTAACACAAATATAACTAGAAAAATCTAAAATAATGCCTCAATAGGAATACATACAAAAATATTTTCTTCGCTCAAAAAAGTGTTAACTATGCTCTGCTTAACTTAAAAAAAATGCTGAATTATAATTTATCAACTAAAATACATTATTCTATATCATTTAAATTTATAGATTGTACATTGCCTTTCATATAAAATAAATAAAATCACTTTTTGTAATTATAACAACTTTGGCCTAAAAAAGTAGTATTTAAGGAAATGAGAAGCTTCCCTTCAAGGTTTTCTTCTTAATAAGAGCATCTAAAGAAAGGTTCATCAACTCTTCTTTATGATTTTTCCCTGTTTAGTATGGAAAACAAATGGTTGTAGAGCTGACTTTTTAACATGCTGTACCATCATTCACATAAGAATAAAACACTTTGCCCTATATTAAAGCTAGCAAATAAGCCCTGTAAGAGTCAAAATTGAAATCCACGTTTTGCAAACACTTATCAAACAGCTGCTAAAATCCTTTTGAACAGAAAAAAAAATCCCCTTAAACTGAAAAACATACAGATGACTTGCAATATTGCTATCCCAGCCACTTTAAATGTGACAGAAAGTAGACCTGTCACCCAGAAAACT
Organism: Sagittarius serpentarius; assembly: GCA_034782735.1. NCBI lineage: Eukaryota > Metazoa > Chordata > Aves > Accipitriformes > Sagittariidae > Sagittarius > Sagittarius serpentarius. Next base: position 30,203,891 of record JAVKLA010000027.1, on the reverse strand, counting down.
GAACAGCTTGCCATGCAATTCTGGGACAGAGTTTGTTTTATAGTTTGCAAATAGTAAGTATTTCATTGTTTAAATCGCTATTAAGATACCAGCATGGAAGTGAATGGATAACAAAAATTTAGCAAAATTAACAGTACTAGTAGCATTTACATTTTAGTAGCACCCAAAAGGTTTCAAACTGCCTGAGCACATCCTAAGAGGTTGGAAGGTCTGTTTTAAAACTCCTCTTGAGATTTCAGTTTTTCATTCTACTAAAATCTCAGCAGATAACAACCGAATAATCTCAAAGCAATTTTTCAGTAGCTTCTTAAACTTCCTCCAACCTCACAATAAAAACTCCTCTCACATACTGGATCTTTAACTGAGAACATTCAGAGTTTTTTCCTCTTATAGCAGAAAAAAAAGATGAAATTGTTTGGCAACAGTTTTTGATTCACACCTTCACTATCATAGTTTTGCTCTATCAATACTACTAGAAGTGATGGTTTTTTCTCATAACATCCCATCAAGTTTCTATATGTAATTCACTGCAATCTACGTATTCTATGAACATTATCCTAGAAGAGGGGAAAGGTTTCTTTCAAAATTACTTTAACTCAATCTTGCTACAAAGACCTTGGGGCTTCAGTCTGTGTAGTTTCCTCATATGAAGTTCTCTGTTCATATTCCAAAACATTTGGCTCAGGTCAGAAGCAGCAATCCCAGACAACGAAGACATTCTGTGAAATCTGTTTACGTCTTTTAGACAAGCTGAAATCTTTCTCCCAAGGATTATCTGTACTTATATTCACTTTTTCTCAGCATACTGCAATAAGAAATAGATCTCAAGACTTCTTTTACCTTGAGATAGCAGTGTGAGTAACAGTAATGAAGCAGGTTGTCGGATGGCTGGCCGAGGCTGCTGACCATGTGCACCAGTTGTTCAGCATACATTGGCACGGAGTGCTCCAGGTTAACCTTATCCACCAAAATTCGGATGGAAGGTAAAGGCCGCAGGGGCTGGAAACTTGCAGCATTTAACATTCCACTTAAGTTCTAGGAGAAGGGGTTAAAAACCATGCACTTATTACACTACAGATATGTTATCTACCATATTTACATACTCTTACCTCCCCACACACACAAGCAACTCTACATGTAATAAAGTGTTTACAGATACCATGGATTTATGGTCATTATAATATCAATCCTCAAATCTTTTCAAAATAACTTCTTTGAAGTTTTAAAAGTTTATACATAAACTTTTTATGCAGAACTGTCTTGGGTGTAGGTGTCCACGTTGCTGGTAGTGGCAGGGGGCGGGGCTGCAGGGGTGGCCTCTGTGAGGGGAGAGCAGGGGCTGCCCTGTGCCAGGCATGGCTGGTTCCAGCCGGCACGGCAACAGCCCCAACGCGGGACACAGCTGAGCCCATCAGCCAAGATGGTGGCACCTCTGTGGAAACGTACTTAAGAAAGAGCAAAATGGCCACACAGGCTGAGAGGACTCGGGGGCAAAAAAAAAAAAAAACAAAACCAAAAAAACCAACAAACAGTGAGAAACAGCAATACCAACAGCAAGGTCAGAGAAGGAGGAGGGGGGAGGAGGTGGTGCTCCAGGCAGGGGAGCAGAGGTTCCCCTGCAGCCTGTGGAACAGACCGTACCAGAGCAGATATCCACACTGCAGCCTGCGGAGGACCCCGCACTGGCACAGGCGGATATGCCCTGAAGGACAGTGCAGCCTTGTGGAGGGCCCACAATGGAGCAGATTTTTTTCCTCAAGGACTGCGGCCTGTGGGAAGGACTCACACTGTAGCAGGGCAAAAGTGTGAGGAAGAGGGAGTAGCAGAGATTTGAGTGTTATGGACTGACTGCAACCCCCCCACCCCCCTGCACTGCAGGGTGGGAGGCAGAAGAGTCACAGGATGGAGTGAAGTTGAACCTGGGGAAAAGGGGGGATGGGGGAAAGGTGTTATTTGGATTCTTATCTTTTTTTCTCACTATCTGAATCTATTTTAATTGGCAATAAATTACATTCATTGTCCCCAGGTCGAGTCCGTTTTGCTCGTAATGGTAACTGGCAAGTGAGCTCCCTCTCTTTGGCATCTCAACCCATTTCCTATTCTCTCCTGCCCTGTCCTGCTGAGGGAGGGGAGTGAGAGTGGCTGGGTGAGCATCTGGCAGCTGGCCAAGGTCTACCCACTACAAGAATATGCAAAGTCAAAATATTTTGTTCCATAAAATATTTGTTTACATTTTTAGCATTCCAAAGCACTACCACCATACTAAACTCGTGCTGATCTAACCTTTACACTGTCATGTATTCAGTCATGCCAGACATCTCAGCAAATGAAGATGCCATTCCAAAAAAATAAATGCTGCAATTTTATACATCCAACTATATTTTTCATAGTATCCATTGACATGGAGTACTGTGTCCAGTACAAGACAGACATGGACATACCAGAATAAGGTTGTTGGAGTGCTACCAAAGTGGCTGAGGGGTTGGAACACATAGGCTATCTCTTGGGAGAGACCGAGACAACCGGAGTCATTCAGCCTAGAGAAGGCCAAAGGGAGATCCTACTGCTGTCTACAGTTACCTACTGGGAGGGTACAGAGAAAAGGGAGCCAGACTTTTGTCAAAGGTATACCATGACGGGATGAGTGGCAACAGACACAACTTGAAACACAGGCAAATTCCAAGCAGGTCTATGTGAAAACTTTTTATGGGATCTCTATCCTTGGAGCTAATTCAGCACTTGACTGGACAACCCCTGGAGCAACCTGCTTTGCTTGGGCTTGCTTTGACCAGGATGCTGGACACCTTGAGATTGTCTCCAGAGATCTCTTCCCATCCAAATTACTCTATGAATCTAAAAATTTTATTAAACTTGTATCAAAATAGAACAATAGTTGATGTATGTATGACTTTCAATCTAAAATTCAAAATTATTATTACTTTAAATATGCTTGGCTTCACTCAGCAAATGTAAATTGAAACTCCAAGGTTAAAAAAAAAAAAAATAAAATAAAATAACCAAAAAGTTCACTTGGAATTCAACTTGTTTGCCTCAGACTTACAATAAATACAGGGCTGTTCTCCCATTATAAAAATACCATCTGCCCATGCCCACAAGGTGAAAAGCATCACAGTCCATTGGGCTATTCAGGGTTGAAAGGAAATAATGCTTCCCATTAGGCACCTGGCAACATCCCATTTTCTAGTATTAGAAGCTTCTGAATGTATCCTAATACATCAAGAGATAACAGATTTGTCACCAGTTCACTCACTCCAGCCAACTTAAGTGAAAAGATAAGCAGTCTAAATTCAAGAAAAAGATACACACTCCTAAGCACACTCATTGAATAAACGGCACATGCTTGAACTTTTATGTACGTTGCAGCCTAGAGAGTAGCGATACAAGTGAAATATTAACGTGTATGTTATTGCGTATTTCACTTCACCAAAAATGGTTATACAAGCACACTGTAAGAAATGCCATAAATTAAGACTTTCTGTCCTCCTGTGCATACACATACAATCTTAAAACACATAAACATGCTGTAAATAAGCACATTCTATAAGAAAATACAGCAGGTATCTATTACATTATCAAGATAATTTAATGTCAGTGTGCCTTCCATCATGTAATACTACTCAAATCCATCTCTGGGGAAAAACAAACAAACAAAAAAAAAACCACACCACCCACAAACCAACACCACCAAAACAACCCAAAACCACAAAACTTTTTCAAATGGTTTTCACCTTTCTCACATAAGTGCTTCTCAAATACTAACAAGTTTACTTTCACAACACCTTCAGAATACACAACTTCATCGCCATTTTACACATGAAATTATCACTGAAGAGAAAGGTTGATACAAAAATAATTCATTAATTCTGGAAGTCCATTTGAATGCCAATGTTTGAACATTTAGCATAGCAAAGAACTTGACAAACAAAAGCCTAACTCCCGTTGCTTTAATTGGAACCACAGATACTGAGAACTTCTGCAAAACACACCCCACTAAGAAAAAGCTCATCCTCAAGTACAAAGAACTCTTATTTAGTGTCCACTTGGGAAAAACACATTGGAAGTGTTTAATACCAGATGAAAATTCCTAGAAATTGAACTCAATCAAAAACTGATTTCCCCCCCCGCCTTCTTCCCATCCCTTCCCATATCCATAAAATACCTTCCAGCCTCTGCCACAAGAGGTAAACCTACTGCAAGTCTTCACTACAGAACATTGATTCATCCCTACAGTACCTCAGCTTTGTGCACTGAGGAAGGAGTCCTATAAGAATAAAACCAGTACAGGATTCTTTAGCTGGAGTTATACTACATATATCCAGAAGTTAAAACAAATTAAGGCTGTTAGGAAATTCATTTCTGGCTCTCTGAGCTAGTCACTCAGCAGTTACATGTTCAGTAACAGCCAAAGTCCTGCTGACAACCTGGCTGGAGCTAGTACACACAGAGCTAGCTGTTAACATCTATGAAGTCTCTACTGAGCCTATGTATTCAAAGATTTCAGAATTGACCAAGTTTGGGGACAAAATGAAAACAGGTACTCTTCTCATGGAAAGGTTTCCATGAAAAACTTCAAGTCAGAGCTACCTCTTTTTCATCTGCTTGATGCTTTAAAAATCTTTTTTCTTCCCAATTCTTTTTTCCTAACAGTATGTGACACCATCAGTTTGTAAGTCCAGCTAGTCACCACACTCACTACTTGTCTTAGGTATCTGAAGGTAAGCGTCATGGGCACCAAACGGATTTGGAACTCAGCAATACATCTGGCACATGTAATAATGGCTCAGTGAGAAAACGTATATGAAATAGCACATGCTGGTATAAAGAACTGAATAAATATCTGTGCATACATACCTTCTCACCCATGATTATGGGCATCAAGTGGTCTAGTAAATTGAATTCTGCCACAGGGATTATAATTGTACACTTAAGAACAGTGAACGTTGTAAGTCGAGTGGGAATGTATTCCTCCAATGATGCTACTTCTTCCAAGCTTGGCATAGGTCTATTTCCATCCATAATATCTACAATAAATCAAGATTACATATGTTGGACTAAAATATATAAAATGTCTCCTACAGTTGCTGTTTCAGAAATGGTTACGAATTACCAAAAAAAAAAAAAAAAAAAAAGGAAAGCTTCCCCCCTCTTTCATAGTTAATAATTTTATTCCACGCTAGTTCTGCCTAAGGCTAAATGCAATCATAACGGGATTTTCCTTACTTTGAAATTTGTATAGCGCTCTCTCAGAAACTCCTCATAACAGTTTGTTTCCATGCATTTTTATCCCATATAACTATTATTTCAATAATTACACACCAACAGGGACACTTTCTTCTCGTAGACTCCAAAATTAAGCTAGAGTTGTCAATGAAGTAAGCCCTCCTTACTCAACAAATTGTGATTGAAACAAATGGCCTCCAAAGTGTCTGAAATTATCTCAGAGATATATCCAGCACTGATGGGGATACTGTGATTCATTTTATCTTTATTTTAAATTTTGCTCTTTGGAGTCATAAAATCATCTGACAGATATGAAGTATAACTATTTGGAAGTTGCACCTGCAAGAGCACTGAATTTGGTCTGCTTTAATTCTGTGTATTTGCGTATATGCAATAGGAGCAAACCTGGCATAGTTCTGCTGTATGGCTCATATTCATGTTCCAGAGCACAAACTATCATTTTCATTATCCGGTGTACTGCACTGCTATCCAATCGGAGGTTGAGTGGGCCCACAATGAGGCTTTTTGTAGACATCTCCTGAACATTTCCAAAATCTTCACTCTTTACTGAAGAGAGGTCTTGCTGATTCCCAGAAACTACAAGAAGTTTTATAAATAACAACAAATTACACCAAACAATTGGACATAATTTTTGTATCAGCTAATTTTGTTTAAAATTCTGTGATCACAGACTTATAAATATACAGAAAATAACAATGCAAATCGAACACATAAATATACTGTGACTGGTTTAACATGTTTAAAACAAACATTATTCCTGTTTAATGCAGAGCAAACAGGGCAAGATTCTGCCTTGCCTCCAAGCACAGCACAACTTAGGAACCTCTCTATTAACTTTGTACCTCCCAAGCTTGGGACTTTCTGAAGGTGGCCAAACTTCTGTGGCAACATAACCGGAAGTGCCAATGACAGCTGTGCTGTTCAAAACTTTCTACAGTTTATCACAAAGATATCCATCCCAAACAAAAGGTGAGCTGCAAAGAAACTACAGATACGGGCACTTGAAATGCTAGCTGCTGGTACTTGGGGTAGAACAGCAATGAGAATCACACTCACTTGTATTGTCATAAACCAGACTGACAACTGAAGATAAACCCTTCCTTCCATTCACTGATGAGGTAAAGCATGGGCAGCAAGAATGAAGACTTCTTTAATGTCTCAGACCATTTTTAGAAGGATCATCACAGAGATAAAAGGGCGGTTTAGTGTCTGCATTCAGAAGATCTATAACCTTTGTGTTCAGAATGGCAACTAGTGTACCGATTAAAGCACAGTTACAGTTTTTCTGATATAGATGTAGGGTAATGAGGTAGACCGAAATCACGCTTTCACTGTATACAAGTTACTCATCAGCTATCAAACAGCATGACTATATTTCTCCAAACATACTTCATGGAAATTCTTCCATTAAATTATGCAAATTTTAGAAGCTTTAGTTTTCCTGTTACATATGACTTGTAAAAAAATACCCTCCCCCCTTTAACATATTTAATCTGCAGAATTTCACTCAGATTTGTTTGTTTCTAATAAATCATCATTTTGACAGTGTCTTCATTGCTTTGACACAAGCACTAAACATTAAATGCTAACCATTACACAAATGAACAGTCTGACAAAATAAGCATCAAGATTAAATGGATTCTGAGACCATTTAACCTATAAAAGTGAAAATGTTCCGAGATAAAATTGTAGGATGACAGTTTAATTCATTCAGTGAATATGGATAGCGCATACTCTTTAGACAGCACAGTACTCCATAATCCACCTGGTCAAAGCTGTGACAAATAAGAAAGCCAGGAAATGCACAGCCATTGCCATCAATTTCACCTTGGTTTCCACAATTTCACACATCTGTAATTGCAGAGCTGTCCATTTGATATGTTCTCCTTGCACTCATGATCAAGTCATGCTACAGAAACCAAAGGTTGCATAAGCGGTGGACTGACTTGTTCCATGATGAACCTTCTTGACAGTAATGTTTTACAAGTGATTTCCAAGCTCTTATCCAATGCAGATCTTGTACCCCAACTCAATGCAAGATACATCTCACCCCTTCCTCTCTTCACCCATCTGCCTGGAAGCAAATCAATGCATTTCCTTACATAAGTCTAATAACCTCCTGCCTTTCTGTCACAGTAACAAACTAAACATACCTGTATAGAACTATGACCCAAAACCACAGGAAAGTCTGACAATTCCAAATTATTATTACACCATCTCCCTCACTGACACAATCTGTCCATACTAACATAAGTGGCAAGATAAGCTCAGCTCATGAGACTGGGCAGTGGGAGCTGCAGCTGCTGCAGACAGCTGACATACCCACTTTGTCAAAGAGATGTAGGATCTGTCAAATTCTGAGCAGCTGAGGCTTTGTGGTTAAGCAGCCTGGCACGGTGTGCTTCACAACTTCAAGGCAAATCTTACTTTTTAACCAGCTGGAAGAAAGCATGTTTTATTTCTGGTTGTCCAAGAGGAACCTAGTCATCTTCTACCCTCCAGGGGAACGCTCCCTTTTCCCTCCCTCCTTTACTGTACTCATTCAAAACAGTCTTTTTAATCGGGGAAGTGAGCTTGGGGAAAAGGAAGGAAGGATGGGGGGGTTTCTGTTATGTTTAAATCATACTCTGGAAAATGTTCTTGCTTCTAAGCACTGGTGAGGAGAAAGGTCCTTAAATAAACTAAGACTATGTTGAATTTGACGCAGAGCTGGCCTAATGCTCTCCAGGCCTTTACAGGCCTGTACGCTCAGCAGAAGAATTGACTTTGTCCCTAAAAGCCCAACAGAGGTTGATGGTGAGAGCATTTATAGCCTCTGCTTCCCTTCGTGTTTTGTTTACCGTTTTTGAGAAGAAAAAGAAAAAGAAAGAAAAAAGGATGTAAAGAAACTGCCTTATAAAACCTATTCAAATCTTTAGACGGAACTGAAGTTACAACCTTATTAATAAATCCTGAAAAAGACTTTTTTGAAAAAGCCAGCATACAGCCTGCTGTGAGGGTATGCTTTATTTAATATGCAGTTAACACACATTTTTATCCTTCCAGTTCTACACAGTATCCAGTTCAGATGAACACTATCAAGAAGTGTAAAAAAACCCGTAACCTCACATAAAAAAATATCAAGGCCAAAAGCCTTTTGAAGTAATAAGAGCCTACCTTTTCAAAAAGAAAAAAACAGACTCACTTGTATAAATTGTATGTATATGAATAATATAGTGAAGTGACAGAATTTATACAAACCACTTTCTGGAATAATTCCATTTTATTCCAACCAAGTGCAAAAAGAACGTAATAGAAAACCTATCGGTCTACAGAGGCAGAAGACCACACGTTACTTTTGAAACTTTGCAGGTGCATAAAGGAAAATAATTTCTAATCACTGAGTATTCAGCTCTCCATAAACCATATGTCTAATTCTAACCGATAAAAAAAAATTTAAAATGAGAGGGCTGCATAAAAAACTCTCCACCAAGATAGACAGGTACACATTATAAACAAAACTTTACTTCAAAAGTACACCTCATTAGGTCTGTAGGTCATGCAAATCAGTGATCAGAGAACTGACAGGCTGCACAGTGTTTCAGGGAAATTACCGGTTTGTATTGAAATACAAAGAAAAAAAATAGAAAAATAAAGTTGGAAGGGAAGGACAGGCAGAATTTCAAAATAAGACTACTGTGCATGACTACCTATCTTGTTTCCATTCAAAATACTAAAAGTGATTAATGCACTTCTATAAGTGACAGATGAAACTCCTAAGGTTAATGTTATCCAGGAGGCACTTATGGTTTAATCAGTAATCGTGTGCTTCAGGAAAGGTTAAAGGTGCAAAGAATGTGTCAAACCAAAATTGCCGTGACAGATAAAAATCTTACAATCACAGTAACTGCCTCCTATAACTTAAACTGGGTTAGGTTTTTTTAGGGGAAGGTGGTGTGCACTGATTGTAACTAAAAACATAGTCAGTGTCAAAAAAAGAAACAGTAAAATGTAAACTTTTACATAAATACTTCCATATAAACACCATACATTAAAAATGTAGCAAGATTTATAGTTTTCAAAATCCTGAGGTATTTATACCTTCATCTTAAAGAAAGAAGTCACGCCTATTTGTACATGTTCTATTTAATAATTACATAGTTGACTCACAATATGGAAAAATTAGCTAGAAAATAACTAAAAGAAAATGTCACATTTGCTTTTCTGAGGAAAAGTATTTGAAAATTTAAGGTTTTAAGCACTTGATTCTAGAGCTATAACAAACATTTAAACCATTAATTTTAAATGGTTCAATTACTCCATTCTTTTATGTAGTCAGGTAGCTGAAATTAGAGGAGTAATACTGAAATAAAAGCACACAGCAAGACTTGATAGGAAGCCAACATACATTTTGTGGGGTGTTTTCCCAGTGACTGATGCAGAAAATAAAAGCCAAGGCTGTAAGAAAGCAAACTGAAAGAACCTGAAGAGAAGCTGAGGAGGGGAAAAGGTAGTCAGAAAATACCAGTAGCCTGGCCTTAAGGAGGAAAAAAACCAAAAGGGCGTTCCAAGTTCAGCAATTTCTCAAAAGGGTTAGTTACAGTCAGAAAAAGATATGTCATTACATTGCTTGTGTATTTGGAGAAACAAGACAAAATACTCCACAAAATCAATTTTTCCTCATAATCAAATAGTCTGTGCATATTCAAATTTCGTCACCAAAATTTAAAAAGGAGATAAGGCTTACCCTAGGTCTTCAACTTCTGTACATAAAAGTTCTGCATGCAATTAAACAGTTATTTCTTTATTAAAACCAGAAGTAGACCGCAGTAGAAACTTGACTTAATGTACATTTTCCTCAGCTTCACATCACATGGTAAAGAGAGGAGAGCCTTAGGGCCAGGAAAGAACTGTTAAATTACCCAGTGCATCCCTCTACTAGTGAAGGCAATAGCATCATTTGTTTAATAAGCTTTGCATGACCAATCCCTCTAACCAAACTGGAACTTTTTCTTTTCTTTTATACTTAACATCCAGCAAGTCCAGAAAACAAAAACATTGGGAGTTGAGAATTCTCTCACACAGAGACAAAAACACACAAAAAAACCCAGAGATGAGCTGGACTAGGTAGCAAGGACAGATAAACATTCGGTCGAAAATAGCAAGAAGTTCCCAACAGATGCCCACATAAATAGTGTTCATGACAACACACACACAGGTGGGGAAGAAAGCATTATTTAGGCAATAAAACTGCAGAGCGGCAGCAGTAGATGACAATCATTCCGGGGGTGAGGGGAAATCACATTGCAATTCATGATAGGAATACCTGTATAAAAATATATACATATTACTTGCTGATACATTAACTCCTTTGTCCTGGCTTTTATGACACTCACAAAAGTAGATAAGCTTACTGCATTGAATCCACTGTATTGTCTCAGATTTAGAAAATAATTGATAGGAATCTCAAAAATTACTTAGAATTAGCCAATATCTATGTGTGCATGGTTTAGGCTAGTACTTGCTCACAAAATTGTTCAGATATGTATATTTAAAGATTAATTCTCCACACTGTCTCTCATGCTTGCATTTTTCTTCATAGGAGAAAATGACAGTCCTTTTCATCTTCTGCACCAAGTATATGATCAACTTCACTCTTCAACCAAGGGTTCTCAAAAGTTTTTTTTTTTTTCTCCCCCAAAGTCAATAATGACAACTTTGAAAAACAAAAAAAGACATCATACTTTATGAACTTCACCACTTCTACAAGACAACTATTTTCAGTTTAGCAAGTGACTATAGAAGATACCATTGTGATTACTTATGCAGGAAAAAAAAAAAAAAAGGAAAAACACCAACAATCAACAGCTAATCAAAACAGCTAATCTCAAACACATCAATGAAGATGAAACCATTTTAACTATGAACCTGATGGTAAATCTAAAGGTAAATTAGAGGACAGTTGGTCAAGGACCAGCTGGGCATGAAAAGTCTTTGTTTTTATTATTTAACAGGGTAAACAAAGAAAAAAGGTACCTTTGCCACTGGTGCTTTCCATTGTGTACAAGTAATCCATGTAGAAAGCCCCAAACCTCTGCATTCCAGCTATCTCTGTGTACGTCTCCTACCAACAAAGCAAAGCAAACACAGAAAACGTTGTATAAGGAAAGAATCTTGAGATTACCAACTGATAAGTTGGTATGAGAGAGATATATTCATGTTTGGATTTGTGCATCAACACACAGAAAGGCTTATCAAAACAAAGGACAGAGGTTATCCCAAAGAATTCACCTTTCCGATAGGTAATGTCACTTCTATTTGAGGCCACACAAAGGCACATCCATAATTCTAGTGGACGTGCTGACCAATTCATCAATAGCATCTAGTTAATTAGTACCTTTAATGGTGTAAATATTCTTCACTTGACCTCTTGCATCCAACAGATCTGCCTAATTAAATACACTAAAAACTGAAGCTCATTCATTCTGGCTTTTTTATTTATGGAATATTGTGGTTTTATCTTTAAACAGTAGGAAACTTACTAAGACTTTATGCCGTTGTTGGGATTTATACATAATATAATCCATTATTACACAGCAAGTTTTCTTCCTCTCTTGCCAAAAAATATGAAAATCATAAAAGCATCGAAGACAGGCCAAGGAAAGAGTAAAGCTTAAAACTAAAACACCCTATGGGAAATGTTTGAATATGTATGAGTACTTGTGATTTCACCAATTAATTTCATCTTTTATGGGATTCTTCACGGTTACTCTTCTTCACCAGTAGTACTAAAGAGGTGAAAAAAGTAAAATTTAAATTTAAAATAAATTAAGATATATTCAAAATTGTAAATGGGTAACTGTACAATAACACAGAGCATAGAACTCCACCTATGAGAACACACCTGGAAGAGACCACCTTGGTCATCACATCCAGTCTTTAAAAATTGCAGACAATCAGGGAGTAAAGTTTTTTTGCACAATTTACAACAGCAGAGACTATCAATGACTGAAAATTTGTCTCTACCAAAGGCAGAATTAGCAGGACTTCCCCTAAGTAGACAAGTATAGCACACAGACAGTAAAATTAACATTGCCCAAGACGTGGTTTCCAAGAGAACACTTCTTAGTTTGAAGACCATGAACTACTTACTGTTTGGGTTTAAAAAAGTATGAGCTGGTAAAGCTTGACCTTTTGCTAGCATTCTCTCATATCTCTGTTTTTCTCTGCAGCTGTTCTGTAGTTAGTGCTTTTGGAAACTATGGCATTAATTCAGCTTTTGGGGCAGGAGGGGAGTTTGAGGTTTCTGTTGGACATGTTTTTGTTACTTTTTTTTTTTTAAACAAATACAGGTTTACCTTTTTTTTTTGGCCACCTGCAAAGTAAGATTCAGTTGAACACGACAAAGTAATGAAAAACAGTCCTCTAATAGTAAACAGTTCTAAATAATCATTAGAAATCCATTAGAGAGCATTAGAAATTTTTTTCCGAGAAAAATGTAATTCTCTGACCTTATGATGAGCTGCATCCAATATAAATTCTGCACGAATACTATTATTTTCTGGACTTCTGTAATCAAATAGTGAATTGGTAAGGTATGTCATCCCTTTTACACTCAGATTTTCTCCGCAATTAAAGAAGTAGGCCTCCTTCATGAGGTAGCAGAAAATAAGATAGAGGAAAAAAAATACAGTCAACTTAACAGAGCAGTTTCCATTGTCTTAACACACTAATGACATGCTAGCATCCCTCAAAAGCATATTTCATTATGAATGAAAGTAAGAATTAAAATAACTCCATTCAAATAACTGAAGGTCCTGTCCACACCCTCACCATTTTCAAATTAATAAGAACGGCCTGAGCTATTGAATATTCTACAGTCCATGATACCGAACATACTAATTTCGTTTTAAGAGCAAATAACCTCAGATCATTGTTACTCTGAATTCTGCCCCATCCTCTTAACTATATGTGATCTTTTCGCTACATACTCCATTTCTCCGAGTAATGCCTTTCAGATGCTTTATCTATCCTCTTCATGATAAGCAGTTATTTCAATGTATGACCTGCTTGCTACCTTATCACTCTTCTTTATTCATGGAGATTTTTACATGCCTTCTCCATATCTCAGATCCTCTATCCTTGTGAAATCAACACAACTTTTCCATGAAGAATTATTCTTCCAAAAAGGTTATTTATATGAGAGCGATTTTTTCCAATCATCTATTCTCAATCACATACAACAAAGCTGGAATCTTTATGGAAGGCACAGTCCCAACTATAGCAGTACAGAAGGAGAACAGGTGAGGCAGTATCAACATCACCAGCATTCTCACAAAAGCAGAGATTTTCTTAAAATTAATGCACTAGAAGGTGGCAGAAAAAGAGAGCAAAAACCCAAATGTCCCTTATTAACTAACCTACAGGAAACCCATTTCCTCACCCACCCCAGACCAAAAATCCCTTCTCTCGTTATTTTATACCTCACAATCTCATAATTGCTGCCGACAGGGCTGCTGTCCACCCTCACATCCCCATCCACGTCTCCTTTGTACCTAACAAGGCCAGCAAAGCATCTTTTGCAGTGGGCTCATCCTTGCCTCCCCAGTCTGTCTGGAAAAGCCTATGTCTATCCCTTGCAGCACACCAGTCATGTAGTGTGTCCCACCACGCGTCTATAATCCCAACAAGGTCATACTCTACAGCTGTGTAAGGATATCTAATTCTTTGTTTGTTTTCCGTGCTGCATGCATTTGTATACAAACACTTGAGATGGACGCCAAGCCATGCTGCTCTCACAAGGGAAGTATAAGAACCTGTCCCATCATACCTACCATAGTACAGTATATGACTGTTTCCCAAATAAGGAGATACTTGACATTAATATACAGTCACTTTATATTTTCTTCCATATTCTTATTTTTCTCTTTAAAATAGTTTGTAAGACTTCACAGAGCACTAACATCAAGTTAACAGGTCTGTTGTTGGCTGCATTATTTGTTTTTGTTTAAACATAGGTAATAGTTGCTGTTCTCCAGTACCTTAGGGCACTATTCTATCTATAGTTCAACCAAAATTCCTCATTATTGAATTTAGAATTTCATGCACCACTTCATAAAATATTTTTAAAATAATTCATATGGATACCTGATTTTGTCTTAAGCAACTGAATCTTTGCTTCTATTTAAAATATAGAAATTAATACTATTTTACTCCTTCACTTGATACTGCTCTCAACCTTATTGAAAAATGAGGCAACACACTCATTCAGTATTTGAGCCACACTTCTATGATCTTTAGCGTACAGTGTTCCCATTTCTTCACTTCCAACCTTCTGTTGATTTAAGTACTTTCAAAGGTTTTCAACTGTGTTTTAATTTGTTATACAAGATCAAAGTATGCAGACATACATAATAATGGGGGGTAGTGGGGCTGTCGAAAAAAGGCCTTCTGTTTTGCAGCTTCTCACCTCTTAGATATTTGTCTTTCTAACTGTAAAGAATAGACACTGAGCTCTATATTCCAGTGACACATACAAAAAACTTAAATCACAACTGGTAACAGAAGCCCTTCCAATTCTTGCAAACAAATATTTTAATAAAGCATACCAGAATTGCTTATTCAGCAAGTTAACTGATTAGTTCAGTATACTCACTTCGTCACTCCTATTCATGTTCTCTTCAAAGTCTTTAATTCCCATAATTCCTTTAAGGCACATAGCTTGACAACCAACAAAACCTATTTGGCAATCAAAGAAATGTTCACCTTTCATAAGGACCTAGTGAGGAAAAAAAAAAAAAAATTGGCATTTTGAAGAATTTAACCCCATGAGAAATATAAAAGATGGAGAAAAGTGAGCCAAAATATGTGTAGGTTTATATAGTTAGAGCTTTAATAAATAGCAAGTTAATCAAACAGGGCACTTAAAAGTTCTCTAAATTTCTAGTGCTATAGTGATCAGACACTAAAGTAATCCCTTCCTTCTCTCTATGTGATTATTACAATAAACACATTCAATATAGCAGAATATGAAAAATTGGTAATGAAATAATTTCAAGTATTTTATTGGTAACTATATCCTACATTATTTACAATGAATCAAAAAAAAAAAAAAAAATCAATGGAAAATTACCTCAACTGTGGTTCCTTCTTGTTCCCAGCATATAACTTCTTTGGATTTTACTTTCTGAGGGCTGTAATAACTACTTTCAGCTTGCATTTCAGTGAGCTATGAAACAACAGAATAAACACCTTAAGTCAATATTAGTATTAAACAGCAGTAACGTCATTAATATACAGAACTGATGAAGACAAATTAAACTATGGGCCAAAATTTATTAACAAGCAGGAAACAGGTGCAGTTAAACAGCTGTAATGGATTATCCATATTAGAACTTCTCATATTCAACTTCTGGTTGAAGTATGCCATAACAGAAAGTTTTAAGCCTAATACATAATTTTTAGTTTGCTTATCTAAAAAGAAACTATGTGACAAGATAAAACAGATACACAGCTGTATTATTAACATAGTATCAAATTAGCTTATAAATTGCTATTTATTCTTCCCAGCAAATAATTAGACAGCATGATAATGTTAAGGAAACACTTTGATTACAACCATACTCATTTTTGTTTCTTGTCATGGCAATTGAGAGAAACGTGCATTTATATTTCTTGCATGATTTCAATATACAAATTTAAAGTAGTAAAACACATACTCAGGTTAAAAAGCATATAACCAGCAGCTAAGAAAAAGGAGAAAAGAGGCATAAAATAATGAAGGTGTTATGTTTTGTATTAAAAAAACCTTAAGTTTATGTTGAGCAGCTTAAATAGTTCAAATTTAATTTTTACATAAAAATATACACAAGCTCTCCTTATTTTCAAGAGTGGATACACATGGATGTTGTTTTAAATTAAAATTTTGTAATCCAAATGTCCAAGAAAATTGGATTAAAATAATTAGCCATCACCCTTCAGCTGTGTGCAATTACTGTAGAGGAAAAGCAATTAATTGATTAAAAGAACTCAGACATTACAAGAATAATTTTCACCATTATTAGAAAATGCTACATTTAATTTGGCATGATTTTTAGCTGGAATGGTATCAACTGCTCAGAATGCTAATGCAGAAACTCGACCTTATTTTTTAACCAAAATATGAACCACAAATTAATTCCATACATTCTTTGCATGCAAGCAGAACAATGAATTCTGTTTTCCTCCTAACTGTCACCATTTAAGTATCATACATCACTTCACATTTAAAATTTATAGAATGTAAGATCCTACATTTTAAGCAGCTTTTATCACTTCCTAATATAAAATGCATAAACTTGCCAGTGAAACTTCAGGGAAGCCCAATCCAGCAAATCATGTTTATGAAAGAAGTTCATATTATTTTTAATGAGTTTTCTCACATGAGGAAAGAGTGCACAAAATTACTACTGTATGACAAAGCACAAAAGAAAGATGCAGAGCCACGATAAATGAGAAATTTCAGTTTTGGTGGTTTGTTAGTTTTGTTTTTTTTTAAAGTGGTGTCCCAGGGATATAATTAAAGGAGGAAGAAAAGATTTTCCATGATGCATT
>JAVKLA010000027.1:30143022-30182607 GCA_034782735.1 Sagittarius serpentarius | reverse complement strand
TACTGAACTGAAAACACAGCACTGTACCAGCTACTAGGAAGACAATTAACTCTATCCCAGCCGAAACCAGGACACAGCCCAAAACATTTTATGATCTATGATTCTGTAAGAAAAGAGTAGCTAGGCTAAAATGGTGATATCTATGTAATGTGAGACAGAAGACAGAAAAAGAGGAAGATACACATATATTCTATCACTAAATTAAAACTACAACTATTATGTAATCAACAGTCAAACTTTGGAACAAATGTACGTCAGCCTAGTAAGCAACCCACAAGTTCGTCTAAACCCTTCAAAGCGTAAATACAATGTAAATTCCTTTATAACAAGTAATGCATGAAGTGGAGTATGTACTTTGGAAACACAAAGCCTCTTTGGTTTTAACTAACTATGCTAACCACTGCATCAACTGCAAACATACACGATAATGAAATATAATTATAAACCCCCTATATTTTACATACATGAGTTTGTAAAAGGACAAAATGCTCCTACTCATCAGGTTTCTAAACCCACTCTTGCTAGCCACCCATAGTGAGATTACACTGGAACAATCTTGCTTCATAGCGTAGGGCAGAGATTCAAGTTAAGAAACACATTTTATATGAAATACAAGATTGCACTGTGACTGCATCTCACTGTTTCCATGTTCAATTCCAATTTGACCTTTAGAAATGCACTATTCCTTCTTTTAAAGGATTTGCGATACTTGTCTCTAGGAGTCTGGAAACTGGTATCTCTCACTATAAGTCTGGAATTAGCCCAGTAGAAAATTACTCTCTTTGTATTTATTTATGTTTCCGCCTGCATTAGTTTTCAGCCAGGTAAGGCTGATCCAGCTTAGCCTGTGGCTACAGAAATACAAGTGCTGGCACTAGGGGAAGAGGGAGGGAATGCATCACCAACCCTGCTGGCAATAGCTTAAATTTTCATCTGGTTGAATCAACCATGAAACTGCATAAATGAAACTTGGTAAGTACTTCAAGAACACAGCTGTAGATGTGCATTCATGTATCACTAAATAATGTACATATTAAAATTCATTTCCTCATCCATATTTTACCTGCTACAAGCTAAAGAAGCTACTGCAAACTCACAGCTAAGACTTCATTAATTATGAAAACAAAACTTAGGGAATAAATCATGTTAAAAAAAAAAAAGAGAAACTTGCAAGGAACAAGAGTTATCTGGCTGATAACAACAGTTTTGGTGCTCACACTGAGAATGCAATAGCCCTTGAATTTGTCCTTGCAGCATGAACTGTCCTTGGAGAATCTCAAATGTAATTAACACACATGCTTTCAGAGTAACAGATATTTTCTGTATGACTTTCCTTTGCATGTATTTATTATATAAGGAATGCACAGAAATGACTAACATACAGGAAAAAAAAAAAACCAGTTCAATGTTTTTAAAAGTTCCCACCAATATGTTTATACTATTCATGGCTGTGTTGCCAAACTTAATTTTATTTGAAAGATGATGTTCATTTTGGTTCTACACTGTAGAAAAACAATAAATTAACTGCCACAAGATAACTCATACTATGCTAGTAGCTTAAGTTTTTTATGTTTAATTAGTTTTACTTCACAGTACATATTAAAAAATAGTGGCTCATGATCTATTACACATGCATTACACTAGCACAGCAATATCGATGAAGAAGACTGCACAAAACTGGAAATGATACCACCACCAGCAGAAACCAGAATTCTATGTACCAAACTCTAGTCTGAAAGGTACTCCACATCTCCTTTTAAAAGGAAATGTACCCCCAGCACTTTCTAGTTGAAAATCTGATGCCATCATAGTTGTAGCATGAATACAATATTACAACAGTAGCACACTCAAGGGACAGTACTTTTACACATTTAAGAGGTGTCACACTTATTTTGTACATGACAACCCACTACCGTGATTCAGGTAGCCAGGAATCAGTACTGCAAAACAGTAAGACTTAAAGGTTTCTTCTTATTTCTGCATCAGGAACATCTTCCTTAAACTCAAACCTCTGCATCCTACTAGACCAGAATACACTCCCACCTTACAGACAAACATGAATCAAGGGAAGATATCCTAACTCCTTTTTACTGCCAAATTGCACAGTCCACTGGATATGGAATGTGACCGTAACATACAAAAGCTTCAGGTTCAACTCTAGAGAATCTGCTTTTTCATGGTATGTGCCTCTGTCTATGAAACAAACTTCCCCAAGCTTCTAGTCCTAGTCTACCTGTCTTGGCTTACTGTAAATTGGAACTACCCTAGTGAAGAACTCATGGATAAGGAGGGAGAAAATTAATCACCTTCCAAATTTGTTAAGAAAATTCCAAATAAAGAATGATGCCACACTAATTGTGAAGTGCTGAAATAACACCAATAATTATTCTAAAGTGCTCCCCATGATATTACTTGGGGTTGCTAATCAATTATTTTAAAATTCCGATTATTTAAACTATCCCAACCTCAATAAAATTAGGAGCAGATGTATGAGTTAGTTAAGGGTGAGCTACAAAACAAGTGGCAGTGATTTTAAAACACCAAAACCAGGACAAGAGGTAGGAGATTTACTATTTTAATGGCAAAGGAGACTAAATGATGTGAGATACCACAGTAAAAGGGCAAGTGCCTCTGGGTCGAGGTACAAATCACAAGACAATTAATCTCAAAGTGATATGTAAGTGCAGGTGCCCAATAGGGAGAGGAAGGTGTTAGTTGTCTGACAATGCCAATCCAAAAAGTGTTTTTGCTTCATATCCCACATACAAGTTCAAGCAGATCAACTGGAAATACACTTTGCTCACTGGAAGCATTAAAAAGTTGCTTGCACTCTGCCATCTACATTAAGCCACTTTTAAAATCAGCAGCAGAAAAACTGGCCTGATATTTAAGCCTTTATGTAATAAGTAAAAACAAAAGGTCAACCTATGACTCATGCCTTTCAAAGATTTAATCAGATTTTTGGGGGTCTCTACTTAAGGAGTATTCATGTTTTTCAAGAAAAAAAGAAAATAGCATGGCAACATAAAACAGACATTTAAAAGGCTTTCATAAAAACCTAGTTCTCCACATAAAGGTTATAGTTTCTAAAACAATAAAAATATTTAATATAAACAAATTTAATCTCCCCAGTTTAGGAACTTTACAATATGGGAAGATTTAATCTTTACTAATTTTTTTTAATTCGCCATGCATTTTGACTGCTGCTCATTTAACTGATGTTAACGGATGTAAGCAGTTCTATGTGCCTAAACACGTATTCCAAAGTAATTACATCTGGCCGTCTCCATACAATGAGCTTGATACGCATCCTCAGGCATATGGGATCTCGGCAACCAGTTACAATGCGCTACTACAGATGCCTACAACAAAGTTACTGTCGTGCTGGCTGTTAGACAGCTCCACAATGCATTGACCCCACAAGCCTCCTTCTGCAGGTGTCTGTCTACGCTGCATCTTTACAGTCTGCTGAAATATGAACTGCAAGTATACCTACTGTTCCTTGGGAGTATACCAAAGTATATAGGCAAGTAAGAAGCTCCAATAATGGAGCCAGATTACTGGGGGGTGGGGGGCAGGGGGAAAACAACAACAAAAAAAAATGAGGTGTACTGCACAGGTCATTTACCCCACAAAACACAGGAAGAGCTGAAACAGTATTATCTGCTCCGGTACAAAGATCGTATGTATAACTCCATCTCTTTAACCCTCAAGAGAAGAGAGACAAAAAGTACAGGGACAAGAAAAACACACAGGAAAGTATAATTTGGCATACACAACCTTTTATCCTGATATCATTTCAGTCAAACTGGGGATAATTTTCTCCACTGTTTAGGAATAACTCTTCTCTACCCAAACTCTTTAACACAGTGCACATCTGCTTTTCCTCAGTCAAGTATAGATAGATAAATCTATTTCAGTTCTCCTATTTTTATCCTAAGAGAATATTGCAGAGTCAATTCCTTCAACAACTAATGCTCACCTAGAATTTCTTGCCGTCACAAATTATTTGCACCTGGTTTTCTCAGTCAACTCAAATCTCATATTCAGCCCAAAGTAGGCAATATATTAAACTCATTCTCTTGATCTGCTTTTTGTCCTATTGGTATCCCCAAAAATTCCCCACGCTACTGTCATCACCAAGTTTTCAGTAAGGAGCAGTTCAGCCCGTTGAAAATTTGAGTTTTATAGGATCTGTGCAACATTTTATTCTGTTTAGTGTTGTAAAAGTGTTAACTACTCCCATTCACAAAGGCCTTCTTTATTTTTGTTTAGGTTTTTTGAGACTAAAGATCACAACAGGGTCAGTGTGCTTTACAAATATTAGGAAATGTCACAATATTCCTTTGGGATGGAAAGGTACCATTTTTATTGCCATTTTACACCTGGGAAACAGGCTGGAATCACAGCTGCCATGGATTTCATTTCATCAAAGAGAAAAAAAAAACCCAAAACTTTCATAATACAGAATCTCAAGGCAACCATTCAGAGGAGGCATCACCAGGAACTGTTAAAACCTCTCTCAGCAGCTCAGTAGCTCATACTGCTCATGATTCCAGCTTCTCACATCTGTCCTGAGCTACTTGCTCAGCATCTTCTAACATCATCGTGCAGACCCATCTCAGCTGTCCACCCACCTGCCCTGCACCCCTCCCTCAACCATGCAGCTTTTCATTTCTAGTCCACTGCTTGTATTTCTTTGCCAAGGGAGTGCTAGACTTCCTCTGCTTGAGCTTTTTCTGCTCTTCAGACCTCTCAGATCATTCTTTACTTTAACAGCTCTAGTATTTCAGCCTTAGGTCATCAACCTCAGCAACCCCATCCAACTAAATTCCAGCTCTCCCTTACATCCTGGCTTCTTGTCCCCTCTCATGCCTAAATTGTTTTCGTTTCTAGTTACATTAGCCAATTTTTTCCACCA
Source organism: Sagittarius serpentarius (assembly GCA_034782735.1). Lineage (NCBI taxonomy): Eukaryota > Metazoa > Chordata > Aves > Accipitriformes > Sagittariidae > Sagittarius > Sagittarius serpentarius. The sequence goes on along the minus strand of JAVKLA010000027.1, from coordinate 30,177,686 downwards.
CAAACCAAAAGCTTATTCTCAAGTCCCAGCCTGCCACCACTACAACTGCTGGTTCTGCCATAAGCTCTTGTCCAAACCCTCTTCACTTTTGTATCTCTCGGCACTGAAAGACATCCATTTCCTCCTTCCCACCACAGTCAGACATCCAAGCCCACAACTCGGGCAGCCTTCAACCCCTCAGAAGCAAAAGCCCTGTCCAGCCCTGAGCAGCAGCACAGCCCAGCATGCATACAGTACAAAGTGAATTTACACACCAAACTAAAGCAAGTCTCTACCTGTATTTCTGACCTGTAATTTAGCCTGTGTATTTTGAATGGTTTAACATAATTTGAGCAGACTTTACTCAGGCAGCAAAATATATGTTCACAACTTGGGCTACCCTGCTGCCAAATCTCAAGGTCTTGTTCTTATGTTTGGGTATACAAGAACAAACAAACTGCTGCTGGAATACTCTTAGACACGGACAGATGACTGATTTTATGTCAACAACAACATAATAAAAATAAGCTCCATCCAAAAGACTAAGAATTAGTGATAACTGAACCCAGTAAATTCTTTAAACTGAAAGGGTGGGGACTGCTTACTAATAACTACTGGGTTAAACTGCTTAATGAATCTTCAGAACCCTTTCAAAGAGTTATAAAAATATAATCTATAAAGGAGGTCTGTACATTATTAAACTGTAAAGAATTTAGGCACAACTCCAGTGGAATTAGTCTTAGATTTCACGAAGCGTTACACTTGGAAAAAAATGTGGTTAATATAGCTCAGCGGATAATACATGTCATTTATTATTGTACTTGATTACTTTTTTTTTTTTCTGAAAATAGTAGCATATTCGAGGTTTCCTTAGAAAAGTTCACATCTGTGGTTAGAAATTTGGATGACAAATGCATCACGAACTGCTAGAAAGTGGGTTTTGCTTCTTTCTCAGATACAGATATAATATGAAGTCAGAAGAAAAACAGCAAACAAACTGATGGTACGGGTAACCTGGTTAATGTCAATTTGGCACTCCTGCTTAACTGCACTGAACAAGAGGAAAAAAATCATTAGATATTTAAAAGTTTTATTTATGAGTGTGTACGTGCATGTGCACGTGTGTGTACATATGCCTACATATGCCTACATATATACTAAACTCTATGCAGGAAACAAGCATAAATGGTATGAAGGAAAACAGCTGGTAACAGTTTTAGCCTGTATGGGGCAAAATATTTTGCAGTGAAGATAGAAATGGACTTCTAGAACTGTTTCTGCAGCTCTGGCTTGGCCACCCAACAATTGCCATCTGTTTTGTGTTCTGAGGGAGATAGTTCTGTCAAATAGATATGATCATATAATTAAGTGCAATGACAATGTTTCAGCACAGCACACTTGAACAAAAGCTGCATAGGAAATTACAGATTTCCTCCTTGGTAGTTCTTGTCATTGCAACCTTAGCCTAATTTCTGACCGTTCTGACAACTCTTGCGTACATCAGTGTGAAGTTACATGATATTACTTCTTTTTTAGATGGTTATTTTATGAAAAACTAGGAAGTCGTATTCACAGTTATTCAAAAAAAGAATGCAAATGAGATTTACAGATAGTTGCTATTCAGCATTCCTAAGGACATACATTAGAAATAAGGATGACAAGAGATGCATTGCCAAAGATTTTACACGTATTTGGACATAAGGATTTCAAATTCCATTCCAGATGCAGAAGACTGAGTACTTGTAGGCAGATGCCTTTTGTTTTAACCTTAATCTTTGCTTAAACTATATTTCTGTTTCACCACCCTTCTCACACCCTAACCAAAAGAAGCCAAACGAACAAAGCCCGCATACCTCTCCTATCTGACTTCCATCCTCTTCACAGTTAGGCTGTTCCTCCCAGTCTTATCATTACCAAGCTCATCTTCATCTCCAATCTTTAGATCTTTTCATCTGCAACTCACTGCCTACCAGTCCTAGCTGTTCTCATATTGACTTGTATGATTTGTCTACTCTTTCAATGTCTTTCCTATATTCAAATGGTCCTGCTTGCCTTAGTAACTCCAGGAATCCAGCTACAAAGTTCAAGCAACTCTAAATACATCATAATTCTCTATGGCATGAAAACTTGGCCAAATTTGGGTGAACTTTGATGGGAACGAAATAAAGATATTCATGGTACAAAGACAACCCTCTGTCTGAAAGCAAGGGTAATGGATAATGCAACTCTTCATAAAAAAAGTTCTTCACCCTTTCTCCTGCAAGCAGTAAAACTAAAACATTGATTAGATAGGAGTTCTTAAAATGCATACTAATGATTTTTCTAAAAACTGTAGGCTTTTTAAGTCTCAGGAGAAAATTAAGTTAATATTTTCAGAATATTAATTAAGTACTTCTAATCGTATGTCTTACGTAACAAACTCCACATTTCTTGTAAGGCAAATCATTTCTAGGGCAGAAAATTATTAAAGCTTTAGAGAAAATACAAAAGAACTATTTACAGACACCTTATTTGCTCAGTTCCACATAGCAGGAGTACGACAGAATTCTACATCTGGCATGACAGTGAAACGGTTATCTGTGCCAACCAACAATGAAGGCTATATTTTTGCAAAAAAATTTCCACTGCTGTCATTTTTCCAATAATGTATTTATTTCTCTGAAACCAGAGAAGACAGCAACACAGGATCAGAAAAAAATATAAACTTCTGTTAATTAAAATTGTAGATTTCTTAAACATAACAAAATGAATTAACGTAATAGTTTACACAAAGTTTCAAACTCCTGTAATACTATAAACATACGGATAGGTTAAGTGTCATATCACCTTCACGTATAATTCCAAGAATTTTCTAAAAGTTATCATGCTCTTCGCTGTGTGGTAACTATCTCTTCCTACTCCCCCAGATCCAAATTCAACCTTGGAGAGATATCCAAAACTTACGTCTTGAGGAGATGAAAATTGAAAGACAAATCTCTAAATAAGTTCCCTGTTTCGACAAGTAAATTAACTTCTGCTGTACAAATGCACAAAACCAAGAAAATTTAGAATTCAGAGTGACAGTCCATCTTCCCTCTTCTCTTTTATTTAGTGCCTGATACATTACAAAAAATTCAGATTCAAGTTTGGATGTTCAAGATCATGACTTTCCTGATTAAATGACTGGAAAAGATAGTAAGTCAATGAGACTGCCTGACTCTTGAACGTTCTGTGTTTATATTTTACATAGCAGTAAATGAACAGGAAAGCATTTAAGTTCTAATGTCTACTTAGACATTTTATTTCCCTTAGATTTTAATATAAACTAAGCACCTATATGCCTTTCTTATGCTGCTGCAAATTTGTAACAATTCACCTAACATAAAACCTCAACACTCAAATACATAACATGATACAACTAGGGAAAAAAAAAAATATTCAGTAACAAAGTTGGTAACTCCTAGCAAAGCCACAAAAAAATTGAGGCTGAAGTGAAAGGTTCACAGGTAAAATGCCTCACGGTTGTAATCCTAGCAATATTTGGGAAGCAGCAGTTGGAAAGCCATCACACAAAGGCAAAGAGATTCCACCCCTCATCAGTGCAATGCTCCTCAAAAGATCATGTCACAGTAAGTTACTACAAAAGATCATGTAGAAGAGGGAATACATGTTATATGAAAATAAAAAGCAGAGGAGACTAGACAACGTAGAGACAGAATTACTGAAAACATAGTGCAAAGTAATATTTTGCTATTTAGAACAAATGCTGATCTATCTATTCTCCGTAACAAGTTTCAAAGACAGAAAAATACATCATTTTGAAACTGGCAGCAGCCACATTTGAACTAAGTAAAAGAGAAAAGTCAAAGTTGCCTAAGGACAGGTGCCTTGTTGCACGACACAGTGACAGATAAATCCAAAGCACCCTACTGTGTCACAACTCTTAAAATGGCCTTTTTACATGAGTTTAACCTCAGTTTAGTCAGGACCATCAGAATACTTTTCAGAACATAATATAAAAAAAGAGCACTACATACTTACCCAGCACAATGAACTGCCTCTAACAAACTGCAGACTGCCAAGATACTTTGCAATGACTAACCTTGGCCATTTGAATTTGTAAGAGGTGAAGAATTAATGTTTTTAACATTTTGTTTTAAAAAGTAAAAATTGTATTTACCTGTGATATTGCCCAACATCTCTTTAGTGTGGCAAATCAAATCTTCACTTTCCCCATCTTTGAAGTTGCCTATTTCTCCATAATAAAGAGCAATCCCAAGTTGCATTATACGTATAAACATAGGAAGCTGCTGATCAGAGATTGAAAGTTTCAAACTTTCAACTAATGTGTGAATCTAACATGAAAGAGAACAAAAGCAAATAACAAAGGTCTGTCATCATTAAAGCCAACTTTTAAACTACACAACTCCATATTCATTTTGTATGTGCATTCTAATTTCTAAAAACAAAAGCTGCAATGCAACACAAGGCAAAGGGCTGCAAACGATGACTGTCAAAAACATACACTCTTTGGGTTGCTACACAAGAGACCTTCAGGTTGAAAAGTCAAATGTAATGTATTTTGCATATATATATATAAATTTTTTTTTTTTTTTTTTACAATTTTGGCTGGAGAAATTTCAAAAACAAAAGTGCACCTGATTAGACTTTTATTTTCATTACAGAGTTTCTTAAAAATCTCTGCACGCTAAAGAAAACATAGATATACTGGTTTTAATATACAAGGTCCTTTATTTTGATTCTTTCCCACTGCCAATATTGTTGCAAGTAGACAAGTAACAGGGGGAGAAGGGGCCGGGGGGGGAAGGATTCATTCCAACTGGAGTGCAGAAAACTGGCTTCTCTGGATATTCGGAGTTCAAACATGCAATTAAGCAGTTTTCTCTAAGTGAAAGCAACCTTTGCAAAGACTAATTACTAGGATGAAAATTTACCCTTCTTTAAACATTTTAGCTATTTTATTTAGTGCTTTTTAGGAGCATGTGATCAAGATATAAAGACAAAAACAAACTTGATCAGAAAGCTACCTTTCATTAAAATAAGAGCTGCACAAAATAAAATTTTTGTAAAAAATTACTGTCTGTAACATTAGACATATTTCTAACTCCAGATCCAGTTTCTAAATGTATGTAAAAATAATGGAAATGGCCTTAATGTAACCCAGTTCAAGAAACATGAAAACTGACTTTGTAAACAGTATTGTGCATCCATGGGCAGGTAAAAATACAGTAGTAAAATAAATATTTGTATTAAAATTTGCTAATATACTAATAAGAATTCACTAGTACATTTATGAGCAAATTAATAACGCCAAAACCTTAGTCATACAGAATGAATGACAACATAGTATCAGCCATTTATATAGAGGAAAGATTTTAAGTATCAGAATTCTGCTATTTAAAATTCTCTGAAAGAAAACAGCATGTAAAATACTAAAGATACATTTTGGAAATTCAGAATTAATCCTTTAATACCAATGTTTCAAGGCCAGTTGGTTAAAGTTGTCAATAATAAATCTTTTCTGTGCAGGTGAACAACAGGAAGGATAAGGAGTGAATAACTGTCTTAAGATTTTGAGGGGAAAAAAATATTATTTTGCCAGAAGCCTTTTTAAAAAAATCACACAAGGGGCATATGTCATAGCGGAGGACAGGAACACTAGGTAGCAATGTAGGCAATGAACATAATTATATAGTGGCTTAATTGAAAGTATGTTACACTCCTGGCGTTCTTGTATGGTACTACACTGGTACTATACTCCCATCATGATCCTGCTCTTACATGGCCAGTGGAACTCATCTGTCACTCAGTAAGTTGACTCATCTCACTAAAACCAGAGGAAAACTATTTATTTCTTCTTGTCCAGTTAACTTTCTGTCAACATAGTGAGTTGACTTAGAGGACTGACAGGTCAGACAAATGTCAGGGCTGCTGCAAATAGGGGGAGGCAGGACTGACATCCCCAGTGCAGATCAGCTCACCTATCTCACAGTTGTCTCATCCCATGATGATTTCAACAAGAAAAGCAACAAATAGCTTAAAACTCCAAGAATTTTACATGTGTTTTGCCACCTCCCCCCACATATACTATTTTCATTCTAAAACTGAAAATAGGAACTTGGTGTTCCCAATTTAAAAGCACAGAAATACATATCCAAGTACTTAAGAACTGTCCTCCTTTGAGAAGTCTCAACTTAAACTAAATTGATTAAGAATAATCTGACCAAAACTTTGCAACAGACATAGTAGTCAAAATTATACAGGTTATAAAAACACTCTAGTCCCTACAAAGAAACCAAAAGAGCATATGCTATTACAAATGTGGAAGTCTTGGAAACTTTCATTGAAGACTGAAAAGCAGATGTGCTTTACCAAGTGAACAACAGAATACGAGTTTTCATTAAAAAGATCTTCACAGATTTGGAGGGAAAGATTGAGTGCTGCTGGCTTTTGTCTTTAGCTGGGAAACAAACCACCAGAACACAAGCTGCTGGCATTCAGTAATCTGCCCTTCAGACACACTGAAGCTACAGTAATTTCATTTGCAGTGGAGACTTAAAAAGCTTTAAGTGTCCTTGAATTAATTCCATTAATGAAGTAGTTACGTTTACTGATAACAGCTCCTTTTACTTCAATTGTAAGAAAACACAGCTATTCCCATTCAATACTTAAATATTTTAAAGAGAGTATTTTTTAAAAACTGCATCCTGATGATCCACAGCGCCCTATCTCCATGCATACAACAAATCAGAAAGTTATCAAATATAAAATTTGAGGGTCAACAGTTTTGTAGATCTAATTGTTGCATAACAGTATGGTAGTGAAACACTAGAAAAGATTTAAGATTAGAAAAATCATTATCTTTGGACCATTATTCTTTGGATCATAACAGACAATTATTAATTCACTTAAATATTAATCTAGCATCATATAACTAAATGCTTTGATTTAATTGAGCACATTTCTGAGTATCTTCATTAAAAAGTATTTTATGTTTAAAGCTTGAAGAAAAAAGAAAAAAATCAAAAAAAGAAGAAAAAGTAAACTATGTGCAACATAACAAAAAAATCAGAATATATAGAAAAAAAGATAAAAAACACCTTTGAACAAACTGAAATGTGCCTTAAAAAAGGGCAGTGGCAATAAATGACCAAAGATAACCAGAAAAGTTTAATACAAATTTAATCAAATTACTACCATGCAGTGCATTCCAGTATGTGTGTTATTTTAGTCCGGTATCCACTAAAAATTGTAAGAAGCAATATAATAATAATCATCATCATTTTTACAACAGTAGTGTTATTCTAAACTATGCAGAAGACTGTGTCAGCATTTCCATTAAAGTGTGCTGTCAGAGACTTGTAATTTGGCCATATACTTTTGCTCTGCAAAATTGCCATATAGGACTTCAGCTAGGTACAGGTTACTTCTCCGAAATTTACAGAACTATTCCAGTAATTTAAAAATCAGGCTTTTTAACAATAAGATTTACTGTCTATATATATATATATATATATACATATGCAGTAATCATACTGTCACCACAGAACAGAAAGACCATAACTGGTAAACTATAGACAGTCATATGATGATTCCTTATTATCACTGGAGTTCATATAGATTCCGAAGTTAAGGCACTTGGTTAAAAATCCTAATTGATTATATAACTTAGTGTTTATAGAACTCAAAATAAGCAAACTTCCAAAATTTTTACCAGTTACTCTGAACAAAAAAAGAAAAAATTCTTTCTAGTATGCAGACTCAGTCTTTGTATATTTAGTTATTAAATTAAGATCCACACATGAAAAAATGAAATTTCTGCAAACATATGTACTACCAGACTTCCGTGTGGAAGTATCCAGCATTTTGTGACAATTCTTCTCTGGATAAATACTCATATGGCCATTACCATATCCACAAATCTCCAAATTTGCCTAAAGTAATCAAAGGCTTACAGCTGTACAGCACATACAAGAAACAGTGGCGTTTGACAAATTGGACATGATTGCTAATTCACTGCCAACCTTAAGTTCACAACAGCTTTAGGACTTCCTGCATCATGTCTTGAGTCAAGCAGATGAAGTACCCCAACTGAAAGAGTGACACTTCTAAATTACATTGTTGAGAAATGCCCATCAAAATTTATCTCAAAATTGACTATTTTGCAGTGCATACATCTGAAGAGTACTTTTTATTAAAACTTGGGAAAAGCCTGGTATAAAATCTGTATCTAGTTTTAAAATGGTTCTCAACTAATCAAATGGGCACCACTGGTATTCATTGAGAGAGGGAGGGAGGAAGGGAGGGAAAACAAACTTTACATGTATGACTACTCGGGGGGGGGGGGCGGGTAGTAGTGAAAGGTAGTTAAGTCTCTCCACCAACTCAGCGTTTTGCTTCTGCACTGCAAAATGTAAACATGTCACCTAATGTCAAATGTCCACGAGTAATATTGCACCCCTGCTCACTAGGAGCGGAGCTTGGCTTGCTAATCCGTTCCACATGGTTCACTACATAGTGTTAACACACTGAAGTTTGTTATTTATGAGAGTTTGAGGTACATTTGAAACAATAACATAAGTAAAAAAATCCTTTCCATCTTATTGCAGGCACCTTAAAGCATACAGTATTTTTTTTTAATTATTTAATAGATTATCTGCAGAGCTGCTTTTTCTCCTTACAATTATTATGTTTTCTTTTTTAAAACTTCAGGAAGAATAGAAAAGATTAGAGCGCATTACTTTCTTACCTACATGCTGTTACTGTACATAGACTAATTGTATCATATGAACAAAACACAGTCAAAAAATCCCTTTAGCAAAAAACAGCATTAGCTTTTCTTTTTACTTTAAATTTCAAAGTATATTTGGAAAACCTCAAAACTTCACAAGTGAGTAGCAAAAAAAATTATTTTGGATACCTACTTTAATAATAGATGGCATTTTGGAGTTGAGGTTATCGTAAGTAAAATGCAGACGAGTCTTGAAAGAACATTTGTAGAGCAGAGGTTCCTGGTAAAATTCAATTTTACCACTAGCATTTCTCTTATCAAGACATACTGTGCAGTCAGAAAAGTTGATCATCTTTCTCAGGACCAGATCGGTGGCTTTTAAAAGAAATATATAGGTTAAAAAAATATATTGCAAACAAAAAATAAGTTATGCATACATGTTCTTATCTAGATGAAAACAATACAAGATAGTTGTGTGGTCATTATTTAAATCATCAGCAAAGTACTTGTTTATGTGACTAAGGAGAATAATTTAACATGTCACAGGCTTTTTCAGCTGAATATTTAAAAAGTGAGGACAAATTAGTTACACCTAATTCAAACTTTCATCCTTTCACTGTACCTTAGATCTGTTTATAAAACAAGAGTACTGCTTCTTGTGCAAGCATAAGACCAATAAATATTATTCTCATTATTCTCCCAGAAAGAATCTTGCATATTTTCCCCCTCAAAGTTTTCTTTTGAATCTTTCAAAGCAAACAAAAGCTATTATAGTGATCTTAGCATGAAACATATTTTGTAATTTTTTCATATTAGTTTGTAATAATTTTAGCCAAACCAAAGAAATGGGTCCAGTGGTCACAAAACTATTAAAATCCCCATTCTACCAGAGATGATCTGCGCGATCTTAAAATGGTCTTACTGTGCCCAAATTCCACCTCTACCAAATGTCAGTAAGAACACCTAGACTTACAGGTGAACACTGGTAATTCAAAGACTTAGATATTCAGATACTGAAGACCAAGATAAAAATCAAAGAGTTGGGTTTTTTTTCCCTGAAAACGTGAAGCAAAATGAAGCATGTCTTGCAACTGGTATGCTGTGCTCACTACAGCGCAGCACATTTTACTGCCTCTCTAGCCAGCCTATTTAAAGAGTTTAAGATCGTCAAAGAATTGCAACGGAATGCCTTAAGATGCTACTGCTCATTCACAAAAATAGAAACAGATTGCCTAAGCATTCACTGCTAGCAGCAAGCACAAAATGAAATGCAGTCACAGAAGGATGGCAAGTATGAGCAGTGAAGACTACAAAACATGTTGTATAATTACCTGTGATCATACAAGTATGCATTAAGAATCAATCTATATTATTGTAATTGGCTCTTCAAAATGAAGGACAAAGGAAAAACTGGTAAGAAATTAAAGCAGGCAGAAAGCATCTTCTGACATAAAGAACCATTTTTATTAGACTTCCAAATTTCTTTATGAATTTAAGTGCCTCCACTGCGACACCTAAAACCAAGAAATATCTACTCACCAGAGATGTCCATGAATGCTCGATCCCAAAACTCATCCACTGTATAGCATTCTGCAGAAGTGATATTGACTGAAAGAACAATATCATCCTCCACATACTTTAGTATGAGATTGTTGATCACAATGTTGACATTGTTTACAACACGCCTAATCAAACTCTGAACATAACCTATAAAACACAGCAAATTATTAGAAGTTATAAGGAAGACATGATGACAAATTTATTTATTACTAAAGTCATTACTTCCAACTTGTATTCTTTTTTAAAATAAAAAATTAAAAGAAATCAAGTATCATTGTCCTTTATTCATCCAAAAATCACAGTACTTCAAACTCATTAACATTCAGTGCAGTTTAGTCAATCGGCATCCTGGAAATGCAATAAACTGTAGGGAAAATAAATGTAACTACTAGCAATATAATATAGCATAAGAGTTCAATTTTTAGTGGCCAGAATCAGCTTTCAAACTAATTCAGAAAACAAGACTCGATTATTGTAGATTAATTTTAATGACAGTGACTTTTTTTACTTGGAAGATATTTAGAAACAGGTTTGGAAAAGAGAACACCAGTTGCTAGGTTACTTTTCAAGTATGCATACTTACACCTATTTGCCCCTTCACCTAGTTTTTTAAAAGTTAACTAAACATTAATATGCCTAGTGCTTTTTTTCCATTCTAAAAGCTAATATATCCACCTCATGATCAGTAAGACCCCTGTGAGGTATAACAAAATCAATTTCTGTCAACAACCCAAATAGTAAGCACCTGCACTGAAGCCTATAGGGAAGAAATCCATTTGAGTTTTTTCAGACATAATGCGATTGGAAAAATGATCTTGTCTGAATTCCTAGTACGTGGTAAACACTCATATTTTACCAGTATGGTAAAGAAATTAAATACTACCCATATTCATGTCTTTCACGTATACTGAATGTAACTATGGAGCCAACTCATTTATGCTGGAAAAAACCAAGCCTTAAAATTTACAACATTACTTACATTCTAACTAAAAATACATTTAATCCATGCTATAGAGGTCTAGTTTGGTAACTACACTGAAAAAAAACCCAGTTAACGATACAGGTTTAAATCCACAGGCTCAAAAGTAGTTTTCTGAAACTTGCATTACAAAAGACTCATTTATATCAACAATTTTAACTCAAATAAAACTTAATGAACGTCAAAACATTGTGAGATCAGTAGGAGCAGATTCAGGTTGCTACTTCCATTCTACTCTGCTTTTTCTAGCTATTCATCGTTTTCACACTCAAATATTACATTTCACCTTAGAGTATATGGAACGTTTTACCATTACATAAGTGATTTTCTTGATTTCCACAACTGCAAATTTATACAGTTGACATAAGAAGTTTTTCCTTTTTCATAATTCAAAGCATCCAGCCACCTCTTTTATTAAATGCAAAACATGCTCTCAGCTACCATTAGCAGAATATTTTGATTCTGATCAGGTATACTTCTATGTTTTAAAAGTATTTCAATATTAAAATCTTAATTGCAAAACATGTATCGCATTCCTTATCATAACTCAGCTTGCTTCATTTTATAATACTTGAGCATGCGTCACGCTTTGAGCAAAGCTAGTTCCAGCAGGACAGAAACAGCATTTTGACATTTCCTGCCATCTTATTAATAGGATTGTAACTGTATTAAAACAAGAACTGGAAAGTGCTTTAGACCATTGTCTAAAGAAACAGGAAATCCAGAAATGCAGTAAGAGTCAAAAATTTTGACAGCTTAGTACTGTCAGATTTCTATCATAATCTGAATTTACCTTTTTAGCATATCAATCTAAAAACACTACTGAAAACTATGTGGAATAACTTGTTTTTAACAATTTTCTCAGGCTTCTTAAAATGGTAACATATTTTTAGGTTATATGAATTCAAAAAACGAGATGTATTATTTCCATAATTAAGGGGCATAAGAGACTGATATTCATCACTAAAGTGGCGTAAACTGACCTGTAGATAAATAGAAGCCAGCAAAAACCATTTAGTTGCTTAAGTTCAGCATAGAAATATTTTGCAGACTATATAACTAGCAACTATGAAATCATAACAAGTAATTTAATTATGATTTTAAAGTAAGCTACTAATTCCATTGAAGAATGAAGCTGTCCCTCCACAGGTCCAAAGTTTTTTTTCCAATATTTTGCTTTCAAGGGTCTGTCGTAGTCAATCTAATTTACATTTTCCTGCTGTGAATGACAAACACATTACAAATCCAGTATCATAGCAGGGAAAAAAAAAAAAAAAAAAAAAAAAAAAAAAAAAAAAGATTGAGTCCTTCTGATAGTGAGTTTCCAGCAGTATTCAGGAAAAGAGCAAAACCACTTTGATCTGTATGTCTTTTTGCCTGAATGCATTAAAAAAGGTGCAGAATTGCATCTTCCAAATGAAACAGGGGTCACAGATTTGATAATAGACTTCTGCAAAGACAATTCCAAACTAGTGGTGCAGTATATTATTAGAAGTAGCATACAGATACCAGCTTTTTAATTAAGTTTAGCTTCAAATATACTAGAATCAGATTCTCATAAGTGAGCATCAGCCTTTTAAAGGAAGCGAATTTAAACTGTAATTCTTACTATTCAAAACAAAGTAATAAAAACATCATCAAGTTCATGTGTAACAGTTTAAAAAAAAAAGGGGGGGCGGGTTAAATACAAGTAGGAGAAAACAGGTGGAAGTTGCTCCTTATTCCTGTAATTTTTAAATATAACACTATGACCGCCTTTGCCACTAAGATTCAGGTATTCTATGACTAAGTGACTAAAAATACTAGCAAATCTGTAGGGGTGAATTCTCTCCTGAGGTGCAACACAAAATCCACATGTATGCTTCTTCCAAATTCTCTAGAACCCAGCAGGCTGCGCTGTGCAGTAAAAGCTACAAATACAGTTTCAGATCCAACCCTCTAAAATATTCTAGCACTATAGTCCACAAAGTGGTCTATTGATTCAACAGAATTGTTATCACCAGACTGTTCACATCTAAACATCTTAAGTTAGCAGTTTGTTGTTACCAAAGCTACATTTTTAGCTAAGCTCTGCCTAGCTCCATTCTCTGAGAACAGAGCAGAGCTAAAGGACAAATAAATCTTTCAACAAATTTCCTTGTTTCAGCTGGGATAGAGTTAATTTCTTTCCCAGTACATGGTATAGTGCTGTGTTATGGATTTAGGATGAGAATAATGTTGATAACATGCTGACGTTTTAGTTGTTGCTAAGCAGTGGTCAAAGACCCTTCAGCTCCTCATACTGCCCTGCAAGGGAGTAGGCTGGGGAGCACAAGAAGCTGGGAGGAGATACAGCCAGGACAGCTGACCCAAACTGGCCAAAGGGATATTCTACACCATATGACATCACGCCCAGTATATAAACTTAGGGGAAAGCTTGCAAGGGGCCACTGCTATGGAACTGGCTGGGCATCAGTCAACAGGTGGTGAGCAACTGCATTGTCCATCACTTGTTTTGTATATTCTAATTCTTTTGTCATTATTATTATTATTATTATTATTATTATTATTATTATTATTTTCCCTTCCTTCTCTTTCCTATTAAACAAACTTTATCTAAACCCAAGAATTTTACTTCTCCCACACAATTCTGTCTCCCACCCCACTGTAGGGGAGGAGGGGAGTGAGCAAGAGGCTATGTGGTATTTAGCTGCCTGCCAGGTTAAACTACAAGAATAAATTACAGCAGTAGTATGATACCTATAACCTCCAAAGACTAAAATAAATCAAAGTAGATGACTCAACATCTTACTAAAATCCAGGATGTGCAAATTAAAGCTTAGCAAAGACAAATCCTATACCACAGAGAACAAAATCTTCCTATAAGGAGGCCTCTACTCCGCATGAAGGCTGTATACAACATAGAAGCTCTATATTAAACAGTGATATTTACGGACAAAAAAACAGAACCGACTGTATTTAGAGAGCTTCACCACATGGGAAGTAACTTACAGTCCATTCAATAAGGTAAGATTTCACTAATGCTCTCTGAATCATTAGACTTCACTACCAACATACTCCATACGCAGTTGAAGAAGGAATGTGATGACAACGAAGGAGGTGATAGTGCCCTACAGTTTCACAGAAGCCCAAAGTACATCTACAGAATCTATCAAATAGTAACATAAGAAGGCACCAGATCTGGTAATTTGCTACAGTACTGCAAATACAGTAAGAGCAATTTGTATGAGCACACTAATCATTAAGAACCACAGTATATTCATTAAAAACGACATGCAAACCCATTTTCAATGCACATGTTGCATCTGGATCTGTGCAAACACATCTTTTGGGATGTTTTAACTTCATCGGTTGTCGTCATTACAATAAGCAGATCTCCAGCCTTTCACTAAAACTACACTTTTCTGGGAGGTCCACAGATAACATTGACAGAAAGAAAGTTGAGGAACCAAAATCCTAAAGCTGTCACCAAAGGCAATATAATCATCCAATTCTTTGGCAAGTCTTTGATTCCTGTTGCTCACAGGTGAGACCCAAAGAACCAAACGCCCAGGAACTGCGGGAGCTGAAGCGCTGTCCGTGGTAGGGAACGGCGGGTACCAAGTCCTGCAATTCCAAGCCACTGGAGTTTATTGGATCTCAGAGCTTTAAGAGAGCCTCCAGATCTGGCTCCTCAAGTACCCATTCCAAAGTAAGATGATACTCTGTAGTATATAATATTCCACACACTAAATTTCAATGTTCTTTTTTGATTCAAGGCAAGTATAAACTTTCTGTTAACAAACGACAGAAAGAAAGCCTAACAAAACTGTCACGTCTTTAACCCATCTAAAATTACATGCCCCACGAATACAAATTGCAATTCATTCCAGTATTCTCCAATTTCATTTTTCTGCACAAAAAAACCCACATCATACTCTAAATTTCTACACAAACTCAGAGGCAACAGTAATCAGATATTTGTACTATACAAAAATGCCTGAGGAACTATGTATCTCCAACTAAGCCAAATTCCACTTCAGAAAAAAAAAAAAAAAAAAAAAAAGGTGAACATCTCTACCAGTAGATAGTAGATACAGGACTTGATAAGAAACATCCCTCAGAATTATTACTCTCAAAGAGAAAAACCTTAACTTTAAAACTATTTTAAGAATCTGAAAACATACAAGAACAGAACTTAATGTGAACCACCGAGCAGTTAGTGAGCAATAGAAGACAGAGTGATCTGAAACAGGAAAACCAGAGCAACAGAGGGTAAAAAATCTAACACCACCCCTACAGTATGTTTCTCACACGAATCTATCTTGCACTATAAATGAGTTCTCTAAATGTAAGGATTCAACAAAATGGAAAGAAAAGATACAAGGATTAACTATGTTTTATTGCATTTTCGATCTATTTTATAATATACAAGTATTTCACTCACCTTTGTGATTTGCAGGTGGACAGAGATATAACAGTCTAACCTGGACATTGTGGCCACCTGAATGAAATTTAGGTATTTTCTATCACTCAAATACTATCCAGCCTCTGAAATTATGGGTTACCTGGAGGTAAATCAGGGTCAGGAGAAGCAGAGTGCTGAACGCGTCGGGGTTTTACTGCTGATTTCATGCTTTCTGTGGTACTGCGGTTTGTTGAACTGGAACCACAACTTTCGTGGTCTTCCTGTTAGAGGAAAAGAAAGCAACTGAGTCAAACAAAAAGAAAGTAAGTGTGGGGAGAATAACTTGGTAAAGATTGGGTAAATTAAACTTCTGTTACTGTTTTTCCATCAATTCCATCCTGTATATGCATCTAACTACAGAAATCATTACAAAAATAGCTGGACAACATAAAAAATGATTTGTAACTAATACTTTCACTAACTTTTGTTTAAAAAAACCCCAGTCATTTAATTACTAGTTTCAACTGAACACATTTCATCTAGCTGCATATCTGCTGAAACATTCCTTCAGAGACAGAGCCCTGCAGACTACCAAAACAAATATGAGAAACTACTGAATTTTGAGCTTACATGGCTACTCATGAAACCACTTCAGACAGTTCCAAGATGTCAGTCATGTCCTTCCTCATACAGCTAACTGAAGCTGATTCACAAAGGAAAATATTTTTGCAGACTTCTAGAACATGGCCCCAGAAAAGATAACTGAACTGAGGACATCTGCTTATCTTGACCTTCTATATAGCTTATTCAATTTAAGGAATTCAGAAGCAGGAAACATGCCTCATAACTAGTGAATGTGATAAGCCTTACAAGATGAAATTCACAGACATGAGAAAAATCTTAATTAGCTGAATTTAGGGTTTTAAATACCCCACTAGTATTCCCATTGCATTCCAGAATGACAGTTTAACTACAAGACTCAAGTGCAAGAAAGCCAAGAAAAGTAATGCAAATATTCTTTTAAGTGCATTAGAAGAGCAGGTTAGAGAGGAAGCAAATCCTTACAACTTTCGACGCAAGCTAAATTATCTCTGGCACTACTAGGATCATACAACGTGTTCACAAAAAGAAGGGTTTGAGGAACAAATGCCAAGTACCACAGTATGAAGCTATAATATTCTTAAGTCCTCTAACCACCAAAAAGCAAACAGCTTAAACTGCGCTGGGTTTTTGTACAGGGTAGACCACGTGTTTCCCTGCATGCTGCCCGGCATTTTTAATAATCTCAGAGAAATTACGAAATGGAATCTTCACATTGCTTGGTTCTTAATAGTTTTTGCATGAAAAATAATAAAAAAATTAAGTTACATGTAATGACACTTTTTAAATAGAAGTCTACAACTTCAAAAACAATTGAAGAGAGTTCCCTTCCTTCCACTCCATATTTAGAAAAACAGAACACAGAGGGAAGTTCTCTGATAAAGTGGAAATACCATTTCACTATGAAAAAATATTATAAGCAATATAATCTTAGTTGGGGCGGGGGGGGCATGGATTAGAAGGCTGAACTTACTTGGAAAAATTGCAGCAGACCAACCCATTCATACACTGGAAGGGTAGAAGATAGCTTCTAAAAGAAGGACGAGTTACCATAAAGGATTTGAGATTTTCCAGTTATTAATGTAGTATTGAAACGAGCTGTTCGTTGTTTTTTTTAATTTACAGTTATTTGGCCATTTCAGTCATACAGGACTTTCCCACTCCAATGCATGAGAAAATGAAATGGGTGTTTAGCATCAATTGTTTGGAGGGCATTTGTTTGCTTTCTTATCTCTGACGACCTTCTGGTGCTTTTCAGTGAGGAATGTCAGGTCTCCTGCAGATTCTCTCAGAACTTCTAACTACAGCGCAATTTCATTAGAAAACCACCATTCTCTTCCGGGCATACCTGAGCAATAATGACAGCTTGAAGCTCTTGCTTTATCTTTAAACCTGGAGCAACGGAAGCCTCTTCATCAACATGTATATTTTGTAATCAGAAAAGCTCACCTTCACATCTCCAGCTCACCCAGAAAAATTAGATCACAGACTTTTAAGCTAAGATTTTTGAAATCTTTTAATTGTGTCATCTTTCTTGGAAACTAGTTCACATGCAGCATGAAAATATTTTTTCATATGAGTCACCATACTGCTATTTACATTTCGAACTTGCAAAAAACCCCCAGATGTCAGAGTAACTAAACAGCTCAATTAGCACATTTCCTGCTTTCCTGAGCTCACTTATGGATTGCACAGAATGCTGTGGTGCAACTAATGATTTGATCTGATAGGACTAAATTGTGCTTGCCTTTTAATATTTATGTTGGCTGCAACAAAAAGAAAGGGGGGCCAGGGAGATGGGGAAGGCATTCTATTTTTCAAGTGTTAACTGTATCGAGCCTGATTACATTCATGTCTAGCTTTTCTATCTGCATACTGACACGACCATGTTTGATAAATCTTCTCCTAAAATCATGAAAAATCTGGGCAATGTTTTAATCATCTAGAGTATGACTAACACTTAAAGATGAAATAAGAGTGGTTTAAACTTTCACCACCTTTAGAGTTAGGAATACACACTAGCACGCTGGGTTTTGGGGGGTTTTGTTTGTCTTAAAGAAAAGGGGCAGATAACCCTTAGACTGTGTTAATTTTGAAAGAAAGTCTCAAATCTTAACCTATAAATAAATTCAATACAATAACCTTTTTATATTTCCCTGAGCTACAAGTCTGTTGTGATGGAAAACGGTTGCAACCATTTAGAGCAAGTTGGACTTAAAAGTAATCAAAACAGAAATGTACATGTTCCAAGACGGTGCTAAAATGCAACACAAAAATTTATCTCAAATGTACCTATGTGACTTAATCCACATGAAGTAACAGAGTATACCTATGTTTAAGCAGAATTCAACCTGACCAAACATTTGAAAAAAGTTGTTTTAATTTGCGATAACATCCATTCGTTTCCTTACATTATGCAATTATCAAAAAGGTTTTAGAGTTGCATGGGGGTTTTTTTGAGCATGAACACACACCATTTTTCACAACAGCTACTAATACTTTATAAAGCAAGTGTTGTATTCTTTATTTAGTGGAAGATGATAACAGCGGCCATGACCTTATAGGAACTACATTCCTATGTAGATGGATATCCAAAAGCTTTCTGTATCTGCACGCTCCTGCTCAATGTTAACTTTAAGAGCACACTATTAATTTCTCAAACATGTGGCTGCCTCATAAGCCCAGAAGTAAAACACGTTTATTAAAGAGATGGGAAAAAGTTCCAAGCGAACTGCCAAAACTAGCATAATTATGAAACTATTTAACACTGGAACCAACTAGAGTCACACACTGTGTCTAGATCACAGTGATGTCATCAGAAACACCCAGCCAAAAGGCACTAAAACTACCGCTCTCCCATAAATCCACCTCACACCAGATGACAAACATTTTAAAGTTAAAGTCAAAATTATACTGGGAGTGGGGAGAGAGTTACATTCCGAAAGTGCTAATAACTATAGTTACAGTATGAGATTTGATAAATGCCTGATCATTTTAGCATTAACAAGAGTGCCTCCAAACAACAGTCACAGCAGGGGAAAACTAAAAATATGCATAATGTATATGGAGAGATGGATTTTTAAAGAAAATAATAATCATTTACAAAAATACCTTTTTCGACTAGCTTGCATCATAAGTAAAGCCTAGAAAACTTAAAAAAATTCACATGTGGTCCTGCTTATGGGTGGTGTTATACAAATATACCCTGGATCAGGACAAATAGAAGTTTGCACAACCAGGCCCTTTTTCCCTTTTGGCAAATGTGTCAGACCAGGTACTCGGCTGAAATGTTTTTGTAGAGCACTATGGTTACTTCGAAACTATGCAAGTCGTAAGTAACATGCTAAAGACACCTAGGCTAGTAAATGCACATGCAAGTTCCTCAGTCAATTTTCTACTGCAATATAAAACAGTTATTGCAAGGTTTAAAGCGAATTACAATTGACAACCCCTGAACACATAACAGATGAGATTTATCATCATCTTTCCTAATGAGTGGAGTTTATCATCTTTGTTCATTATTCTGTTTCCCAAATTTAAAATATAGTTCTTTTTCTCTTTAGAAAGACACTTTCATTTTAAAATACATAAATCCTATTTAATGTGCAAGACCTCCAAAATGCCTCATAAGCATGCTTTATGGGAAAATAATGTTCTCTCTTGGGGATCATTTAGCTATTTATGCAAATATCATCCCTCTGCTTTCATCAAACCAAAGTAAACAGTTTTTTTTTAAAAAAAAAAAAAAGAAACCACACGCAAGAAAAATGTGTAGAAACAATGACCATTATGAATTAAAATTTTAAAACCCGAACTGATCCTAAGTACCTACCACACAAACTTGCAGGGAGTTCTCCATTGCTGTTTTCCCTCTTCCTCTACAAAATTTTGCTTTTTCTGATCCTTTGTCATTTCTAAAACAATGAGCTTAATATCCTTGACAAGTCAGTAAGAGATACCTGTTTCTATTTCTGTAAAGCATATCTTAAATTCCAAGATGCAAAAACTGCAAGAGAGGATCTCATTTCCCACTAGTGGACTGTACTTATATGGCTAAGTAGTTAGCTGCCTGTGGCAAGACTGGAAGTAATATTCAGAATATGTTCATTTTTGCAAGGTCTTCGACACACTCTGCTGCACAGACCTTATTCCCAAACTGGTGAGGTATGAACTGGACGGTGAGAGATAAGTTGGGTGAAAAAGCAGCTGGACCACTGGGCTCGAAGGGTTGTGATCAAGGATACGAAGTCCAGCTGGTGGTTGGTTACTTGTGGCAAATGCCAAGTCCTGCACCTGGGATGGTGGTACTCTAACTGTACAGACTAAGAGCCAAATTGCTAGAAAGCAGCTTTGCAGAAAAGAATCCAAGGGTCCCAGTGGACAACAAGTTGAACACGAGTCAGCAGTGCACCCTTGCTGCAAGGAAGGCCAACTGTCTGCTGGGCTGTATTAGCAAGGGTGAAGCCAGGGGCATGTTTCTTTCCCTCTCTTTGGCCCTTGTGAGACATAGTGTGGAATACTGCACCCAGTCTAGGGCTCTCCAATGCAAGAAGGACATGGATGTACCAGAACCAAGTCCAATGGAGGGCCACCATGGTGGTTAGGGGGCTAGAGCTCATAAGCTCTCCCTCAGCAGAAATTGACACAACTCAGGTTGTTCAGCCTGGAGAAGGGAGAGCCTACTGCTGTTTACTGCTACCTACAGCGAAGGTACAAAGGAGGGAGCCAGACTCTGTCCATTGCCACTCATCCTCTCACAGTACACCTTTGACACATCTGAAACACAGGCAATTCCAAGCAGGACAAAAGCTTTTTCCACCAAGAGGGTGATCCAACATCGGAACAGGCTGCCCAAAGAGGTGGTGGAGTCTCAGTCCTTGGAACTATTCAGCACTTGGCTGGCCAATCCCTGGAGCAACCTGCTCTAATGACTTGCTTTGGGCATGAGGCTGGACTACATCTCCAGAAATCACCCCAAATTGCTCTATGATTTGTCTCCATGCAAAAACGAAACAAAAAGTAACACACATTTTTAAAAATATTATCTTAAAAATACACTACAAGTTTCACTAAAATGGTAAGCACTATCAAGATCTTGCTTTCAAAAAGATATCCAATTATGTTCCACTGCTATACAATTGTCAATATGCATTATATACATACACAAATAGACAAATTCATTCATACCACACTTCTGTCTAACCTTGCAAGAACACTTCTGCTAGCTAGCACAGGTCAAGCATTACTTACAAACGAGTCATCAACTTTAATACAGCCTCAATTATTTCATTGCACAATTATCCAGCAAAGAAAATTTTACCAGGAAACTGGACTATGGAAACAGAAAATTAATTTTATTGTTATTCTAATGAACAGCAAACTAGAAGCATAACAACACTTAAACAGTGAAACATCAGTGACCTAAACATGACATCTGTAAATCTTTTGGAAGGTGTGAGTTAATAGTCTAATGCACACTAACTTTAAAATTACATACATGTATGCATGTTTAAAAATTATGACAGTATAAATACTGAAAAGAAAATTTAACCAAATCAGAGTGGGTTACTATTTTGTAGAATAATTAAGGAGTTCTGTATTATATAGGGAAATTATATATAGCTGCTACATAGACACTTGTTGTACCTTCAAAAGTCTATTCAAGACAGTCCATTTTCTTTCACTGTTACAAAACCTGATTTTAAATCTTTTCAAACTGGCAAATCACATACCTCAGAGTGAGTACTCAGAGATTAAGCTCTGTCTTTCTCCAAGGCAGGTAAGAACATGACGGAAGGTCTTTATCATTCTACTTAAGTTTTTTTTTTTTCAGTACTATTTCATGCAGAAATGTGTCAAAAATCAACTAAATTACGTACCAGACTATAAAGGAGAAATATCAAGGAATTTGGGGCAGAGGCACCTTGAGTGAGGGGAATAAACAAGGGTAACCTGGTTAAGAATAATGGACAATCTGGAGCTATCAAGAAATAATTAAATGAAGTGTTAGCCTGCATTTGCATCTTGTTGCATCTGATCTCAGCCGATGTTAGATTCGGAAAAACGAGTAGTAGCAGTGACTGGCAAGGCACACTAAAATACCTATACTAGATCAGGAGGCTACATCCATCTCAGTCTGTTATCACGAGCCATGTTTTGTTAATTCTGTATTAGCATAGCACAACGTGCTCTGAAATAGAGGTACAAGTTAAAAATCCACATGAAAGCTGTGGACAGGCTAAAACACTGCCACAGCAGCCCCAAATGAAAGCCAAGAAGCTTGTAGGAAGTCTGTTGCACTGTTACTGCAGAACATGTGCTGCCTGCCTATTGATTTCTGGGCAATAGTATCTCCCTGTGATGTTGCTACTGTTTTGATTCACTGATTATCCAAGGTATTTGAGAGGAACATTTCTTTGTTTACAAGGAAGGGAGCTGTCAGAGTCTGAAAGCCTGTGGTGATAAGGCCACAGAGCTAAAGATAAACAAAACAGGCTATTCTCACTAAGTGCTCCTCAGAAATATACCCCAATTTCTCAACATCCAAGACAGAGCAACAAATAAAATAACTTCAAGTCTTTGAGGGAAGTAATTTATATATATCTTCTTTCTATTTTGGAAAGAAATTTATATTATAAACTGTTAACTGATCATCTAGTAAAGTTTCTGATGCATTTATTGTGTTTTTAAAAAATTATGAGGCCACCTACCATGATGCAAATGCTTTTTAGTAGAAACAAACATCTCAAAATGGCTTTTCTGCAATTTCTCCTAGGAGAAGCTTTTTAAAGATTTCACTCTTCCTCATGTTACAGGAAGTTTGCCCAGTACCTTGGTTTGGGGGGATATGGGTGGGGGCATCTCAATTCTGTAACATTATTCCATGTTTGTTTAATACCTAGCACATTGGAGTCCTGATCCCTGACTAGAGCTCTCAAAGCTACAAAGAAGAAAACAACACACAGTAAGAAATACTACGGTAGCAACTGGCAGCTATACTCAAGATTTGGCATGCCTATAGAAGGAAGGATAGAAGGGATGAAAAACAGGCAATTCCTCAATGTTTGTTCCACAAAACTCACAGTGCACAGAACTTTAACTCAGTAATTCTCACACCAGGGTGGCCTGAAAGGAAAAGACTCAGGAGGAGAAAAGTTGCAGAAAGACTAGTAACTAGGTGAGCTCCTTGAGCAAAACTGATGATGTGGGGCATCCTTGATATAGGATGGATGTGGGCTAAAAAAGGTCCTTCTGTCCCACACTTTCCTGTGTCTGGAAATGAGGAGGAAGAGCAGCTGAAACAGTTTAGCCTGAAGGACTGGCAGGAAAGAGTGACAGGAAACACACTCAGGAGAATAGACTGCAAACACGAGAAGAAACAAAATGAGAAGTGACCTACAACATTTTTATTCTTTTCCAACCTGTGTTCAGAAACAGTCAAATCTAATAAAGAACATTAAAAGAACTGATATCTATTTAAAAAAATTCTCTTGAAAATTAAGTCTGAACAAAACAGAACATATATTTCAAGTTGAAACAGTTTCTCTCCATATATGAGAACTCCAGAACAGTTTGACTGTTTTGTTGTCATCCAGCCTGACGCACAATTCAGGGGCTGTTACAGGACCACGTCACCTGCAGACAGGTCCAGCCACTGCACTGGTCAGCACCACTACACTACAGCATTTCTTCTGTGTACAGTAACAGTATTAAAGCCAGTTTACAGGTTTTTGTGTGCTATTTTGGAAGACACTGTACCAAAGACTGGACATACTCTCATCCTTGTTATAGGTCCCTGAAATATTAATTAAGAATAGCTGAGCACCTTTTCTCTAGCATTTATCAAGTATGTTGCCCTGAACACTGCAGGAAGATCAAAACACCATTGTGAGCATGGCTTGATCACATCACTGATTCATTAAACAACATCTGGGAACCGTTAGCAAAAACTTGGCCCATTCAGGTCACTTCCTATTGTAATCTGTTCCACCTGCTAGAGGGCTAGCACTAGTCCCCAACCCTATTTCAACTGGCACCAGACTCCTCACCAAGCCATCACTTTCCTTTGTGGTGGCAGATTATTAAGGGTACTTGTTTCTCCCCACAGTCCCATTGGGTTGTAGTTGCAGCTCCATTTCACACTTTTTTTAGGGGGTACTTTCCCCTACCACATTTCCTAGTGCAGTTTATTAGAAAGCCAGACCCTATGTGCAAGAATTCCCTCCACCAAGCACCTGCCAAGGATGTAGTAATAATTTTTATTACAACATAACCTTGCCACCCACTTCCTTCAGAGGAAGGCAGAATACTGTCCAGACCAAATTTTCTCCTAATCCCAAACACTACTGAACAGCATACCTACAGAAGGGCCCCAGCAAATTGAGTAATCCCCAGCTCTCAAATTTCTAACATCACAACAAACTTCTGACACATGACAGAGAAAGGCCTGAGGCATAAAGCTTTACCTGGGGAACTTGCTGTCCAACAGAGCTCTTTTCCTTGCTGAGCATCATTTGGGCAGCATTTGACTTTTAGCAGCTGCTGGGGGTGGAAAGAGAGGAGGTAATGAAATGGCAATGGATTATACATTCCACTGTCAGGAGGAGTATACCCACCAGGGTCTCCTCAGCTGCCACTGTTTTTCACAAATTTATAGGCTATTATCCTTAAAGCAACTAATTCTCCACCAAAACTGTTTGAAACTAATCAATACATTCAAAATTTAACGGAGCAGTGCAAAAGAAGAGGAAGAGAAGACTGAATGACAAAGTCATGCACATCTAGTTTCCTTAAGACGCCAACCTTGAAAACCAACACAACTGAAAAGCATTGGGGCCATACATTTTAGCCTAGCAGTCCTTTCTTCCTCAGTTACTGCTTAAGACAGGTCCAAGCCAAACTGAGCTTGCGGCCATTCTCCACAGAACACACACCATAGGAATTCTTCCCAAGCTGGGGATGGTACTTTTCAGGGTATTTTTGCCAGTACAGGGAGGTTCAAGTAGGAAAGAGATTTCTCAGCCACAGACACAACAATACTGAAACTCTCTGCAGTTTCCTTGCATTCTGCAAATTCAAAAGTGTGGGCAATTTCATTAAAGAAAAGGTAAGATCTCAGCATACAGTATGATCTGTAGCAGGAGACTGGAACATCAACATGACACTAGTAAAAAATACTCCCCCTTTTTAAGAACTAAGTACAACCTTCACAAAAAGAATATTAATGGCTTTTTAGTGCTATGTTGCAACAAAACTTCATTTTCTAACTTATTTCCAATAGTTATTCTCATGCAGTATACTTTTTGTGTATTCTATGCACATACATGTAATAATATTCAACTGTATTATTAATGCTATGTATGCATGATATTCAAATAGCTTTATGAAATTAAAATCTATTGAGTGAATGTAACCATATCAAATTTTAGAGACTTCCATATGCCTGGCTGAAACATCACCTGTCCTAATTTAGATAGTTTTCTAACTTTCCAGCTGATCAAATTCTAAGAACAGAAGCCAAGGTAGCAGAGGGTTCCAGTTACCTCCAGCTATTTAGTTGTTTCAAGCAAAACCTCCATAAAAACAAGATGATAATTTTATCAAAATGCTTGTTTAAACTTTCAATTACACATTAATAGCCCTACTGTAACAACTCACTTAAAATTTTGTATTTTATTTTTATTCTTTCTTTTTAAGTTAACTTCAGACACCACTATGGAGAAGAATAGACTTTTATCAAATGTAATTTATCAATTACATCTTATCTAAATAACATTAGTTAACAAAACTAATGAACTAAACTACAAAGCTGGCTGAATGGCTGCAAAAACCTTCTGGTTAATCAATGTAAAAAAGTACACATAGGTGCAACGTATTCAAAACATCTACATTAAGGAGTTTTTACTTATAATCAGTCATTTCTTCTGCAATTGTCAGTCTGTAATGTGTATACTATTTAAAGGAATTTATTGCTATTTATAATGTACTGGTTTTTAAATAAGAAAGCTTTTGAAACATTACCTTTAAACCTACACAAACAATAATTTATCTTCTAAAACAGCAATCTATCACACAAAACCACCAGAATGCTATATATTAAGAGGAGTGTAGCTGTCAACACTACATTGTAACCGTTGCGAAGTTTTACAGAAGACCTCTGTAATTATCATATAATGTGAAGTTTTATCACATTGCTTAGTTTAAAATACAATGTGCCTCATCTCGGGCAGTAGGGACTTTTTATCAGGATCCAACATTTTTTATTCTTTCTAGTGACCACCATGTGCATGCCACTTCCTTCCTTACACAAATTTTGACATTCCAAGTTCTTCAAATGAATATACCGTCCACAGTACAAGCTAATCAGAAGGGAATTTTTTTTTTTTTAAATATAAAATTAAGGGCAAAACCCCTTCTCCCAAACCTGTGCCAGTCCTTCTGAATGGAAAATATTTTTTCTTTTATCCCTGATCTAATTTGCAATGAAAGAATGAGTACAGGTTTAAAATGAGGGAGGTGAGTGTCAGCAAGAAATGAAATTGAGTGCCCAAGGGAACAAAACAAATATTCTGAAAGGAACCGTGGGGACAGGGATGAGTGTTACTGTTCGTGCTCAACTGCACGCTCCAGCCACATGCAAAAGTAAGAGATTAAAAATTGGACAACAGGATGGAGATATAAGATTCAAAAGAACTTGGGGGGAAAAAAAAAAATATGTATGTGGGTAAGTTAAAAGCCTGGGAACACTCTCTAATCTCATATAACGCCAAGCAGGAAAGCTCAGGGAGGATTTAGTGTGGAAGAAGAAAATAATGTATCTTGTTTCAAATCAAAACATGGATCATCATCTGTAACAAAACTACTGAATAACATAGGCCAAGGAATATATTTAAAGCTAAACTCGCAAAAATATTCTCTTAAATCTATAATTCATCAGGTTTTTATCTATGTATTTACATTAAGAAAACTTTTATAAATTTAAGTTTGACATGAGTAATCACAGGTAACACACCATTAAGTCATCAACTCATTCAGGTTTCTCTAACATTTATCACTGTACATGGTATAAATTTGTTGGGATGGTGGGTAGTTTTAGCTTCTTCAAAAACTGACTTGAAGCATACTACCCACAATACTATAAATTCATTTAAGTGCAACTGCATTCATACCAAATGAAAAGAGTGCTTTCCTTGACCAACGCTTTTCAGCTGCAGTCCGAAAGAGCAGTTGCAACAGATAATTCCATCATTCAGAAAGCAAATCCCTCACTTTACCAAAAAAGTCTTGATGTGAATGTTAGGTAATACCAAAAACTTGAGGACTAAGACAATCAGGATTGTCCACCCACAGCAGTCACCCAGGGATCAGGTTCATGCTTTAGCACCCTCCTGTGGCACAGGCCATAGTCCATCCACTCCTGAATATGCCATACGCAGACAGACACCCTCCACTTATTCTTTCCAGGCAGGTCTCCTCACTACTGTCTTTCCCCTCCTTCCCCCTCAAACAACCTATGGACCAAATGTTTTCTCCGCATCTCACAGAGTAGGCTGAGCTATACCATACTTGTGCCTACAAAGCTGGACTCTGCAACTATCCCTTCTGAATGAGTCCTATATACCATTAAAATAAAAAAAAAAGTTTAAAAACTATGTTTGTTCAACAAAGTATTGATACATAAATAGTGTTTAAGTGCTCTGGAAGCACAAAGCTCTAAAACATGTCAGTTTGAGCAATGTTTTTTTCTGAAATCTTGAATGAGCATGGTCAACTTATTCTGAGAGCTGCTCTTTTTGAATATTTACTGTTAGGGGAGGAACACAAGTTTGTGATTCATTGCACAAAGAGATTATTTGTTTTATAACAAAAATGCACCTAGCATTCGTATAGCTAACAGGATGGCAAATCATTATTTCCACATTTCCTGGTCAAGAAGCCAGGATGCAAAGAACCACACACCTCCACTTCATACTGAAACAAATACTGAAGTGCTGAGTGCTTAAGTAGTCCTTCTATGTCTATGTGCGCCTCAAAATCAGTTTCTAAGATGTAATACAAGGTTCAAATAGACAATACACTACATATCAAGAAAGTTACCACAGGACATGATTGTGGCAGTGCATCATACCGATACGAGCCTCTTATTGTGTGACTATGTTATCTAAATATCAGTCTTTTATGTATACTGAACTGTGTTTCCTACACTGTGACTTTCTATAAGTTTTTTAGAAATTTGAACAGGCAGTTAGAACTTCACCCTAATCCTGCTCCCTTTGTGGAAACAGATAGGCACACTTACATGTAGTTAAGCATTTACGCCAAATTACGAACAGCTTTTTTCTATCCACATGCAGCCTTTTTTTAAACTATCCCATACTCTACAAGCATTAGGTTGAACCAATATAGTTTAAATAGAAAACCAATATAAAAATTAATTTAAAATACGATTAAAAAACTGAAGTTTCAATGCAACGGTTAAAAAAATAAGAGATGCAATACTGGAGGTAGAAAACCTGTGGGGTTTAGTAGTTCTTTTAAAAACAAAGAGGTAACAATATAGATTAAGAACAAAGAGCATCTATATTATGAAGCCAAAACTTCATGCCAAATCATGATACAGCATATTGGAAAGTTATCAATTGTATATATACTTTTATGATTTTCATAAAAACTCTAGCTGACAACAATAGCACGTCACAGTGCTATCATCTAAACTCCTTATAAATTTTTACAAGTGTCAATGCCAAACTTATCTACAAATAGATTATGAATACTTCTAGATATACAGATGCAGCTTACTAAAATGTCATTTCCAACTAAAAATTAACATGTCACACATAATATCTCAAAACCCAAGGATGCTTCCACCTCTGCTCTTCTTTTGTGCCTGGATTATAATCACATTATGTACACGCTTGCCCATCACCCTCTCTGCTCCTATGTGCAAGTGTACTATATTACAGTCTTTAATTACTTCCCAAGAAAGACTGCTTCATGAAGGTATTCTGGCAATGTTCATCAGTGTAGTATATAAAAATACATTAATATACACACAGTATATGTGGATATACTTATAGTTAAACTGATATGTATTTACATATTAGTTTGTGTATGTATACATTAGGCACTAAAGATGAGTCAACATACCAAGACACTAGCTTTTCACCTTCAGAGAGCTTTGATTAATGTGAATCATTGATGAGATCATATTTGCTACCTCTCATTGGTACATTTAAATAAGGTGCACAGCACTGATTTTCAAGGGACTGCATAAAGACATTTCTGGACAGTGACCACTTTGATTTTTTTACACATTCCTAAAAGCATGAAAGCACTTCAACGCTTCTGAAGAATCACAGATAAAAAAGGCTGGGAATTACCAGGCTTCAGGGTACTGCATCTTCCTACTCTTTCCTTACCACTTCTGATTTACAGCTGCAGAAAGCAGCAATATAAAGTAACTCTTCACAGTAGCTTTGGGTTCTGTACCAAAGGGCAAATGGCCAAAGACACAGGAACGTTTTTCTTATGCAGAGCACCTGTATGTTGTAGGGTTTTTTGAACAAGATTAAATCCTCACAAAAATATTTTAACCAACTCTAACCTCAAATTCAAAAGTCTTCAAAAACACCACAAACCGAGAGCCTCCAAAAGGAATTTTTGCTGACTGCTGCATGAGCAGCGTCAAGGACAGAAAAGCAAGTGCCGAAAAGTAGCGGGCTTTTCAGTTGAATTAAAACAAAAAAAGCCACAAGACCTGCTTATGCAGTATAAAAATTGGGTAGGTTCCACTCAGTGCTGAGGAAAAAGAATATGCAGAAATACATGATGCACAATCACATCCCAGAGGACTCAAGAAGTACCAGCATACTCGGCATTTCTGGTGCCCACCCCCTTTATTCTCTCCCTCACTGCTCCTATGCAAATGTTACACTTGGCTTAATGCACTCCATTATGCTTAAGTCCATCCATCTACCCATATTCATGCCACCAAAAGACAACATAGCTCATTTTGCCAATTATCTCAAAGAAAGTATACACCAGCCACAGACCACTAGTCCAGTTGAGTCCTTTCCTATGTTTACTACTGTTAAAATTGTCAAATTGCAGTGTCCCAAACTCTGTAACAAGTTCTGAACATGAAATCCTCCTCCTCTTCCTAACGTCATGAGGGAAAAGGGAGAAAGTACTCTTTATTTCTGCCTTCCACCCTAGAGTTTCATGTTGTTCCCCTGCTGCAAGCACCATTAGCCCAGAACATGCACCTGGGAGAGCACCAGCCCTGTGGTAAGATATAGATCAGAAAGTCACTGAATCACTCAACTGAAGTTCTCTTTTGTACTTCCAAGTGTGCAGTAACAAGGCCAGAGATACGCAATTTCCTAGGGCTGCTAGCCCTGCAAACATCCTGATCAAGTTTAAAGAAGTCCTTCATAAATCTACCCAAGAAAAACTTTCAGGCACCAAACTCATCTTTTGTGTGCCATATGTTAGCCCAAGGAAGAAGTCTGATTTATGGTAGCCCTAAAGATCAGGGAAAATTAGTTCCATTTATAGACACCTTCTTATAAAGAAAATCAGATCAGATAATCAAAAAGCTCCTGTTGGTCTTCAAAGCCTATTCATCCAGGATGGTAGGAAGCTGCTTCAATAATTACTCACTCCAATATTGACTACTGAATAGTGCCGAAAAGGACAGACTAGTAGATGATCAGAAATGGAGGTGGGACAGTATAACGAAGATGACAAAAGACAAAGGAAACAAGAAAGTAGAGTGGTAGAAACAAAAACCAAAGTGCTCCTCTAAAAACAGCATCTTTAAGACACACAAAATACTACCTTCACCAAAGAGTGCGAGTCATAGCATGGCTTAATCCAGGGAAAAAAAAGTAGCAGACATTGCCCTTATTCTTTCACAGATATCTCTTTTGCTATGTAAAACTCAAATGCATGATCGTCTCCCTACAAGATTTTAAAGGGACTAAAATTTACTAAATGGCTTATTATATGTAAGATCTGTAAGTTTACCAAAATAGTTTGGAAGAAGTTATGAAAATGGCTCTCTGAACAACAGCCAAACCAACTATCACGAAAATATTCCCATAAGCATCTCACAGCAATACTTCAATCAACTACAACATACTAAGTTGAACTACACAGCGCGGTAAATCTTAGTTCCAGCATTATTAAATGGAAAAAGAAACCTCACTCACATTTGACAGTAAATTTTAATTTGGCATCTGAATGTAAAAGTATGTCCAATAATTGATTTTGATCATAGAGACAGTTACATACACAGCTATTACTAGATGTATATTAAACACTGAAAGAGCTATAAAAGCTATTGGAAACAGCGTCTTCCCCATACTAACGTACAATTGTTTAGGTGACTACTTTCTAAACCGTCTGAATATCCCACGCCATACTGTAAGCTACTGTGTCCAAGCATTTCAGATAAGCAATGAAAGGCATGTTTCTTAACTCTACATACCTAGCAAAGTTGTTTTTTTCCTTCCCCCTTCCCCTTCTGGAGGAAGAAGCTGTGTTTCTCAGGTGGAAGTAGCCTGAGTTTCCAAGTTACTTTGCCCCAGTATTACCTTTCAAGCAGAGTCTGGGACATTCTCCAACTAAGGGTAGGGAGGTGGGAGGAGGCCAGCAGCGGAAGAAGACTCAATTCATTAAACCTTTTGCTGAAATCCATGCAATGTAGGTATATTACAAAACACCACGACTGTGGAACAGCAGCTTGTTATGAGATACTCAGTAAAACATTTTATTGAATAAGAGTACAGCAAAACCAGCTGTAGCAAACCGTGTCCTCCAGAGAATCATGAAACTACCTGCTACTCGCATGGTATTTTGTGCGGATGCCACTGCTAAGTAGAAAATTAGAATGGCTAAATATTTTCAAATTGGGCAACCAAACTATTGGTTTCAGAATTGCATTAATTAAGAGCAATACATATTGTAATAAAACACACTAGGTAAAGCTACTGAACTACATGTGAGTTTTGACAACTGAGGAACGTGCTGGGCCACACACAAGGTGAGGGAAGGGCTGGGGACAGCAATGGATGAGATGGCCAACCTTGGGAGTGAGGGGCTTTGCAGCCTTCTCAGCAGGTACCATAAGGGCAGTGAAGCAGCAACACTGGTGTCCCCAGGCTGATCTCCTGCAGCACCTTACACACTACACCCTGTAGCAACAAGAAGCCATCTGCATAACCTACATAGTCAGTGCTTGGCCCAAGCAAAAAAAGAAAAATAGTTATCTACACAGCAAAAAAACAACAGGCAGCTAGTTTCAATATAACAGAGACTAAGCCCCAGCGAGTATTGTCTCTGAATGTGTACATGTACTAGAGACTAGTTTTGAAGTTTGATAAACTTACCAGCTTTATTAGGGACTTTTTCCAACAACTTACACATTGCTAGAAGTTTGTCATAGCCGCTGTTACAAGGGAGCAAAAGAACTGATTTACTGGGCAGATAGTGTGTTTCCACATGTTGTGAGTTACATTATCTGCAGCCTCACACACACAAAAAAAAAAAAAAAAAAAAGAAAAACACGCACCCAAAACCACACTGTGAACCCTCTTTCTACCAAATTACAAGGAACATTACTGCCAATAATTTTTTTCTCCAAGTCTTAGACTATAGCAAAAAAAGATAATGGTGTAGAAAAGTGTTTGCGTTTTACATTGTTATTGTAATTTAAATTTATATTTAAACGCATATTACATATCACTGTTCTCCAATGTTAAATGAAGTATATAACTATGTTCCCATGTAAGGGATGATTTTAATTAAGAGATTGGAAAAGCAATGACTCAATTAAGAAAATGGATCATAAGAAGAGGCATGACATTCCAATGATGAATTGACTTCAGTCTTAACTATTTAACGTTCTAGTGAAAATATGTAAGTGGTTTTACAGAATCATAGAATTATATATGAGAAGCTTTGGGCAAAACATCAAATATTTAAACAGTTCATAGAATAACTTTTTTAGAAATGAAAGTTCCCAAAAGAACAAACAGAAAAACAGGACAAGGATAGCATTCCCAAGAGGATAAAGAAAAGGCAATTTTTCCTAAAATAAACTGGTTTTCATTAAAAATTTTATCAAGGGAGAGTTTATAAACAGCTCTATTTATAAACAGAAGTGTGATAGAGACTACTACTATTTGCATTTTTACTGTTAGAAAAAAAAAACCTGTATCAGAAAATTCTATGCACACCACCTCTGCTTACCAAGCCAAATGAAAATATTTTGAAACTCACACAAGAAACTGTGCAAGTGTTCAATTTTTTAAATTACAAGATTCATCCAAATAGCCTGTTAAAGGGATTGAGCTATTCTAATGGAATCCAAATCTGATTTTTATTGTATAACCTTAAACTCAAGAAGACAGTACTATATAACTGGCTTTGTCAGACAGGTACTTATTAATCTTTAAGTCTTATTAAACTTTAAGAAATAAGTTGTTTACAGTATTGTTTCCAAATTTGTCCTTTAATTAGTTGCTATTCTAATTTTCAGCCTAGTTTAGATGAGGATTCTGAATAAAACAAGTATTTATGGAAACTGGTACAGGACTGCAGGACAAGCTTCTGAGGCCTGGCTTTCTGATGGGGAGCGTGCTTATGTGCTACTCGTCTTCAAAATACACGAACCCTTTCCAAAACTCAGGTCTTGCATTCCTTTAAAACCAAATAAATTATGCAATAGTTCCAGTAAGTCTATATTAGCATTCAAAATTAAGTAGCAATTGAAGCACTATGGGTTTGCTAAGTGAGAGCGGTAGTTAGAGCAAGGAAGTGAAGTTTGGAAAGGCAAAGCATAAGCTCAGGCGGCAGAAAATAGCCCAAGTGGAGAACAGCATCTTACAGAGCAGCAAGTAGCGCAGCAAGTGGTGATCCGAAGTAAACGATAAATAAAAAGCTGAAACATGAGATCTCGGGCAGTAAAGCTTAAGAATCATTCTGAAAATGTTCAAACCTACCAAACTCTTACATGTGTGGGCTGACCTGGATGTCCTCCCTCCCCCATCTTCCTGCCTGCCCTCCTACCATTTCTAAAATAAGATTGGAAACTGTAGTGCAGGCACAAATAAAAAAAAAAAAAAAAATCTCCACAGCATGCAAGACTCATCTGTTGTTCTTTTAGAATCATTAGTGATTAATCGGTATATACTGAAGTATGGTGTTTCTTGATTTCAGGTATTTTCTTTTACATATATGGTGCCTTTCAAAAGCAGAACAGGACACAGATTAAGCATCCATTTCTTTCTGAACAGGCCGCACATTGCAGAGAATCAAGACCAGTGCAATGGCAGAAGGTATATTTAGGAATATACTTCCATTCCTTAAATTCCTTAAATTCCTTAAATTCCTTAAATTCCTTAAATTCCTTAAATTCCTTAAAT
>JAVKLA010000027.1:30129649-30142889 GCA_034782735.1 Sagittarius serpentarius | reverse complement strand
CTTAAATTCCTTAAATTCCTTAAATTCCTTAAATTCCTTAAATTCCTTAAATTCCTTAAATTCCTTAAATTCCTTAAATTCCTTAATAACCTTGCATGAACAAAACCATTTCTTATTCAATAATAAGAGCAAACATGACAGAGCACATGAATTTATACTCAAGAATAGAAATAAATACCGAAAGATTTTGATTTGTGCAAGAAGCTAGATCAAGCCAGCACAGTTAACAGGATCGTACGATATTTAAATTAATCGTTAACAGTGTTCAGTGATAAAAAAAATCATCACGTACAAAGGAAGCTTTTCTGCTATTATGACTTGAATATGTTCATAAGGTTGCTTGTATGCAATCACTTAATTAAAAATAAATAAATAAATAAATAAATAAATAAATAAATAAGCAAAAGTCAAAAACACTAGAACAGACAGAAAGAGAGAATTTAAAAGTTAAAATCATTTTGAGATGAAGCACAAGGGAGCGGGGGGAAAGGAACACGTGTGTGTGGTGCTGCTCTCTATCTTCAAGCAGAGCAGGACAGGACAAAGTTTAAAGAGGAAGGGCACCACCACTCATAAAAAGCTCAATCCCACCAGACCACACTTGCTTTGTTTTTCTGTTACAGTGGTATCTCACAAGCTGGGGATCTCTACAGAACTGCTAGCAGCAATCCCTGCATCTTTCTCACTCCTTGTGGTGCTACCCATCATTTGTTCTGGAACTAGCAAACTGCCTCCCAGTTCTTTTCCACAAAAGATGAGAAAGGAGCGCATCAGATTGCTCTCTACTCAGGAGAGCTTAGAAGCCTACTAAATCAGAAATCACAAAATACCAGTGTCAGCAGATCATAAATTACTTCAAGAGCGGAGATCCATCTCCTACAAGCAACACACACAGGACTTGTATCGGTCCCACTGGTGCCAAGGACTAGATAAGATCCTGATATTAGTATAATCATCAGATTGGTTTAACAGTGAATAAAGACATGAAGCATTAGTTTCAAATTAGCTGCAGTTTACCCTCAAATGGAATCAGAATCATATAACTGCATCCCAAACCAAGAATCTGTGGGCCAGAACCATCAGCCTCTTACCAGGTAAAGCATGGCCAGAGGGAAGATAACAATTCAGCTGGCAATTCTGAAGCAAGTCCATTCCTCACTAAATGCTAAAACACTGCAGTCAGGCTCCTGTGGTCTCATTACCTTGATACTTGCTTTTAGATCAAGATGAAAACTGGTAGAAAAAAAAAAATCATTTCATTGGAAGTACCAATGTTTACTTTCAGATTTCTGAAAAAACTGTATTTTGGTAT
This sequence comes from Sagittarius serpentarius, assembly GCA_034782735.1. NCBI lineage: Eukaryota > Metazoa > Chordata > Aves > Accipitriformes > Sagittariidae > Sagittarius > Sagittarius serpentarius. The sequence goes on along the minus strand of JAVKLA010000027.1, from coordinate 30,141,577 downwards.
TTCTCTTACAAATAAAGTTTCCCAACATTACTGAAAGCAACACAACTTTATTTTGTGTGATCAAAATACTCTGTTTTCACACACAAAAAAAACCATCCACCTGAAGTGAAACGTGGCCATGAGACACACTAACTCTGGCTGTGTCCAGTTCTCTCCTCCAAAAGAACATCTCCCGGGTGGTGCCCTGTAGCCACAGGACTCCTGTACCTTATTAAGCACTGCAGTGAAAAAGATGACAGCAATGCTTCTGAGGAAACACAGCCAGAAACACAGTCCAGAACGGAGAACCAGACATCCAAGCTACAAGTCACACACAACAGAGCAGCAGTTTAATTAGATACAACTCAATACTGAATAGTCCCAAAAATGTAAGGGTCCTACTTTGACAAGGAGGACAGTACTGCTCTGTGTTCTTCCAAACTCCGTATCTTCTTTTTTTTTTTCCAAGACAAAAGAGAAAAACGCTAAAAACATTGGCATTTCACTAGGAAGAAAACTTCCTTTTGCAGAAATTATGTTTTCATCAAAACTGCCAAAAGTAAACTGACTGAGCAGCTATAGCATGCCCTTTTTTCAAGTTAATTTGGGTCATACACACACCAATAGAAGTGAATCTCAGCTTTTCCAACAACTATATGCACAGTCCACTTGGTATTACTTTACTGAGAACAGAAGTGCTTATACAATCAGTATACGGGTAATAAACCACAGTTTTATAAGCCACATTTATGAATGGAATATTCTTAGATATGTAATAAACGAAGAAAAGATGAGATTATCTTGACCTTTAGATAACAGTACTGAGGAGGGAAAGTTAACTGCAGAAGATTTAGCATCATCAACAACTAGACAATTTCACATGAAAAGAACTGTTGTATACACATAAGTAGATAAAAAAAAGATGTCCACTGTTAACTCCATGCCACACAATTGCTTTCAACTTTTATATGGATACAACCATAGTTCATTTTTTTACAAGTCAAGCAAAGTAGGACATCCTTAACAGAGCAGGAAATGGAAGTTTTATTCGTTGCACAAAATAAATCAACAAAAACGTAATGTCTGCTGATGACAACGAAACCACTAGCATATGCACTTGGGACTCTGATCTATTCTGTCCACCAGATGCTCCCTCGTTGCGGAAGGCTGGTAAAAAGAATTAGAGAGTTCATTGTGGCTTAAGCAGATTCTTTCTCATGCTGTTAAGTATTTTTTCTAAAGTTTTACTGCAAAAATTTAATGTTCTTCATGATTGTAAGCAAGTATCTAGTATGAACAACCTATAGCCCGCAGGCCATATGCAGTATGGCAGGACAATTCATCTAGCTTGTTCCCTTTGGCCTCCTCCCCTAAGAACTTCAGCTGCACACCAGATGACTGCACTGGAGCAGGCAGCCTGCTCCCCACGACCATTTTATCTAGGAGGCTTGTAGCCTCTCCCCATCATATAATGAGCCCATATTTAAATGCACGCTGGGAAAAGGGTTGAAGAGCTTCCAGGAAAGATGGCCACTTCCCACTGTCAGAACAATGTATTTACCCCACAACCCACAACCCCATCACTGCCCACATCTGAGGAACATATGGGAAAGAGGACCATCAGGAGCAGGCTGAATGAATTGTATGGAGTCAGCAGCGCACACTTATCCACCCTCTTTCTCAGGTCTTCATCAGGCCCTGCTGGGGACAAACTGCAGGGCAGAAAGCTTAAAACACCTGGAATCCAGTAGAGATGCAGGAAAGCAGAGGCTTCCAGAAGGCAGCAGAACTACACACATACAACACAGTCCAGAGGATACTCACCTACAGAAAGCATCCCAGAAGCCATGAAATATGACACACTTGCCACTGGGAATAAAAGCCAAACCAAGGAGCCTGCCCACACATCCACCCAAAGGGCTGAAACACAACTGCTCCCCACAGTAGACAGCAGAGCAGCATTGACTGCATTGGTCAGGAGACCACTCAGTTCACAGAACTGCATGGAAAACCACTGTGGTTCTTTGAAAGGTAATTATCAAATTATCAACACAATTCTAAAATATCAGGACTAAGGAGCTTTGGGCCTAATTCTAAAGTAATTACACATTGCTGCTGCAGCAGCTGTTAGCTCATTTCAGAAAATCCTACACTAAACTGAAATGTTGAATAATGCTGACAGGCTAACAGGAAAAAAAAAAAAAATAGGCGGGGGCATGAGGGGAGGCACTTCACTATAACGAAACCAAAATACATTTTCAGCTTTAACTGAAAAAACTTGCAAATTAAACAACTCCAGTCAATAGAGCCTTTTACATGACAAAACCTTCCAGAAGAATGATTCATGCATATGACAATTCAATACATAAGACTTAGACTGAAAATGAAGGACACCTTACAGCATTCTGGGCTCCTCAGACCTTTGCATTTTGATAGACAGCCCTGCTAGACACCAACTAGTCCAAAGCTGATGGGTGTCTTGGTAAAGGAAACCAATTGAGGATCTTCAGTAAGCGAGGGTGATGGCCTCAGGACAGGGTTTCTTAGCAAGTCAGAGACAGAACCACGAAACAAACAAGCCAAAAAGAGGAGAGAAGGAAAAAGAAAAAAAAAAAATCATATTTCTCAACAGAGGGATCAAGTTTGTTCCACCTTCTCCAGAAGCAAGGAAATAAATATTTACAGTTAAAGTTCATGCTTATTTAACAGTTGGAGTTAAACTAAGAAGATGACTGAGACAACTGTATGGTCCAGGGTATTGCCAGCACCACAGTAAAATTTCCCTGGGATTCTGTGGCCTGTAAAAAGCTGAGTGATTTTTTTACTTAAAAAAGAAACTGCACATTTAAACCTGAACATTTCCCTGCTCTTTTGGAAACAGTGCAGCTTGCTGGGATAGAATTTTATTCTGAACACTTATAGGCAATAACACAATCTATATCGGTTCTGCATCAAAATTATTTAGCAGGAACCACTCTTTAAGTGCAGGTATTGTAAGGTAAGTCACAAGCAGTAGGTGAATAAAGGGGATTTTTCTGCTTAAGTTCAATACTCGTATCTAATAAATTATAATTGAATCACACCCTTTCAGAGAAAATACCACTCTTTCCAAAAGGAACAAGCTATAATTTCAGAGTATACTTTGTACTTGAAAGAAGAGTATTTTGTCTTTTGGAATTTTAAGATGCTTTTACCAAAGGTGAACAAATTACAGGTTTTTTCCACTACAAAATCTGTAATCATGCCCATTCTGAAATACTAGGGTTTGCTATAATGAGGAGCTAAAACACATTCCAACAAATTTAACTATGCTTTAATCTATCAACAAACGAGGAAAAACTACTTCCTCTCCAAGGAACTATTTTTAAATGCATTACCTCACCTCGTTCCCTGTTAAACCATACCAATACAAACTCTTCACCTGACTACATGAAACAAAGCTGGATTGTAGGGTCCTGATTTGATGTCAGCTGGATTGGGACAAATCTGGAATTACTCCAAAGTAAATCAATTGAGGTATTCCAGGCCTACACCAGGGAAAGCTGAATCAGAATCTGACCCTAGACTTCTAGGAATTATGCCAAAGATGATATATAAATTCTTTCTCCCTGTACCTTGGAACAAAGACACTGACTATTGGCATTGCATTTCCTTGCTGTAAGTAGGTCAGAAAAAAAGCTAAGTAAAATCAGTAAAGATACAAGGATTATTCTTAATCTTTCTACTTTATGCACCTGTATCTACACAGCAGAACAGTTTCTCTGTACTTTATAAAAAAGAAATACACCACTTACATGTTACTATTTGTATTTGCCTTAGTAAACTTATTTTCTGGAATATAAATCAGTGAGGTTGTGTTATCTGAGTTTCACCTCCTATATCTACTTGCCCACCTGCAGAATTAAAACAAATAAATACTTTTGTTGTTTCTACTTTCCATAATAAAGTGTATTGAAAAGAGTAATATTGGGTGGTCTTGGGGTTGGTTTTTTTTTTCCTATAAACTTGAAAAAAAACCAAAGGTCTGCTCTGAAATGCAGTTCTGTATCAATAGTATTGTGGCAATCACTATGTCTGTTACTGTGCAACTGTGTTCCTTTCCAAAATTCAAAAATACGTACCATGACAACACCCTCAATTACCAATTCACTAAATTAACTACAGCAAGAGAGAAACCAAACAATCTTTTCTAGCTGGTCCGTCATCATGACCAGTGAAGACTTACAGTGCGACAACCTTGTTCTGAAAGCAGCTGGTGCAGGTTTGAACCCTGAGCTGCATAACAGCAAATGCAACTTGGCCTGAAATTTGAAATTCAGTTTCATCAGTAATGTACAAGCCAGCTTCCATTCTTCAAACACCTTAGTCCACACCATAAGGAAGGAAAGGGACTGTGGCAGGGAGGAACGGGTCTTCTGGCTGTCTAACACAGACCAATTTGGTTAGCTACCCACCCAGGACTATCCTGCAGCACAGTTCCTCAAATAGATGAACTTCTCTATCATCCTCTTAAGTGTCTCCATAGGTTTTCTCCCAATGCATAAAGTTATAGATACAGCATTTGTATTATGTTTTTAAGTGTTGGCACTCAGGATACTTAAATGTTTCCAAAATCATTATTATTAACGCACAAGTTTCTGGCAAGATGTTGTGCTATTTTCCCTGTTAATTTTGATGTGATATACTTGTACATACCTGTATGTGACAGACAGTCTCATAGAAAGATTAATAAGCTCAGAAGCATGTGCTACAGTATTCAAAACTGTCACTCTGAAGCAACTCCTAAGTTGTGCAATTAGTAGTTTTCTTAAGTTTATTCAAATGCAATCATTGTTAAACTCCACTGTAACTCCATACACAGCCTGCCAAAACAGCTGTGTTTTGGAGGTTAGAAGTCTTTGGAGTGCAAGATACTAAAAGCATGAGATACAGAGTCAAAGAATTATCTTCAAGGGGACCTATGTCAGGAGTGAACTTCCAGAAGACCTGAACACCCAACAGCCTTGTCACCTTCTGGAGGTACCAATAAGTTTGATGAAGTTTTCTCCAACATGAGCACTAGAAGTTGACTTTAGAAAACTCATGTACATAAACAGATACACACCCTTTGTATTCATACATATCCCAGAGACAGTAAATAGTTTAAATTTAACACAGGTAATCTCATCTGAAATATACAAGCATATGCAAATCACTAGCATTAGTGGGAGGTAGTAATAGCTTTTTCTACCTACTAATCTGTTGATTATTTTTTTTTTTTTAGAAACATACCACTTTAAGCTGCACTAAAAGCAATTCCAGTGTACTCATATTCAAATCCACCACAGCTCTGAGACACACAACATACTCCAGTTCCAAACTGCAAGTTACAATGGTCATCACTGCATTAGCTCTAATATTTAACTTATGTCATCCATTTCCTTACTATGTTTGCTATATATAATCCCTTCAATTCCCTAGCAGCACAGCCACTTCAAAGAAAAGAGAAGTACTGGATACTATCCTAGCTGGTACAGAACAAAACTATTATTTACATTTCAACAATGCACTAACTGGTGCCTTGCCAAGAGTTTAACCTGACATTTGGTTTCCAAGTTCATTTTGCAGCCTAGAAATCCCTTGCGTATCTTCTTCCCCTTCTCTCTCCACACAGCAAATTCAGCTGATTTGATCTATAAACAACCGTAACATTCACAATCTTAATGTAAACTTTCTAGAATACAGCTGTACTACGTAGTGTAAATACTCAGTCTGGGGTCTGCAGTTTTCTAGTGATTACAGAGCATGTGAAGATGGTCCATGAAAGAACTCCAGAGGAAAGACTGCTTTGGTTTGTTTAAGGGAAGGAAGGAAAGAAGTTAAATATACATTGACTACCATTCAGCTCGGCATATGTGACAGTGCCTGCCCACAAAACAGTCAGAAAACAGCTCTTCACTGCTAGCACTGCCTTACTAAAAAGTGGAAGAGTAAAACTATGACTACGTAAAGCAACCGTTTACCTATGTACTATGTTACTTGTATTTCCTGTCCCAACTGCTCCTCCTTACCATCAAGCAATAATGAAGTGAAAAAGTTAGACATGAAGCTGTCTTCGATATGCTTAGATACCTGTCGACACACATACATACACACACACACAAACGTATGTATAAAGAACCAGCTTTCTACACCAATGCAGCACAACAGGTAAGTAGGTCTGCTACTTCCTAACTTGTTAAGTAACACAACAGTCCTCCAAGCAAAGGAATCTAAAGCAACAAATAGGAAATAGGGAACTAGTTTTAAATTAGTAAAAGAAGCAACATCAGCTTCCTCTGAGACAAACTCTTCCCCTCCACATGGGCAACACTACTGAACCATCAACTTTTGAACTACTTCACAGACAAAGTGGGAATAACAACAAAAGCAGGATATGTATGGATGTTAAGTGTCAGAGAAATGTGTAAGAGGCAGCTCACTATAGTGAAATTGTATTTGCAGGACAGAACTCAAGAGATGAGCACAGAAACATGATTACCCATGCAGAAAAGACTAACACCTGCTTTTCGTTAAAATAAATAACACCAATTTTGTTAACACTGGTATTTGGCATAGGGTTATAAGTTTTCACATGCATAACTAAAGAGAAATGCGTATATTTGGGGGTCAAGCAGTTTTAATGGCTGTTGGCACACATAATTTGATTTCTAATTTTTTTTTTAATAGAACATAACTTGCCAGTGGCAAGTTACAATCAAATACTAGAATCAATTTTAAAGAATGTTATGGAAGCAAAAATAAAAGAGGAAGTGGGGGGAGACAGAGAGAGAAATGGGTTAAAATGACTGTTACTTGTGCCATATCTGATAACAGTAAAATATTCTCAACAATATGCAAGTTTCCACAACTAAGACAGTGAACCACTTCAGCTAGCACATACTCCCAGAATGGCTTACAGCTTCTATGCCAACAAATCTCTACTCCTAATATACTCCAGTTCCAGGGAAAGTCTCACAGATTGATATCTAGCTCTTGTTTTCAGAAATGGTAGCCCATGTGCAACAAACTCATAACACTTCAATTTTCAGCAAATGAAAATAAATATTTTCTATCCACAGTGATAGTATTGAGAAAAATTATATGAACATGTTTATGAACATTTGCTGATTTAACGCTAAATTTTGAGATTCTGAATTCTTACCATGTTATTTCTCAACCAACTCTTTTTTAAAACGGACCCGGTCGGCTCCTTCATGCTATGTTGAACTAAAATTGCAAAGTGCATTGACATGGCAGTGCAATAGACAGACAACAGGTCTTGAATATTCTCTAGTCCCAGAAGATGACTCTTGGGGGACCTTCTGGGTGCTGGTTCTGTTTTCTGCAAGGTAAGCAAATTGTCCAATTCACCTCACGATAAGACACATGCCAGCACGTGGGAAGAAATAGGGTAAAGCTGGAAGCAACATCGAAAGCACTGAGTGAGCTCCATCAGCCAAGTACACTGAAGGAAAGACGACAAGAGTCAAGGCAAAATACTCACAAGCCTGAGAAGAACTGCTGAGATATTATTGCACAAGTTCTTGTCAAAATCGTATTTTACAGAACTTGGGAACACTGATAGAGGAAGAAGAGACCTAACATGGAAGAGTGAAGAGGTTACAAAAAGAAGAGGAAATCAACTTCTACAGCCAAATATCAAAGCACAATTATAGCTAAACTGGAGTTCTACGTAGAAAGGAGGAAGCCCACATTTTCAGTGTTTAAAAAAGAAAACAAACACCCTTAGAAATAAAAAAGAAAGAAAGAAAAAAAGATAAGGGAATAAACAAAAATAAAGTGGGGAAAGTGAACGATTTAAAGTGTCTGCCCAAAAGCCAAAGGCTTTAAAAAAGTACAAATGAGTAACACGTGTCATGTAAAGCACTGATTTCTGCTGAAATACGATCCAGAAAACAGCAAGCCCTAGATCCACATCTATTTTAGAACAAACCCATGAAATAACTGTGTTCTAGTAATCTGCCCTGAAGAAAATTAAAAAAAAAAAAAAAAAAAAAATCTTTTTCAAAGCATTGGAGAAAATAATAATAAACTACTAAGACTGAAATATTACAACACAGTCAAGAAATTCAGCGCTATGCAGGATTCCCCAAAAGATTCATACACATGGAAAACTAGTCCGTGTCCAAAATTAAGACTGTATCTTTCCAAAATACAGCATCCCGACAAGGTTCCACGAAAATAAATGAGAGATTTCTCAACCAGGTGTTCCAAGGCAAACAAATGAAATTCTTCATGTAAGCATGCTACCCTCTTCTGATTAAACGATGTGTTTATAATTACCTGTAAAGCTACAAACGCTTACAGGACCACTACCCCAAAAAAACACCTCTACACATCCATCAGGTGGCTTTAATCCTTCTCACCTAACCTATTTGTCCATTTGGCTGGCCCAGCCTTCCTCCTCCATATACTGCTCCTATCTGCATTATCCTTTCCTCTTGCTACTTGAGAAAGGCAGAGCTCCAACTGATGATCTGCGTAAGACCAACTAACTTCAAAAGGCATGCTCCAAGCGTGCTTCTTGTGCTAAGCTAGCGACACCGTAAATCTGATATAAATTGTAAAGTGCCTGCTTTTGCAAATATGCTTGGGACTCTAGAGCAAGTCACACAGTACTCCAGAAGAGCTCTCTTAGAAACATATGTATCCTGCAACTACCCAGTTAACTTAAACTTCAGCTGCTGAACGAAGAAAATTGGAGCTGCAGTCTCTGCAGCTGCAGGGTTGTTTAACAGCCTATAGAAAGGTCATACATTAAATGAGGTACAGAGCTAGCACCATATAAGCATTTGAAAAATTGCGCAGCCTCCAAACCTGGGACCTTGATTTGGGAGTTAAAAAGAAGTTCATGTGCACTTATATGTATAAAGAATCAAAATATTAATGTATGTAACCTATGTTTATACATAAGTAAATATATTTCTGTCCTTCTTGAATTTAAAGGACAATTAAACTGCTTTTTGGAGGGCAATAGGTTGTTTAAAACTTTTAATTGTTATTTCCTCTTTGGCAAGGCCATGTTTCCCAACACGCAACAGACATCTTAGAAAGGCAATGAGCCAGTCTAAGCCAATATAGCCAAACAGTAATAAAAAACAAATAATCTAAATATTTAAATTTTAGAAAAGCAAAAAAGCAATTTAGAATAGATCACAAGAAGCCTAGTCCATATGCCTAAGAAACTGACTGTATGAGTGTACTAAAAGATACAAAGTACCACAAATCATGACAAGGCAATGAGGGAACCTGAGGTCTTGAATCTCAACAAAACCCCAACAGTTGACAGGCATCATTACTTCTAAAGAAAGTTGTTTTTAAACAGTGGTCCTCCACCAATATAGCAGCTATAAGATAACATGTCTGTGTCAAATTGGCTTTACAGCTACCAACTACATTATGAAGACTTTCAATCATTTTTTGCAAACTGAAGCAAACCATCAGTTTAAAGAGAGGTAGCTCAGGGGACAGAAGGAACAAAACAACAGGGATTTTAGAGCCAGACTTCTAAAACGTGAAAAGCAGAAACTTCTTGCTCTCTACCGGTACTGAATTAGGTTCCCACAATACACAGGAGCACAAAATAAATAGCAGCAACACTATGAGGTATCTACACATGATAATGAGACCATACCTTGAGGTTTGTCAGTATGAAGGACATAAGGACTTCACTTGTTCATGCCTAAGAAAAAAATTTCATTATGACGATGTGAAGTGCACCTGCACTGCTTAGTCATGCCACTGTCCATTAGATTCTTTGTTAATCACTGCATCCTCCTATGCCTAAAATTCTTCTGATTTACTCTGAAGTCTTCTTGACAAATAATCTCATACCAAAATGTTCTGCTGTTTATACAGAGTTCAAGACACTGCTGGAAGTAGGATATGAGTATTAACTTACTGTCTCCTGTCCATGTCAAATACATAGATATAAAGCACTGGTATTTGCCTGTAATATGGGACCTGCTTGACTACCACAGAGAGTTTTCTTTTTTCTTCTAGTTTGAGAGATAGTTTGGAATTGCACTCTCAGAATGTACTGTTTGCAGAATGTTTGCTACTTAAATCATTATAAAAATGAAAATCCATCATTCGGAAGCTTAGATTACACTTTCTTACCATGTAAACTTTTTCCTGAACCCTCTGGTAAGACGAACATACAAATTTATGCCTAGAAAATACTAGAGGGATGTGCTTTTATAAAGGAGGAGAGGGGAAAATAAAAAAAGTGGTGCTTGCACCATGTCCATAATTAGATATTTCATGAGATGACTACTGTCACAGACACGCTAACTATGAAAAGCAGAGAAGCAGGCATTAAATGTGCTTTCTGAATCTAGACAGCCAGAACAACTGAAAAAAAACTCAACCGGTCTAATGGGATTCACTGTGCTCTTAATCTGAGACCACACCATAGCTAGTGATTGCAGGGTATTGATTCTATTAACAACTCACACAAGACAACCATCCTCATTAATTTCAGTTAGCAACTGGAGCACATTACCATGCTTCTAGAGTACATTTTCCTTTTAGTTTCACCCAAAGGGGATCCAGCTCATTAGTTCTGAGACCATCCCACGACAGAGGTCAAAGCACAGCATGCCTGGACAGCCAGGAGATTTCTTCAAAAGCACAAACTTGATCTGAACTAAACCACAAAGAAGAGAAGGTCTTGTTTAGAAAACACACAAGCTGAGAAAAGGCAACATTTGCTTACTAGATAGTATTGCTCCAGCTGCTACAGGCACTGGAGGGAAAACCGTAACTACACACACAGCTCCTGGCAGCTTCCTTATCTTGCCACACCTACACCAACACAGAGCCATGCCCTTGCCTTGTGTTCTCTTCATTACACTTATAATTTGCGAAGTACATCCACTTAAACATAAAAAAACCTATTGAAAATCATTGGTGTTATACAGTCGCAATACATTTTGTCATAAAGACCAGGCTGATTTTAGAATCATAGGATCATTTAGGTTGGAAAGCACCTTTAAGATCATAGACTCCAACCATCAACCACTTTGACAACATCCCTCTTGAAATGAGCTGCATTCAAAATCTGAGCTCCTTAGTAAGAATACAGCCCCAACTATATTTTTAACTGCTTTTCTGTTCCTGAATCTGCTACCACAGTAAACATGCCTGACAGTGTACTTGGCTTCTCTTTTTAAACATGTGTAATGTTGACATTGCAGGACTAAATATTTCAATGAATGAAACTATCAAGTTTTAAATCTTTCTAATACCATTTAATTTTCAGCCAGCTGGAGAAAGTGTTTAGAAGACAAGCTGGCAGAAAAAAAGGAAAACTTATCTTGTTTACGTCTTTCATGTACATGCATACTGTCACGATAAAAAAAACTGGGAAAACTTTACAACAACCAGACAGTTCAGTTGCAGTGGGCACTCATACACTTCCTGTCTTGCTTGGTCGTCCACTGTTTGGCTGCTCAGAACAGCATCCTCCTAGTCAGATCCTTCTCACATAAACAGTCACATGTATCCTCAAGATACTGGGACAGTTTATCATGCCTTGTCCCTATGTGTGCTCTCAGGAGCTAGGTACAGCACTGCCGACGAAGATGGCACCCAGTATTGCATGGAACAGAAAGCACAAGTGCTTACTATCCAAAGTCTTGTTCTTCAGCAGAAACACCTAAAAGCAAGGCTCAATTGACCAGACAAAGCACTAGCATTGCGTCAGGACTGCCCCTCTATCTTTGCCTGTAGGCAGCACATCAACACTGGAAGCTCTCTGTCCTGGTTTCGGCTGGGATAGAGTTAATTGTCTTCCTAGCAGCTGGTACGGTGCTGTGTTTTCAGTGCGGTATGAGAAGAATGTTGATAACACCCTGATGTTTTAAGTTGTTGCTCAGTCGTGTTTAGACTCAGTCAAGGACTTTT
>JAVKLA010000027.1:30096343-30122514 GCA_034782735.1 Sagittarius serpentarius | reverse complement strand
CACTTCCCCTCCTCAGGAAGCTGTAGAGAGCAATGAGGTCACCCCTCAGCCGCCTTTTCTCCAAACTAGACAAGCCCAGAGTCCTCATTGTCTTTCAGCCCTGTCACCACCTTTGTTGCCCTCCTCTAGATGCATACAGGGACCATCACAACCTTCTTAAATTGTGGGGCCCAGAACTGCACACAGAACTCAAGGTGAGGCCGCACCAACGCTGAACCCAGCGGTGTAATCGCCCCTTTTGACCGGCTGGTTATGCCATGTTTGATGCACCCCAGGATGGGGTTTGCCCTTTTGGCTGCCAGGGCCCACTGCTGACTCGTACTGAGCCTGCCGTCAACCAGCACCCCCAGGTTCTTAACTGTTACGGTTTTTAGTAAACTCAGGGACATAAACCTTTGTTCAGAACTTGAGAATTTCCCTGGCAAAACTGGGCAACCCAGGGCTTAAGTACCTTTGCACCTTGGCTCAGTTTAGGTACTTGCATGCTTTGACTCAGTACTCCTGTGAATGAGTAGTAAATAGAGAAGGTCCATGAAACTCTAAAGTGAAGCAGGGAAGTTGCTAGGGAATTTCAAATATCTAGAAGTGGATCCAGAAAGTCTGTTTTCCTGTACTGCTTGACCCTAGACCTAGCCCTGCTGTATAAGTTCTACATGAACAAAATTTGAGAACAAGCAGATTTTGCATTTAGTACTTGACATATATTATAAAGTCTACCCATAGAATATTTCTGTGACACTAGTTAAAGTCATCATTTGCCTAAATCTCAGTGATACGTTTTGAAAGACAACTACAAATTTTGATTTTTCTTAGTTACCATAAGTTCAGAAGTAAAATAACCACTATTGCAACTGTGACAGACTAACCTCTAATTATTAGTCACCCAAAAGAGAAGTCAGCTATTCTCCTGCACAAATACCGAGCATCATCACAGTGACATCAGCTGCTAATAGGAGCAATTTTAAGGAACACTCTCCCCATTCTGCAGCAGCTGATACCTCCTCAGCCTTTCTACTGGTACTATGAAAAAGTTTATCTTGCATCGAAGAACTAAGAGTAGATGAAGTATATTCACTGCTGACAAAATCTTCAGAGAAGACAACTACAAGAAAATTATAGCTCTATCTTTTTGCAAAGTACAGCTTTCAGTTTGTAAATTAGTTTTGGGGGTTTAATGAGCTTTCATTAATGAAGTTCAAAGAAAACCACACCCATCTCATATCAGGGAAACTCTTGACTCCTACCTCAGCCATGCTTACACAAAGTCACATCTAATTTCAGGTCCCCATTCCGAAAGATAACAGTTACAGATTTTCTCATAAAAACAGTTTGTAAAAACAAATTAACAATTTTCTTCAAAGTGTTCTTTCTTCATGTCATTCGCCAGTGTACCGAAAGATTTTAGCTAAAAGCCTCCTCTAAAAATTCAGCCTTAGGCTTACAATCTATACAAATAAAATTTTAATCCAGACAGTTTCAGTTAAGCCACTGAAAAGCAAGTACCAGACAGTTTAGCTACAGATGTTGCTACACTGATCATACAATAAATGAAAAAGTATCTTATGTCCCACAGCTTGGGGGGGAGGGGGCACAGAAATAAATGTTAAAAAAAATGTGCAGTCTGAAAATACTTTACAACTTAAGAGACAATGTTTTCATGAATCAAGACAGCAAACTATCACTATTAACAGTAATAGAAATAAATTCCCTTTCCAGACTCACAGATACATAATTTTTATGTTACTCATCAATAACACAATGTCTATTTAGATGCTGACTTATGTTCACAAGAATAAGTTAAGAGTTTACTTCAAAAGGCACTGTAGAAAAGATCTTTTTCCACTATTTGCTGGATGGATTTAACACATTCTCATTTTTGCCTAGTTAACTGTAAGATATTGAAAGAAAGAAGTAGGAATTCTTTCAAAATGAGGTGATACAGCCAAATGCACAGCTTATTTAGAAGATACAGTTGTTCTTTTTCAAAGGAATTTAGATACAAATATTGTCTGACATTATCCTAATTGCACAAGCAAGTTTCCTTAAAGCAACGCAAAGAAGTCTTTGTTGTGCTATCTCAGTTGACAATACAAATGTATGCCAAATTTAGTAACTTGTTCATAATACAACATAACAAAGACCATTTTTATTCCTCCTCCTTTCCTGTGCAATCTTTCCCCTTTCATTACGTACTGCATGAAATTCTTAATATATCTTTTGTACTTATGACTGATTAGACTTCACATTTACAGCATATAAATCCTTCAAAAAACTATGATATGGCTGAAAAACTCCTGGGCTTGACACATAAATAACTGACATCATGCAAGATTCCCCTTACCCTAAAATCTCCCCTTGCTCTAAAATACAAGACTCTCCCAAATTTTGGGGTGATAGGCAAGTACTGTTTCTTCCACATCCGTTTAACTCAAACACCTTTTGTTCACATTCAAGGCTGTATTTCACAAGTAACTCAGTAGCACGTAACACAGACACTTATAGTAAGGATATTTTAATGCCCTCATTTCCTTAAAATTATTTTAATTACATTAGCAATTTTCATACTTCTTTCTTTCTAAATTCTTTCAGATATGAAAAGTCGACGCTTGAATAAAACTCAGTAATCTTTAGATCAAGTTCTTCTTTGTCTTCCAATCAAAGACCACTTCATCTTTCCCTTCTGAGTTTGTAAAACAGCTAACATAATAAGCTACGATGTTATGGAAATATACACAAGCAGCAAAAAGAACTCACCATGTATCTTATCTCTTTGGTACCACCATGTCCACAGAAACATTACACACAAGATAGTTACCAAGTTCATAGGTAGTTCTGTTACATCTGGTACCATAGTGACTTCACATAAAAGTTGCCAAAAGTGCTTGAAAGGCTTTTCCATAAACCAATATTTAATTATTAATTTTAAAGTTTAATTACAAAATACTTTCTTGAAGTAGTTTTTGTACAATGTGCCAGTTATGTGTAGACGGAAAATTTCTCGGAATGCTTAGTCTTCTAGTAATTGAATCATCCATGACAGGAAAAAAAATAGTATCAAAATTTTATTATATTTGATCTTCAACTAAAGATAATTATTGTAAAATTAACTGGCTATTCAAAGAGTGACATAATTATGTACAAAAGTTACATTGTACCTAGATGGCTGAACCTGAGTACAAACTAGTACTCAGCTTTCACTACACAACTGATACTGTCAAATAAGAAAAAAAAAGGGGGGGGGGGGGAGTGCACAGGGGAAGGACAGACCTTAAGAGTTATTGCAATAACATTTAGGTTAGTTTAATTAGAGCGTATAAAACATACATAAATATATGTAAAAATATGCAAAGTATTTTCAGGTACTGAAATGTTCTCTTTGGTTTTGATAAATTTTCTATGTCAACAACTATATTACATCTGATTTCAGATGGTTTTGGTTCCAACTTAGTCCCAAAAATAAAGTAAGATTTTCTAGAAGATAGACAGCAGTTTACGCTCTGTTCTCATCTGTTCTTTGGGATTCTGCTTGGTGGCCCATAAAGGTGCAACATGACATAGGAACACTAACATCAGCTGAAGTGCAAGGAACGAGAGGAGGAAGTACAGGCTTGTTCCCAAACCTGTTATAAGGTGCTTTGTCCAGGTAGTTTGGCACCTATGCTAATGTTCCCAGATAATCATGTATAGTTCCACAAAAGCTGGAATTCTCTGAAAGCGTTTAAGCCTCCAGACAAATATACCTAGGGTATGTGCATTTGTATCCAAAGCCTAAAGCATGAAATTCAGGCTGCATTCATGTCAGGTAAGGAGCAGGGAACAACAGCCCAGAACAGAAAGGATGTTAAAAAAAGCACAGCAGTTAAGGTGACTAACTTTGGTTATTAGGAAACCATCCAGGCAAAGAACCCAAATAAATTAATATATAGTGGTAATTTTCAGAGACTTTAGTTTTTCAAGGGCGCTCCCTGCCAGCTGCAAAGGCTTGGGGATGTTGTATTACTACATACTCAGAAGAGTTTTGCTGAGCAGGCATAAAGCAGCATTCCTTCCACAAAAAAGAAAAGGACACCCTAAATACAGTCTGCGGGTCCAGGCAAGTTCCAAAGAATAATAAGAGCCAAATTAAGATCACTACATTTCACATAAACACACAGTCAAATAATGTAAAAAAATGAATCTGAGCTAAATTTTGAGTTCATTGCATATTCACATCTCCATTCAAGCTGAAAAGACATGAGCACAGGTATATATGGCAACATTTGCCTCTACAAGAGCCATGACATTAACAGACTGCACTGGATATTTTAGGTACCCAGCTGACAGGAAGGCAAAGATGAAGACAGGGATCACTTACCAGCAAACTGCAACTATTTGAAAGGGAACAACATAGATGACGGCAGCAAAATCCTAATAGCACCAGGTAATATAGGAAGTTTGATATATCCATCCCAAGTCATCATTTATTATTAAGACAAACTTTCTCTCTACGCAGCATAGCACTGGAACAGTTCACCCAAAGAGGAGTTTTTCCACAACCAAGACAGGAGATTTCAAGACTCAACTGGAGAAAACCACAAGCTGATCTCACATAAGGCTGGCTACAGCCTTGCTCAACAGGAAGCTGGACTAGATGACCTCCAAAATTCCTTTCTGATCAACCCTTCTTTGATTCCATAATATACACGTTAAAAAAGGCTTTGAGTATTCACAGAAGGAACACATCCTACACAACTGAAGTCTAATATCCACATCATCTGTATGGACAAGGTGTACCAAGAAAACGAAAAACTCTAAGACTTGAGAAAAATACAGAGGCCACCAAATACTTGAAAGAAGACAAATCAGGCTCTTTACAGAAGCACAGAAGCACTTGAAAGATTGTCTCCTCTTCCAGAACAGGATCAGAGATACTTAATTAACCCTCCTCTAATACTTAACCAGTTCATATCGACAGCAGGCTCCAAATTCTACATCAAGCATTTTACTTGGTCAGGCTTGTCTTTTTAAGGCTAAGTTTTACAGAGCCTCTGATCTAATCCACACAAACCAGTTGATCAAATCTGTCCCTAAATTACTCTTAGGTTTAGATACAACTGGAACGATGAAAACTGGAGTCATAAAACAACACAGAGAACAAACCTGCATTTACTATAGATAACTAAAAAGACATCCTACTTTACTTTGTGACATTTTGAATTAGTTACTATATGCAATTAGGAAATATGACTGGAAAAGCAATTTAGTTAATCTTCATACTGTAGAACAATGGTTACTGAAAGAAGAAACATGTCCACAAAAAAGCCTCTCTCTTCACACCACAAAACTTAAAGAATGTGCAACAAATTAACATTCATTACTAAACAAATGGCATGGAATTAATGCAAGAATAACTAAATGGAGGGGGGAAAAAAAAAGGACTTGCATAAGAAGAAAAACAGTGAGTGCTAAATGAACATTCATCTGTGCAGACCAGTCTAAATTATTTGGTCAACTTCTTTTAAATCAAAGACACAGGCTGTAACTACTGCAAACATAACATACCTGTTCAAGTACATCCAACTTTAATTCAAGTTTACTAAGTACAACATCTCCTCCCCAAAGTGATAACTGTAGGTCTGATGGCTTCAAGTTCTTTATGTAGCGATTCACATAACTCATCAAAATAGGAGTTACATAGGACTCCAGCATTCTGGAAGATTTCTGTATTACAGGTCAAGCACTAGAAAAAAAAAAAGACAATCAGATATTATTCATAAATCTGTCAGCCTAATTTTCAATAAAGCAACAGTCACATTGTTTGGATGTATGAAAAATTAGATTTCAAATTCTGCTTTCTAAACATACATGTCTATATGTAGAGATGCATGTGCTTACATATAAAGATGAAATATATATCAAGACGAAAGCACATCTATTTGCATTTACGAATTTTCAGGTTATACACATATACGTCTCTATGGAACTAATAACTGGCTTGCTCTCTATCAGAAGAAAAACCAAGCCAAACCCCCCCAAAAAACCCCAAAGGTCAAGCAGCCTACCATGCTTCCATACAAGATTTAAATGACAAAAACTCTGCCACTTTTAGCTGATAAAAGTCCATACTAAAACATCACCTTAGATACACCTCACCAATCTGGTATCGCGAGTATCGCGTACATAGCAGAAGTGCCAGTTCGTGCCACCCTTAACTCTAAGCAAACCAATAGTCTTCATAACCCAAGCTGAGCTTACCTTAACGCTTGCCACCACTCCCCTCCCATACCCCACCCATGCCAGCACCCCCCCCCCCCCGCCGGGCCGCGGGGGGGCCCCCCCCGGCCACCTGGGGCCCCCCCCGGACCCGTGGGGGCCCTCCCCTCCCCCCCCCGTGCCAGCACCCCCGCCCTCCCTGCGGTCCTGAAGAGACCCTTCCCCGCCCCCATCACCGCCGCAACCTCTCCCGGGGACCCCCATGAAGCCGGGGACCCCCCCCGCCCCTACCTTCGGGACACCCTCACACCTCCCTCCCCCAGCCCCACGCCCTCTCAGGACCCCTTTACCTGTCCCTCCAAACCCCTCCGAGGCTCCGTGCCTCCCGCCCAGCCGCCGCCCTCACCGGGCCGGCCGGGCCGCGGGAGCCCCGCGCAGGCAGCTCCTGCCGCTCCGGCTCCGCCGCACGGGCACTTCCGGGTTCGCCGATGCGTGTGCTCTCTTCCAACCTCCGCCGCCCCGCGCGCCTCAGCCGGAAGGATTTGGCGGCAGCACCGAGGCGGAGCCGGAAGGCGGCCTTGAAGCCGGCGGAGGTCACGCGCTCTGCCAGGAGCTGACGGGCGGGACGGGGTGGCTGGGCGTTGCGCCGGGAGGGGGCGGGGTTTGCTGCGGGCGGGGCGGGGCGGGGCGGGGCGGGGCGGGGCGGGTCCCCGGGAGCGGGAAATGGCGAGGTGGCGGGGCCCGCCGTTTCCTCGCACGGCGGCGAAGGTCCTGCCTCCACACAGGCGTAGATTCCTGACGCAGAGGAGCCCGAGGAGGGCGGCCTTTAACCCGTAGCGCCGTGAGTCCCTGAGGTGTGTTACTGTTAGCTGTGTGGCTTCGGCCAGCTCCAGCTCCAAATTTTGATTCGCGTCGTTATGTTGATGAGTGACCATTTGGGGCAAATCTCGGTGATGGCAAAAGTGGTGGTTGTTTCCACTGTGTTTAATAAAGGTGGACGTTTTCTGGTTTGCTTTTAAGTGAACTTCTGCTTAGTTTCTGAATTTCACCATTTGAAACGCGAGAACAAAGTTACTCGGAAATACCTTCGGTTTTCTTCGTGCCCAGAGCTCTTCTCAATATGTTGATCATAGACAAAAACCCTCCCCAAAAGCCCTGAGTCCTTTGGGGGTCGCTCCTGGCAGCAAGCGGATGCCCTGGAAATGCGTGAGTTAATGGACTCCTCCTGGGTTGGCATGTAGATGATCTGGAAAAGAGCATGGTCCCATTTGTTTCAGGGTGAAGTGCAGTGCCCGTGGGCACAGCTTTGATGTAGGTAATGAATAACCTTTAACAAAGGCCTCCGATTTGAGATTTAAAGAAAAGCCTGGGATATGCTAGTTGAGATATATATTCCTCCTGGAAATTTGAAATCCTGTGCGTTTAATCTGCATGGCATAGTTACACGGCTGAAAACAGAAAAGAAAGCAATATATGGCACGTGGGGTAGGTTTTTGTGAAGTGGGCCCCAAACAGTGAACGCTCGGGTAGGAGTCTACCCCCTCCGTGTACCAGTACATATGCTGAGCTAATCAAGGTCTGAAGGCTCCAGCTCCTGACGGGTTAGCTGTCTATTCTGCCTCTGGTATACACCTGCTGAGTTAATCATGAATCTACCCTCGTTTTACATACACCATTGCTTCACTTGCTGTGCCATCTTCGCTCATGAATCACAGCCTGTAAGCTGGTATTCACCTCACAAACAGCTGAAGCAGCTTGGACTGCTTTTTCTCTTGCGATGGTCACCACTCTCACAGCTTATACTCGAGCATATGTTTGACTGTTCTTCAGCAGCCGTGGCATGTTAACCTGTGGCTAAGAGCTGGCGGCAGGCAGGTGAGGGACAGAAACATTTTAGCATCATCAGTGGTCTTTAATTAAGGATGTGCTTCTGACTTACAATTTTGCTAGTGCTAATGTCCTTGAAGAGCTCCTTTACACAAGTGCTACACATTTCTGTCCCTCTGCTAGAGCTGTAGGAGTGGTGAGTTTTACTGGTAAAACTTTTTGGGAGTCTGCACTGCAAGCCAGCTCAGTGAAATAATCTATGTTAATGGCAGCAACCTCGTTTATAGCAGAGCCTCCCTATAGAGTTGCATTGACACAACAGAGGGATGTGCCAACAGATAAGTGTAATGTTGAAGCACACCCTAAGCGTGCATCAAAAGCCCTCATTTCAACAGAAAAACATTCCTCTGTTTCTTTGTCCATTATGTGATTACTCTTGAATGACACATCCAATCAACACTGGAATGTTTTCTGAAAGTTTGGAATTGAAGAACAACGCCCTATTTTGGTGAAAATCAGTAAACTAGAAGAAGAGTAGGGGAGACACGTAGTGCTCCTGGCAGCTGCTTGGCAGCTAGCAGCTCAGAACAACTCTGTAATTTTCCTGGCAGTTATTAGCATTTCATTATAACTACCTCCATCTCAGTTCCAGTTCAAGTATGTTGACGCCCTGAATAATTTATTTCGTACAGAAGAAAAAAAAAGTACAAAAAATAGGAGGACAGGATCATGCGGGAATCAGTCTTTGACAGAACGAAAATGGGCGGCATGAAACCAAAGAAGCTGGAGAGGGTTACAAGAGGTCCCTGACGTACAAAGGGATGAGAGCCGAGTACACGGGGAACTTGCAGGTGACAGGCAGGTGGAGTGTAGTAATGAACTTGGGCATACTAAAGCAACGAGGACATGTCAGCTGCCTGAGCTAATCCAGTTTATTCAGTATTTCAGCAATTCAGTGAAACGTGCAGGATAGCTATAACCAAAAAGTGCAGATCTAGTGGTACACACATCTTGTTTGTTCATATAACTTGAGCAGTTCTGAATCCCTTAAAAGCTAACAAGGGTAGATACTGTTTAACCTAGAGACTGGGAAAGCGTACACAAGATTGTGTAACATTTTGCCAGAAGCGAAAAGAAGACAAGACTTCAAGGAAGTCCTCAGGAAATGTATCTACCTGCAGAGGACTGTCTCTTGATAAAAGAGACCGTCGGTGTGTTTCTAGCTTCAGTGTTGTTGCTGCTATGGGTCATTTGCCATTTTCTGCAACGGAAGTGGGATCAATGAAGAGCAAAATGCAGGATAAAAATAGAGTTCATAAAAATGAGGAAAATCAAGAAAAGGTAGAGGATAATGAAGTAACTATCCCACTATCTGAGGCTGCAGTCAAGGGGAAAAAACAAGGAAATGAGACATTTAAATATATTTTTAGATGTTTGGCCCAGGATGTTTGCAGGATGTGAGAGAATCTGAGGTTACTGACAAGGAGGGTTGAGAGACAACCTGTGAAAACCTCCTTTTTTCACTGGAAAAAGGTTTTCAGTCCTCTGACCTTCTCCATCACAATGTCCCTTAGCTAACATTGGATACTTTAACTGGGTTAACGTACTGGGCAGACTGCTGTCCATGTCTGTCCTGCTCTGATTCTGCCTGTCCTGCTCCAATGCCTCCAAGTACAGCGGCATTGATGTGGGCAGTTGGTCCCAGAAGCCTTCAGTCTATCCATGTGGGAGAAGACTTTGCTATTTTGTCATCCTTTATAGCTTACTGAGGTGCCCCATAGACAGAATGAGACTGACAGCACAGAAGAGTTGGTAATCCTTAATAATCCATACTAATAGAGATATTTTAGAAATGCCTGTGAAGAAAATAAAAACTACTTGGGCTTCTTCCTCCTCTCCTATTCTAGGTGCCAGAACTTGGACTAGTTAATTTGTAACATTTCTTGTTGGTTCCTTTTTTTGTTTTTACTAGAAAATATTATTTGTATATTATATATGTATATAAATGTGTATATAATAAAATATATAAAATATATTTTATATATATTAATATTTGCCCTCTCTGTTTTACTGGGAATTTCCTGAGCTTATGACTGAACTGACTAAGACTATGTTTCTTCTAATATTTTTCAGACTTTTAAAAACTACATCAACAAAAGCAAGCAATATAAATCAATCTGTTTCGCTATTCAAATTAAATAGCTTATTAGTGATGTCATGTTATCTAATTATTAAATCAGATATAGTCTTCAAAAACTGGGAAACAAATATTGCCACGCCACTTTTATTACTATGGGGTTATTTTCAAGTTCACCAAAATGCACACATTTGAAATTTGGAAAAAATAAAACCAAATTTAAAAAAAAAAATTGTACATAGCCTTTCATTGTAATCTGAATGACAGATATATTCTAGATTTAAAGGTGCAAACAATTTGTCCTGAGTTTTATTTGCTCTGCTATTCCCTAAATTTTGCCTGAAAATCATACTGAAAATACTTTCAGCTGTAGGCTTGAAGTAGTCATTTTTTCCAAGTGTTAAGGAAAATAGACTGAATTGTGGTACCTTTAAAATGGAAAATGAGTGTTCAAAAAAAAAAAAGTTTAGAATTTGTAGCTATGATTATGAGCAAGAGTCTGTTGAAACAGTTAAGTTCATACTAAGTAAAACTGAAAGGTATTAATTTAGTGAACAAAGGTCATGAAGTTCTGGAAGCAAGTAGCTTTTGATATGTAATCCCAGCTCATTGCTGCCTCATCTGGCTTTTTAGGAAATCGCTTTTCCCAACACTTTCTAAATCTCTGGTAAATTTAAATCCCTGTGGCAGCTTGGGGACAGAATGCTCAGGGCACGGGGGAGAGAGGCACATTTATGCAGATTCAGGTGCTAACCCAGCTCAGGGGCCTTACCAGCTTCTCCCAGTGTTTCCTCTGTCAGTGGATGTTCCCTCTGAGTTAACGGGGCAAAAGTCTGGCGAAACCCTTCTTCAGGAGGGTGCGGAATGGACTAACAACCAACTTAACCAGAGTGAGCCGGGTTGGGTTGGAAAGGGTCTGGTCCAGAGGGCGACGGTGCACTCAAATGTAAGGATTTAACCACAGTAACTGGTGTTTTAAAATGTAGACTGCATGCACAAGTTCTTTTGACATACGTTCAGATTGCTTTGGGAATTATTAGACCTCCGATATGGAGGCTATATTGCATCTCCAGAATACCTGTGGTACTGAACTTTTATTCACACACCAGAATGAATTAAAGACAAGCTAGGAAACCTGAATGGAACAGAGTGGGAATGTACAAGCAACGCAGTTTGGGTCTTCTAGGAGTATAATTTCCAGGTAAACCATGAGAGGCATGCATGTCCATCTAAACCAGGAAAGTTAAAACTTGAAAGTCTTTTCCAAGTTTTTGTTGAATTGGTAACAAAGGAGAACAATTACCTGTCTTGCAGTAGTGAAATTTTAAGGTATATAAAGATATTTGACCTGTTCCAATATGCTTAAAGGGTTTATGTATCCTTTGGGTATAAAGAGGTATC
This sequence comes from Sagittarius serpentarius, assembly GCA_034782735.1. Classification (NCBI taxonomy): domain Eukaryota; kingdom Metazoa; phylum Chordata; class Aves; order Accipitriformes; family Sagittariidae; genus Sagittarius; species Sagittarius serpentarius. Next base: position 30,110,957 of record JAVKLA010000027.1, on the reverse strand, counting down.
TTTGACTTCTACACCTAATTATGGAATACATCAAAAAAGTCAGCCAAGAAGATATTATTTCTGGTTCCAGTACATGAAATGTATGTTTGACAATTTTAAAATGTGTATGTAAAGAAACATGTAATTTATGACTGCCTCCAGGCATGAGGAGATTTATGCGCTAAAAGTTTCACACAGGTTTTTGCTTGACTGTTGCTGCACTGTTCATGCAAAACATATGTATTTCTAATGACAGCTTCTAGCATACGTTGTTTTAAAATAGTCCTGCTTTTCAAGAGTTAAATGATCACTTTGATATTTATATATTTATATTTACAAACATTTACAAATATATAATTTTATATACTCATCAATAATTTTCAATAAACATGAAATACATAAGTATACTATAAATATATTTCAAATAAATATTTATAAATATCACTCTGCTATTGTGATTTTCCCTGAATTTAAAAATACTATTTGTCATCAAAAGATAAAAAGTAACTGACAGCTTCTTTCTGTGTCACTGGTTGGTTCTTTAGAGGATGAAGATAGAAATGGCAAAGCTCAGGAATGTTTTTGCTTGAGTTATGCTAAAATGCAGATCCCTTCATTATTTATTGGCAAAATTATTTTCTCAGTGAAGCTATAACACTCCATGATGCCCTTTCTTTGGCTTCTCCTGCAGCTGGAGCCAGGAGCGTTTCTGCAGGAGCTGAAGTCCGTTCTAAAGTTTCTTCTTAATGTAAATTAAAATGACCTTAGATTTGATTTGCATATTGTAGAGCTGATATTAATGAATATCAGACATGTTGAACAGCTACAAGAACTGCAAAGCCAAGAAAGCATGTGTCGGCTCCAAAAAGCCACCCTTGGAACCTGATTGGCAGCCACAGCTCTGTGTGAATAAAGTCTTTATTATTTCAGCACTGATCTCCTGGGTTTCTTGGACATTACAGATAAGTAAACATGGGTCCTAACACTGAAATCAGTCTGTATAAATTGAAATCAGACTCTGAAAGAGACAAAGGACTAAAAAGAGAACATATAAAGCATATAATTGAGATACTTGGATCTTTTATGTGAGGGAGGCTTTTTTTTCATTTCCAGAACTATAGGCAACTTTTTTAGCTCTTCATCCTAGCATGTAACTTACAGGCCTTAGGTAGGCTTATTTTTTTCTCTCAAAAAATTTACAAATGTTAACATTAAATGATTTTCTGATGTATTTTGTCATGAAAGTAAGTAGCTGTTTCACACCTCTCCAAAAATCAATGGCTACAAAAGCTCTGCAAGGATCCCACTTCGATGGAATGACTGCTCAGGATTCCCTCTGTCCCTGAAAAACAAGATGTAGGGTCTGGGAAAAATGTCTGCATACAACAGGAGGTTTGGAGGAAGTGGCAGCCTGAAAAGATGGGGAATGACCATCCCCTGACACCAGAAAGGACACTGGACCAACGCTCAAAGCAGAAAGCCTAGTGATTCAATTTAATTTTAAACCGAGGAGAAGACAGAGCAGGTGAATACAACACAGAGGATGTAGAACAGATCTTGACAAGGTGATATGGAGATGGGTACACCATCTATTCATCAGGCTGCATTTTTGAGACATTTTTGTTTTGTTTAGAAGTTTTGAGACTCTCTGGATTTGTTCTTGCTTTTAAGCAAGTGCTTCTCACTACCTAGGCAGCCATTGTAAATTACTTGCTTTCCTGAGTCTTTTCTTTTCATTCATATAATTTTCTGTCCACATTTTAGATTCAGTATTGCTAACAACATTAATCTGGGTATGAAATGGAAGTTGGAGAAAGTGGAAACTTCTCCTTTCAATCTTAAGTTCACTGAGTAGGCAGCGTTGTATATCTTGTGTTTAATTTCAAGGGCTTACTTCTTTTTTCAGTCCATACTTTTATGTAACATGCTCACTAGCAATTGGTATTGATTTCCCATGTGCTGTATCCAACATGCATTGATGTGGTCTACGAGAACTTCTTGTTATACTTCTTGTTATGCTTTTTATATAATCTGGCCACATTAGTCCAAAGATTAATAATTATACCACCCAATTTACACTTTTTGAGTTTTAGTTCAAATCAGTGTTCTTGAAGGCATTTCAATTACATGATATACACCTATTATTTTCTCCACATAATCTAAAACCTGGAAGGATGGGAAGAGTGTTGTCTTACCCCAGATTATTAATGGTAGCCAGAATTTGAAAGACTTTTATAAAGTACCCAGACTTTTATAGCATGATTTAAGTGAGAGATTATTAAAAAGTTGTATGAGATATTGCAAAGAATTTTATTAGTGATGGCTCTTGCTCTTTTCTGAATCTTGCTCCATGTTGGAAATTCTTAAGGTCAATGTGAGAAATGAAGAAAATATGACTAAAATCTATTAGTAATTTAAGTTTATGACACAGACTGCAAAAATAAAGCTTGCTGACATCCAAACGCCAGGTTTCTGATAGCTTGTTCAAGTTTTACGTAGATATTTCATGCCTAAGAACAAATACATATGAGTCTATGAGACGGAAAGAACTCTCAAAAATTCTTAGTTTTTATTCCAAAGGCAGACACCACATGAATCACCTGGTTTATGGTAATGGATCTCATACCCTTACATCCAGATTTTTTTGTCGCCACCTTTATTGTCTTTTCAAACAAACACATGACATTTCTAGAAATGCAAATTAGGCCTAGCAATTTAGTGTACTTAAAAGATGTTCTCTTCCCAACAGAACACAGCTGCTGATTTTAATTCTAGTCACAAATTATCTGGAAAAATCTGAGCTATTTTAGGCTGGTTTCACTATGTACCTCTGCTTTCTCTCATGTTTTACACAGTTTCTTCAACAAGAAAGAAATTGGTGTGAAAAGGGAGACATAGTTGTATTTCATAGAGGAGTGTATTTGCTTCTTTCAGACATACAAATTGGATACTGAGAAAGGATAAATACTTGTTTTAGAGAAGCTAGACAAAATAATTATCACGGTAACCTAAACTTTACTAATGAAAAACTTCTGAAAGCAGGGCACCTGCTGTTAATTAGCAAAGATAAAGTTCATGTTCTCATCATCTCATGTCTGAGGTACCACAGCATCCTTTTCTAAAGCACTTGACAATTACAAATCTACACTATTTCTCTTCCCTACTGTTGTGCTTTAAGCCCAGCCAGCAACTCAGCACCACACAGCTGCTCACTCACTTTCCCCCCACCCAGTGGGATGGGAGAGAGATTTGGAAAAAGGTAAAGCTTGCGGGTTGAGGTAAGAACAGTTTAATAGAACAGAAAGGAAGAAGCTAACAATGACACTGATAACAACAACAAAGTGACAATAATAATAAAAGGATTGGAATACACAAAACAAGTGATGCTCACCAACAAAACCATTGCTCACCACTCGCCAACCGATGCCCAGTTAATTCCCGAGCAGCACTCCTCCGCCAGCCAACTCCCCCAGTTTATATAATGGGCATGATGTCCCATCGTATGAAAGACCTCTTTGGCCAGTTTGGGTCAGCTGTCCTGGCTGTGTCCCCTCCCACCTGTCCTGTGCCCCTCCAGCCTTCTTGCTGGCTGGGCAGGAGAAGCTGAAAAGTCCTTGACTGAGTCTAAACACGACTCAGCAACAACTGAAACCATCAGGGTGTTACCAACATTCTTCTCATCCTAAACCCAAAACGCAGCACTGTACCAGCTGCTAGAAAGACAATTAACTCTATCCCAGATGAAACCAGGTCATCTACAAAGTATCAGCCTCCCCTTTGTGTCTCTCCATTAAGTTGTCTGAGTTTATCACAACAGATACAAAGGATTTCATTTTCAATGCTTTGCATTTCTTTCAAGCATGTTACCCTTACTCTCCCTCCTTTACTCTTGCAGCAGATCCATACTCACTTCTGCTCTGGCAGTGAAGCAAATCACCATCCTGACACCAAGTTTTTCACAGTGTATTTTATCACCTAAGCAGTCTTTCATATATGGAGACAACATGTTTTAAACATCTACGAAGACCTTCGCTATACTTTGTCATCTCCTTTCTTAAAACTCCCTGTCGCCAGGATGTCTACCAAAATGACAACAGCTAGGAGCAAGGGAACTGATACCCTCCCTGTCTGGTGGATCACTGTCATATGATTATTTCCTTGGGCTCCCCATCCATCAGTCGTATCTCCATGTTATCTCTTACCTTAGGATGCAATTAGCTGCAATGGTTTTTTCCTGTGGCAAAGCTGATGTACAAAACACATGCCAAATGTTACATCTGGGGAAAGCATAAAACCAGATGACACCTTTATGTTGTATATTTTTCAGGCAGGGACCATCTTTTTGTTCTGGGTTTGCACAGTGTCTTGTAAAATATTACTTTGATTCCTGACTGCAGCTTTTAGCTCTGCTGCGATGCAAGTAATTTTGGTAGCAAAAACCTTACAATGAGATCTAATCCACTGGATTGGAGTCATGCAAATCCAGTTTGCCTTACTTGTCTGGCCTTTAAAACCATTTGAGTTAAAAGCAATGGGCATTGGCTCATGGAGAATTATATGGCTTCTAATGTCTTCCAGCTCAAGAGCTTCCCAGCAGCAGACTATGTGAACTAGCAAGAGGACTAAAGGCCCTCCGGTTCGCTGCAGCTCTCAGAATTGTACACTAGATAAAGAGAGGGTTACAGTGACCAGAGAGAAATACAGCCAAAAGAAATGTGGTGTGTAAATATGACCAGGAAAGTAGGTGAACCCAAGTCTGAGTAGAGTAAGAGTTTAAAACAAAGCATCCTAGAAACTTCAGGGAGCTGGGAGCATCTCCAGTAAGTCTGTCTTTGTCCAGATGCAACGAGAAATGAAGCACTTCTTTCCAGACACAGAGACAAAAAAGAATGGACAGCAGATGTGTCATTTTTCCCAGCTAAGCAAAATTCTCATGGACTGTTTCACTCTCACTTTACAAAGTCAAAAGAACAGAGTAGTACGGTCCCTCTTAACAGGGTTGTAACAGACACACAGACCTTGATTGTCTTGCTCTCCGGGGGCATGCTACCTTTTGTGCTCTTTCATAGATGATTAGCACTAAAACCACTAAAACATTACCATCTCTAATTGAGTGAGAAGCCAGGGCCATATCACAATAGTTCTTTGCTTCTGAATCAGTGGTCAATCCGCTTTAAGAAGACAAAAATACAGAATAAATATTGTTATTATTCTGCATATCCTGGTAGTATTGTTTCAATCTGTTGGCTGTACGGTCTGTGAGACAGTGCACTGGTTAACATTGTAAAGGCTCCTTTCAGAACCTGGAAGGTTAGAACATATATTATTTTAATGAAAGCATAGATTGTGGAGGCTACAACAAAACCCACAGGAAGATCCTAAATCCTCCAACACTTTGGATTTTTCAGCAGCCTGGATTTGGATTGACCCTAATAATGTGTATACTTAGCGCTTAGAATCACATTTATAAGGTCCATAGAAAATACAATTTACCAGCTGTGCAAGTATTTTTCTAATGACTCAGACTCTCTGCCTTTTTGTTATTGTATAAAAATGTGATGCTTTTAAACTGAGCAGCATAAATTACATTGTTGCTTCTTTGCTGTAATATAATGTAACCTTCTCCTCTGGTTATGCATTTTAAAAGAGTGGTATAGAGAGTTCTGTGTATCCAGTGCACCTCCTGGAGTTTGGCTGTTCTCTATGGTTAGAGTGGCATTCAGGCACTTTTGCTATCATTTACTTCTTAATCATCAAAGATACAAGATCTTTCTATTACCTATTTCTATTATGGAAGGCATGAGATACCTCTGCTTTTGGATGTCTTTCTCTGGTTGAAGGGATACCTTCAATTCTTAAGGACCTCATTGCTATGGCAAAAAAAGTGTCGCTGTCACAAAACACTCTTTTTGCAGACTGATGCCGTAAAATAAATTAGCTTACATGGTAATTTACGTAAGTCTCCTATGAGACAAAATCTGCTCAAAACCTCCCAGTATCTGAGGCAGTTTTTCTCCAGGGAAGAATATGGATGAATGAAAAATTCGTTTCCAAGCATGGAAGACAGCAATTTTGTTTTCTCATCATTAAGAGCCTATCTGAGATAGATAGGGTCAGGACATGACTGAGCCCTGCATGTAGTAATTCTGGGCAGAACTGAGTCAAAAGTATTGCTTTAGAAAATCATCAAACATTGATTTTTCTTGAAGGTTTGGCACAAAGATGACACCATACCATCAATCATTAAAAGGTATGTGCAAAATATGGCAAATGTCTCAATTAAAAGCAAAGCAAGAGATTCCTCTGCATGACATGTTCTTTACAGAGACAAAATTAAGATGACAATACAGTAAATCAAAACATTAAACTGCAAGATGTATGGTGTTGTCTTTCTGTGTAGGACACACATGACCCATGACTTACTGAGTGTCCTGGTAGTTATGAAACAACCTCTCTTTTAGTGGGACTTTCATGCGAGTTAATCAGTTTGCAGAAGGGCTACAGGATCTTATTTTACGCTTACTTAAATATGTGGCTGAAGCATCATCAGGAGGTTTGACTGTGGCTTAACAGGTATCCAATACATAGGACACAATCCTAAGGGCTAGTGACCACCAAGCAGATAGGATGTGTATTTCAAGAGGCAATTTAATATAAACTTTTGCTTATAAGGTACCACGTGTTGTGCTATAACAGCCCATCTTCCAGTATAATTTATGTTTTCCTAAAGTTCAGCTCCCTGTTGTGTACAACTGCCCCTTTCAGGATGTTAGAATACACTATCAGTTATTTTTCCTTCCAAAATAAGTGGAACAGTTTCAAATGAAACATTAAAAAAGTGAATGTAGATTCTTATATTAGCAAAATAAATATATAGGGTTTGTTTTTCAAGAAAGGATTACAAAAAGATTAATAAATAATGCAAAAATGTAAGTGCATAAATGTAATTTTGGAACTAGAAACAAAGTTCATTTATCCTCTGTTTGTTTATTAGTAAAAGATTTTCCATTATGCTAGAGAATTATATTTCTAAATTGTTATTTCCTTAGATAAAGCGATGTAAAAACATTTATATTCTTTCAATTTCTTGCACTTCTATTTAACTTAAGTACCATGTACATGCTTGGAAACCTAGCTTTCAATAGCAGCAAAGTATGTACATAATTAGTAATGGGGCCTTCAATCATTCTCCCTCTCATGTTCCACTGTTTTCCCGTATTCCAGCACAGTTATGTGCCCTTTAAGCTATTTTTATCAAGTGTGACAACTTTGAACTTGTTCCAAGACCATATTGCCTTAGATGTGACCTTCTGGTGTGGAAGTTAAATGTTCTCTGAAAATCTTGCATATAACATGTACTTCTCTATATTTACTCTTAATGTAATATCTTCAAAGAATACCAAAAAGTCAGTGAAACATGAACTTTTTCTATAACAGCCTTAGAGCCTGATCCTTTATACATGACTTCAGTAGGATTTACACATGTGTAAGGGCTGTGGACCATGTGTGCAAATATGGACACATGTTGTATCATATTAAGGTTCAATAATAGGGCTGGCCAGGAAACAAGGATTCTGTTTTGTGAAAAATTCTGAGGTTTTGGCATTTGGTTTCATTCTGATGCAGGGTGGAATCAAGACTTTTCAGCGTGTTTTGAAAGCGAGACAGTCCAAGAAGGAGACAGACAGACACACCACTGGGGCTAAGTAGTTACCTGTCATGGTGAACCCCCATTTCAGACACTGCTTCAAAGCTGACAGCAGTGATCTAAACCTAGATGTGTCCTGGGCAAGATGTATTTCCTCACTACCACATTATTTGGTGTCCATAAAAAAGCAAAGCCCTTCCTCCTCATTTGGACTAAAATTCCATTCTGATGTTGAGGTGGACAACTCCGGCCCTCTCTCAGCAGGACAGGCAGCACTGTTCATTAAGATTTTTGCTTGTGGAGCATCCTAGCTGAGAGATATATTGTATGCCAGTGGCGTATTTTATCACACGGCAGGTGACAGGCCAAGGTCCGCTACCTCACAGAACTCTCTAAACCTGTGCCCGGTGGTATTCCCCGAGCGGCCACAATCTACTCAGCAGGCACTCATGAAGCAGAGTTTGGGGACCAATGCTGTAAGCAAAAGGGCTGGGTGTGATGGTTTTATATCTCAGGTTTTTTTATCATGTGCCGCAAGAATTCCTGTCACTGGAGTTGTTTGTGTGTTATAGCTGCAAAATGTTTGTCCAAGATGTACGTCTCTAAAGTGTCAGCTTTTCTCTGGGTTTACAAGGAATTGGGTGTCCAAGGGAGCAAATTTTCTGTTTGATGAATGGTGTTTGGTTAGGAAAGAAATGCTAAGTGAGTATGAACTCCATCAGCTCTGCTTTATTTCCTCTAAAATGAAAGTTAGCACTATTTGATTTGTTCCTTCAAAACAATACAGTGTTGATAAAAAGTCTTTGAGACACATGCATTTGAGATATATCTGTATCACTGCATTAGCAGTATCAGCAAATTTTCTTAAGCATACCTTGAGCATTTTGTGTCCTAAAAATAATGCCATAACATTGTGCTGACTTTTTCAGCAGTAATGTTGTAGACAATGATAGTAAAGCAATTCTTACACAGATTACATTTGCATTCGGATTATACTATAAAAATTAACTTTTCCAGGTTAGATACAAACTCTAGCAAACATTAGCTGATATTTTAATTTAACTTAATACGTATTTGAATATTGATTTCATGCAATAAAAACCCAAAAGAAATCTCAACAAGCTTGAGAGAAATTCTTAGGGACAAATGGAATATAGCTTTGCCTGTGGGTTGAAAAAGACTTGGAAATATTAGTGGATGATTATTTTGTTCAGCTGCTTTACTGTCTGCAAGAATTGAACTGTGATAATGATAGGGAACAGTTAAAAACAGTAAAGAAAACTTTCTAGAAGAGGAAATAGCAATTGATGGATACTGATATTTTAAATTTGAACAATTAGAAAATTGATGAACAGGAAAAAAATCTAAATTTTCTCTGAGTTTGTTTCCAAGACAATTGTCTAAATTTAGTCTCTATGTTTGAAAAAAACTCACAGACTATATTTTAAATAAAAAATGTTTGCTTTCTTCATCATTTGTTGCCAGCATGACCCAAGACAAGTTTCTGGTACATTTTGCCTAAGGGCCAAAGTAATAATTCCAGTCTGAATGTAAAATACTATCCAGCAATCTGCCCTAGATCTTGACATAAGAATTGGCCAAGTAGACTTTTCTTCTGTTCTTTTTTATTAAAACAGTATTTCAAAGGGTAATTTTTCTAAAAAAAGCAGGGAATTGGAGCTGCCTTTTTCGAAGATCAGATAATGGTTAAGTTTTAACATTTATGTGGTAGCACCAAAGAAGCATGACCTAGTCAAACAGAGTCAGCTTAACAGACGATATGAAGTGTAAATGCTGAAGATCTGCTCCAGCATGCCTGGTAAGTATTATAAGTATGGATTAGTCCCACTTTGTAAATGTGGGAGCAAATCAGGAACTAGATTTTGACCAGGACTCGGTGTTAGAGACAGGATTAGAATTCAGGAGTCGATTGCTATCAAGTTTAGTTCATTAACTCAAACTGCTAGGCATGCTACTAGGTATCTGGAGTTCTTGTGGCTGGTGGTTACCCCAGAGGCCACCCAGCCCTACCAACCATAGCTCTGTATGCAGCATTTTTGGGCTCTCTGAAGTCACCAACTCTGTTAGGAACTGTGGGCACTTGCTCCCATGGTTACAATCTAACAGGCCACAGCCAAAGTGAAGAATGAATTCTTTTCACAGAAATTTTCAGATGGAGCTGTTTCACCACGGGTATGTTTCAGCATTGCATTTCCCCACCATCTATGCATCCAGATAAAGTGAACCAGCAAGACTCCCTGCAATAACGCTCAGCTGATCATGTATCAGATCTCCCCAAAATCAAGCTTTGGTTGCCTTGTGTTTCAGACCTCAACTGGGAATAGCTGTGTGAGGGAGCGTGAGTGACCTGTCCTTGTGTGGAAGAAAACAGTGGCACTAATGCACACTCATATCAGTAAAACAGTAGAAATACCGTTTCAACAAACAAATTTGTGAATGGACTTCATGGATTGTAAAACCTCTTGTCTGAAAGACCGAAGGCATCAATCTTCATGTGCTATTGGTCCAGCAAGGGTGGTATGAGCACCAGGGATCTCACAGCCATATAAAAATAGAGTAAGCAGGATGTTTTAAAACTCTTTCTCCTAAAAAGGTGGAGTAACCAAATTTGTCTTTATCTTGACCTTGGTGTGTAGAGGCAAATGCCAACCAGAAGAGGGAGCGCATGTCAACTGGAAGTCTATTCCCAGAGCCCTACTGACTCAACTAATTATTCTGCTGACAAATACAGCCAAGTTGGCAAAATAAATAAAGAGGATAAATCCGAGGTTGCCTTCTGGAAAAGGTCAAAGCTGATCAGAAAGGAACTGATACTTACATTCTCCACTGAACCGCCCTAGCAGAAGTATTTCCACCTTTAAGAGCGGCTGGATTTCAGTTAGAATTTTGTGTCACTTGTGCTTTCATGTACATCACTCATCTCATGAGAGCAACAGCAGGCTCATTGCTGTGCCTCTCCCACTTACAGCTCACATAGGGGTCACTTAAGTATGTAGTACGAGTCATTTCTTCCTGTAAACAGGCCATGACCATTAATTGCTTTTCTCTTGCCCTCTTCTCTCTTTTGCCCTCTTTTTGTGGCCCTTTTTACAATAGGGTTTGCTTTTCCTTATTTCTCCTGCTGCTCTGTTCTCCAGCTGTCCTTCTACCCTCACCTCCCTAGGCACCGGCGTACAAAGACGATGGGAAGCTGCAGAGGTCTGGCTGCTTGCGACACCTCTGCTGCTCTTGGGTTGCTCACCCCTCTCTCAGAGCAAGTACCAAGTGACTCCAGCCGTAGCTGGCTGCAGCTGGGTCTGTTGGCAGGAGCGCTCGACTTGGGCAGACGTGAGGTTTCGCTGCCACAGGACTCCTCCTGCCATCTTTTCCTGCTCCCTCTGACACCGGACCCACAGCTCCAGAGAGTTATCTTGGCATCAAGGCTGCACAGCTATGGCCATAGGGTGCCTCAGAGGGGTTGCATGGAGGTAATCGGGAGACACTGATTGCTCCAAGAGAGACTTATCATTCTCTCTTCAGTTTAGCACTCATTTGGGGAGGTTTCTTTTCCTCTCGTTTTAGCTTTTTCACCCTGCCCATATTTTATGTAGTTCTCTCTTATTTTCTTTCCCCTTGGCTTCTTACGTTTTCTCTGTCCCCATTGACCCTTATATTTCATTCTTCTTCTCTGTCACATTCTTTACCCTCCACTCCCTGTTTTCTATTTTCTTTTTAGTCTTGTTTCCTTTAGCTGCTCCCCCCCCCCCGCCATTTTCCTTCTTTTGCTTTCCTCTTCTTTGTTCTTGTCCCCGCCTCTTTGCACCTAATCCCATCTCCAAAGAGATATCTCACATCTTCATCTTACCAAAAAATAGTCCTGCTTACAAACTCATACCTCTTTTTCTTTCTCCTTCTGGTCATGCTACTTAATATATCTTTCCTTCCTTGAAGGGAATAGGCTCTGATCAAGGTTGCAAAATTTTTTTAAATTGTTAGAATGAAACAAGGGTTTGAGGAATATTAATTCAACAAGTTCTTTTCTCATTAATTTTTAATACATTTGCTTCTCCTCAAATAGTCATTGAATTATGTTATAGTATATTTCAGTCTGAACAGCAATTAACATATAAAAAATAAATTTAGAAACATTAAAATTAAATTGCAAAACTTACTTTCATTTGCAATTTTCCTGATCATATGTGTAAGTTACATGTCTGCACATAGAAACTAAGAAGCTAGGTGTAAGTATTCACTATTTTCTTTTTTAAAACCTGTCCTATAATGTGACATTTTGCAACTAATTATTTCCAATAATTATTTAAAAAAATAATTTTGCAAATTACTATTTTTGGTTCATTACTGAACCAAAACCAGAAAGCTTTTTTCCTTTCCGTGTTATTAAGACCAACAGAAGAGAGATAAGTGACAGTTTTATTTACATACTATAATGGGACAAGAGACCATTAGGCTTTACGTAGTATAGAGTAACTAATATTATTCTTTTCCATGTTTTTTTTCTTTCTGAGCCACTGAGCCCTTGATCTTTTTAAACAACGCTAGGTCAAGTCAGCTATCTAAGGAATAGTTTGCTAGAGGAAACAAAAAAGCGATGGTGTCTGACAGTCTTCAAATGCACTTTGTACCTTGTTGTTTTAGTGTCAGCTATTGACAGATCTAGTTGGGGAAAATTTCTGGTCCTATCAGCAACAACAGTTCAATCTTCTATAGCACTTTTCACATTAGAGAACATTACAAATGGCATTATCATCCCTCTGTTGATAGCACAGGAGGTTGGAGTAGGGAAATCTGACAGGTTATAGGTAAAGGAAAGATCTGACTGGAAGAAATAAAATTCCAGCAGAAAACAAATGCAGAATTATATCTTTCAGTAACATCATCCCCCCCCAAAAAAATATCATACAAAGAACTTTTCACACCTTGCTGAAATTCCCCATCCTTTGATCTGACTTGAGATATAGTTGCAAAAATGGTGAGATAAGGGTAAATTTTACTGACACCATTTTGGATTAGTCAGGTCTTTTCTTCCTTTTTTTTTTTCTCTTTTTTTTGCTTTTTTCCTTTTTCTTTTCTAAAGTACAAGTTTGGTCTCTGAGGAAACATTCCCTCTCTACCACACAAGTGGTAAATAAAATCTACAAATAAATTCTACTATTTCCCCAAATGTATAGGATACAAAAAAATGTATTCATTAGTGTGAGATATAAAAATGTAGACTCACACTTCTGAAATCTATGGCTGTTCGTTTCACACTTGTGCCAAAGGCAAACAAACATAATTCTCCCTGGCAGCTGGACGACATTCCAAACAGCCACCACATTAATTCACTCACCTCCATCAGCCTCCGCCTGCAACCTGCACAGCTTGCTGCCAGGAAGCCTGGCAATAAATTCCAACTCTAAATACCAAACAAGGTAGAAAATACCCTACAATGCATTATTCCAAAGGAAGAAATTGGCTCGCTCGATAGGGATACCGAGGAAGGGGCTTTTCTACCACCTTTTGGAGTTTCCCTTATTGCACTTGTGGAAGTCGGCAGTTGTCACAGAAAATGCAGGTTTGCACTGGCAGTTGAAGTCTGAATTCTTTAGTCAAAATCTGAGTCATTTTTTCGGTGAAGTCTATAGCTGGATGTTCGATTAAAACTAAGATTATGTATGCTGATGATTTGCAAACCAATGATAACACCTGATGTGATTATAAGGGGTCAAGCCTGGAATTTCTGTGTATTCAACTGCTTCTGGAGAAGGGTGCTGTGGACACCACGCTGCAGCTCTGCAACATCTGTTAGTTCAGGGCTTCTTCTTTTTTTTCCAACAAAATGTATATGAAAATGGAGGCAAGTACCAAATAATAACACCACCTATGGTTATAGATTACGTTTATTTACTTTATATGCATATATTTGGGTTTATATATATTTTACATGTATGTATGCACACAAAGTCATTCTACTTGCCTCTCAGTCTTTAAGTTGTTTTTCTTTTAATTTCAAGATGAAAACCAAGAAATAAAAGTAATGCCCTTCGTGGAGGAAACGAAGTGCACCTCTCTTATCTAACAGCAACTGCAAACAGAATGGCCACTGTCTCAGGAGACAGATAATTTCTCATCAAGTTAAACATACAGTGTGCACTAAAGGCATCACAAATCCAAAGGTTTTCAAATATGGGCTATTTTGTAGCTTTTTTCTATCCACCTTCTTCAGGAAAGTTGTGTATTCTGAAACAAAATGAACGCGGCATGTTAGTTTTGTTTTCCCTGCAATGATTTTCAGGACTTCAGCCTGGAAGAACATCCAGCAATCCAAAAGTTTTCCAACTTCTCTGGTTCTTATGAGTATGAAGATCTGGGCTGGAAAACTCAAGGGAACAGCTGTCGAAAAAGGTTATGACTGGTTTGGCTTAAGGCTGCACTCAGCACACGAAAAAGTCAGCCATTCTGTACATTCAGGCCCCAGCCAAAAGTAAGTGGAACAAATGGGATAGTAAAGGAATAAAATCATTCTCAGAAGTGTAACAGGCACTTTGAATCTCAGAAAAGTTTTACTTCATGCTTTGAGCGAAGTTGCTGACAATAATTTCATGCAAACTGCTTCCACCCGTGTTGGTTTTACTAACTTCATGTTAGTTCACTGCCTTTAGGGATGGCAAAAAAAGCTCTCTCTGTTTGATTAGTCTTCTATCTTGACTTTATCTTCAGTTTTTTGCAAAGCTGATAAAAATACAGAAGTTCACACACAGAACAATTTATTTGGATTTCAGGCAAACCTTTGATAAAATTGTGTGTCATGAGCTTCTGTATCAGCAAAAGTAGCTAATTTTTGAACAATAGGATAAGTAGTTCTTAAAAACATATTTTACACCTTGGAGAAGTGTTGTAGTAAGGAAAATCTTATACCCTGTAGATCTATAAATTTTTCATGTTTTCTTTGAGCGAACACGTACTCCACATTACACCAATGGCTTA
>JAVKLA010000027.1:30054820-30096331 GCA_034782735.1 Sagittarius serpentarius | reverse complement strand
CTTTTGGGGGGGGGGGGGTGTTATTCATATGATCTCCACTTTTCTTGTTCTTTTTGAAGTTGCACTAGGGTCTCCACCTGTAGGCTGTTTATTACCTCGAGTGGCTGTAGTTTCTGCAGAATTAGAGCTACAATGAGCTTTCTAACAGAAATTTAATTCAACCGCTGTTTATTCCTCCTTCCAAATTCTAATTGCACCACATTTTCTGCCACTGGATCCTTGCCTGGGATGGGGTTTTGTACTGTAGGGTACAGACTGTGCAAATGTCTCCCCTTCCCTTTTTTTTGACAGCATAGTTGAAAACTTTCCCTGTGTGAGTGTGATTTAGTGCACTCTCCTCTAGGACTGATGCTTTCCAGTTACGTGCTTTTCTCCTTCATGGTTTTCTTAATCTCGGAATAATTTAAACTGTTTTGTGGAATTCCTAAAATATCAGTATATGGTAAGGAGCCATAGGGTCAACAGATCTTGCTATAATGGCTAACTAGACACCGACTAGGTGCTGCAGTCCTTTCACATTTAAAACTCCTGTTGACCTTGACGAACCATAAGGAGATAGTTGGTTTTAACTGCCTTCACCTGAAAAAGAATATTCACTGGGTGAAGAGGACTAGAGACAAAATTGCTTCACTTTAGGAACAGCTAGGAGAAGCATACCTTAATTTGCATTTGCAAGTCTTCCAGTCCTTCAGGTATTTTTCATACCAGCTGCTGAGCTTTGAGTGGCTTTACTTTCAGCGTATTTTAAAGTTAAGAAATGACACTATTCTGCTGTATTTTTGCTCTGCCTTCTTAGTGGAGGTTTACAGTCTGAACGCCAGAATAAGAGCTGCTTTTGGTCTGGGGGGATGGTGGTGCTCAGTTTTGAAAAGTCTTCAGATTTTATCTTGAGTTTCAATATTTGCCTCTTCCTTTATAACTGCCATTCTTGGACATGAATGAACCCATGACCGTTTTAAGCTTCTTTTTCTTTCAGTGTGTTTCTACCCCTCACATTTGTAACATCTGAAAATACAAACACAAATTTGATAAAAGGTTAGAAGTTTAAAAATTCCACCTTATTTTTTCTGGAACTTAAGGTTTTTAAGCCAGTCTCATTATTTTTGACACCTGTAGGATGCCAGTTTTAGGGTTAGCAAAGCTGTATGTTTCAACATGAGTTTGAAAACAAGGGACTTAACAAAGCCTAAAAGAACAGCTGACAAAAAAAAAAAAAAAAAGGAAAGAAAATTAAAAACAAAGGGACTTTTGTAATGTCTTTGTAATTCAGTTATTCTTTAACAGGAAAAAAATTAAGTTCCTTATTTTTCATTTTCAATGACTTCCATATCATATTTGCTGAGTTTGCAGGTCAAAAATCTGTTTTTTCCAGCTGCCAACCTGCAGCTTCCACCCGAGATTTGAAAGTAAAAAATACTCATTCTGCCACATAGGTCATTGCTGGTAATAAAGATTCTGCAATAGGAAATTAGCTGACAATTTTGTTGCTGACGTGCAAAACAGAATAGAAGCCGGCTCACCCTCCCAGAGCCCCATGGCTCTGCAGTGCTAACAATAGTAAAAACAGGCTTTGGGTCAGAAAAGTAAGCGGCTCTAATTCCAGGGTACGCGGGGAACAGCTCTGTTCAGTAAGAGCGCGCGCCTTAACGTAGCAATTTTTACTGCCCATAACGCCGCTTTAAGCCGCCAGCCCTCGGCGCTGGGGCAGCGTTGGGTTCCGGCGGCAGGCAGCTGGCTCTGCCTGCCCGCAGAGCTGCACCGCCAGCCCCCTGCACCACCGCTCTGCTGGAGGGAAAGGGCAAAAAGAGAGCTACCAGGTTTGGGGTGGTGAGGTCCTTCGCCGGGAAACGCCAGCGGAGACAGGAGGTGCTCTGCTCGGTTGGAATTAGGCACTGGAGCAAACGGGACTCAACTCTCCTGGGCGGCTGCGTGATGGCTGGGATTATCTCCGTCACGAACGAGAGCGGGTATTTTTCTTTCTTCCTCTCCCTAATAAAGAAATCACAGTCACTTTAAGAAAGATGTGTTCCTTGGCACAGGATTATTTTTCTTAAATGATCTTCACGTGAAACTTCATCTGTATCAAAGAATCTTCAGAGATTTTAAAACAGTTGTGGCTCTGTCTCTTATTCCTCCCCACAGAGAGGGAGAACAAGGCATGAACAGGGACTAGGAGTCTAAGTTTGTTCACAGTCTGTTCCTTGGGAAGAGCATCTACATGCATGAGCAGCTTGCAACCCCTTACAAGGTTAAAATCTTGCCTGTGGCAAGGATTACTTTAGTGAAAATGCATAAATAACATGGGTTTGTCTGCAATGATACATTCAGGTGTCTGACTCAGTATTATTACCAAGAATAATTAACTCAGCAACGGGGAAAACACACACGTACACAAATGAGGTGCTGATATTCATGAGATAAATTTCGTTTATCATGAACTGTCTCACCTGCCTTCTGCTCTGTATGCCATCTGGGCCTCTGAGACTAATGTGAAGCAGCCTGAAGTACATTAAGAACCAAATAACCAAAACTACAAATTGCCAGATAAAGGTTTCCTTTCCTTTTCAGAGGTGGAACAAGCACAGGTCTTGGATAAAGGGTATTTAGTGTTGCATCTGGGATAGATTCAATGGGGGGCACAGTGCAGGAGAAGGAGAGCTCTAGAGGTAGCAGAATGCAAAATTATGGCATTATGAAACATAGAGCAGCTATTTTGGGGTCATTTTAGAGAATTCTTAAATTGCAAAATGTTCTCTACTGGGTTGTCTAATCTGACTCATGCAAAATCAGTAGCCTGATTTTAGAAGAGAGTGAAAATATATTCAGAATAAAATAATATTTAACATTCAGGTGCAGGGTTCTTCAGGACTATATCGTTACTGCCAGCATTTTGGAACTAGTTTCATTGGCAAACCCAGTAAAAAAACCACAGATGTCTGTCACTGAAGGAAATTAACTTTATCCAGTGTGTTTCTTCCCACAAAAGTAGACAACCATATCATTCCTTTTGGACATTTGCCAGATCCTTTTGGATAATCGGATATTGGAGATGCCTTGGAGTTGTGAACAGTTGTATTTCTGCTGTGAACCTACAGTAGCTCTGTTTTATTTTTTTTTTCCTCTGTGAACCTTGCTTGAGGAACGCCCGCTCTGCGGATTTTATCTTCTCCTTCCTGGTAGGATTCTGAATACGGTTTCATTCTGTGCTGGTTTGCAATGTAATGAAGCCATATGAAGTGACATTACTGGCCGCAGGAGGATCGCTGGAGAGATTAGGAGACGTATTGCCCTCAAGTATCTGCTGAACAAAGTAGGCTGAAGCAGGAGGAGACATTCTCTTTGGACCGGGCAATAAGAGACAGTGGTGTGGTGCAGCTCTTCTTATCAAACAGGATGAAAAAGAGGAATCCCTCTCTGCTTTCAACAGATGAAAGGAAAGCCTTTGCTTCACTTCTGAAAATATTTATGGAAGTGAATAAAAAGACTAACTTTAGTGCACGTGCACCTCCTGTTACAGAGCTACAGCCCTGAGTCAGGCAACACTCTTTAGATGTCAAACGACAACATCAGGAATTTTACCCTAGTAAGGCTGCAGAATTTGGCCCATTAAAAATTATTAGGTTATCCTTCAACTTTCAATCAGCATTTCCAAGCCAAATTCATTTTCTTGTTTACATTCATGTAAATCCATAGAGGAAGTAAGATGAAGTCATCAGTCCCTAGGTTACAGTGTTGTAAAATTTTGTTTTTCTAAATTCCATGACTCAGCTTTTAGGGACTTGTTTTGTTATCATTTTAGCAAACATTCTGAATCCCAGGAAAGTTCATCATCTGACAGTCTTCTAAAGGAGTTTAATACTGAAAAGGAATCAAAAACCTCTTAGGAGGTTTTACTTAGGACTGCAAATATTGTGGAAGCACAGGTTTTGCCAAGTGGTTAGCTGGAGGCCAAATTTTGCAAATCCCAAAATTGCATGAGTATTCCCTTCTACTTGAAAAAGACTCACCATTTGAAGGACTGCTCACGTGAATAGGGATCTGCAGGATTTGGCCTTTTCTGGCAAGCCTGAAATCATGGCTTTGCTGTATGTAGTTAACCTGCATTCTGTTTAAAGGGATCCCATCAGGAAAGTGGAAACAGATTTTTCTTAACTAAGTGCTTACAGTTGAATTTAAAAATGCTGCCCTTGTCAGAGGTTAAACTGTTCCCTGCCTTGCCTTTATAAGCATTTTAAACCATCTACATTAAATACTGTAAATAGGAAGTACAAGGAATGAGGGTACAATCTAAGCACAAGAAAATGTAAAACAAAAGGACAGTTTTGTTGTCCTTACTAAAACGCATAAAAGGTCCGTCCAGCTGCTTGTGTTTAACCAATAAAAAGTATGGTTTCACACCAAAAGGACAATTTATTCTGTGAATTAAAACATTTAGAAGGCCTTATTAACAATGGTGAGCACTTACACACAGGAGCAAAGTGAATGGCCGTATGCACATGCTTAAGTACTTACTAATGCAGATAATGCTGCAAAACTGGGGTAAAAAATATATAGAATAACTAGACATAGTTTAGGCTAGAAATTAATCGAAGAAAAGCCCAAAGATCTGAACACTGCAGTAAAATAAATGGGGTTGTACATAAATAGAAGTAATGTTTGAGAAACTAAGCCCAATTCCTAATTTCCATAGCACCTCTTTCTGTCTCATTGGACAGGATTAAAAATCTTGCAGCTTAAACCTATCTCTGTTGCTTACTTTCTCAAAGGTTTTGACTTGTTTTCTGTGTGGAGAGAGTTGGAACTTTTTCCCGTGAGGGTGTAGCTAGAAACGTTTATATACACATCACCGAACCTATTGTGCCTCCTGTCCACCCTCTCTCAATGTCAATATACTCGACATAACATGATCAGTAATGCAGCAGTGTAATTAGCTACAGAAATCTAACTGTGTGTTAATGAAAGGCCTAAGGAAAACAAAAGTCTGTCTTCCAGCAGGAGTGCCTGTCTAAACATTTGTTTCCAGCCTCCCAGGCTTTACATAAAAATATAGTGCATCTCTTCCCTAACACCACCTATAAATAAATGGACACTGTCTCAGTCAATTTTTACTCTTTAAAAAATTACTCACTGGCTTATTATTCTGCTTTTCTTCTGCTTATTTTATTGTTTCTACCTTTCTCTACCTTGCCCTACAGTTTCCTTTAGTTTCTTCACACCATTCTAGATTTCTTGTACAAATTTTGTTGTATTTCCATTTCCCTACTAATTTTCTCCTTTTAAATTCTATTTTTTACTCTATTTTCAATTTGCACGTCACTTCATTTCCTCTACCTAGCAAGTTCCTCTGATTCTATATTCTGCTTTTCTTTTGTTCCACTTTTTGTAGTTTCTCTCCTGACTGTCCCCGCTTTGTTTTATTCACCTCCACATCCTTCTTCTCCCTGGCTCTCTCCTCCCCTTTTCTAGCTCGTGCTCCCCTTCACTGCACCCTTTATGTTTATGTCCCACCTGTACTTGGAAATCCTGACTGAATGGTATGAAAATCTCTCAGGCAAGCCCAGGAGGGAAGCTACTCTTATCATGTTTTCCTGCAAGGGGTGTGAAAAGAATCAACCGCATGGGGAACAGCAGAGAATTTCCCTTAATGTGGCAAAATCTGTGAAACTTTCAAAAGACAGGAGTCTTTTTTGGTAAGTAAAGGCGGCAGTTTGAACACCAGCCAGTAACAGTGATGCATAGGTACAGCTAGAAAAAGCCGCTTTTTGAGGGGGATTGTCAAGGCAATGAAGAAACATTTTGTCCAAATTAAAAAAAAAGACAAAATCATGAGAGAGGTAGCAAGCAACTGGGACTGACTGGAGGCACTTTTCTGTCTCTGCAGTGCATTTTACACCAAAAGAGCAATAACCCCCCAGCAGAAAATCCTCACCCTAGAAAACTCCAACTTACCGCAAGCCATTTTAAAAATTGGCTCTATGTTCTTTGTATTTCTTCAATGTCTTCACACTATTTCTTCCCTTTTAACTTTCTTATCTTTTTCTCTTTTAAGATGTTTCCTCTTACAATGTGCAGCAGTTGGTTTCCCCTGCTTTTCTCTTCTGCCTTTTGTGTGCGGTCCCTGCCTGGGATCCCTCTCTGGATCACTCCTGTCATTCTTTCTCCTTCCTATGTTCCTCAGTCTGACTCTTTGTGTGCTCTCTTTGTGTTAATCTTCTAACCCAGATGTTTCATCATACTTTCAACACCGTAGAGGACTTCTATGCTAGCTTCTTCCCACGCTACAAATTATATAGTTATGCTCTGCTGGCATAGCCACAGAAACTGCCTCTTTTTCACCTTCTTTCACTTGCATGCGCTCTCATTCTCTCCTGTGCACACACATTGCACCAGGGCTTCAAAACTGAAACAAATATGTGGATACATGAAGATTTCCCCAATATGTGTTTGTACATGCTGGCTCCACAAATCTATTCTAGCCCTGCTTACAGGCTCTATGCCAGACCCAGTTTATGTGGGAACTGTAATGCAACCTCCTACTGAAACACGTTCAACCTCTCTTCAGCACGCGTACCCCACTTTCTTCTAGATCACTTTTCACATGTGCACAGAACCTCTTTCTCATGTCTTTTCTCCTTTCCTGATTGATCCATCCTCAGATGACTTTTAAATAAAGAGGTTCAGGTTTTGAGTGATAAGATATCAGCTAGACAGAAAGTAGTTGGGTGAGTGTTGTGGGGGACAGGTTTGCTGCTCTAGTGTGGAAAAATTCTCTTGGTTTTCTCAGGAGAGGGTTTTTTAGGTTTTTATTCCTGAAAGGAACAAGGAACATCTTTGTTTCAAAAAGTGGAATTTTGGTAGCAGCTTGCTGAGCAACTGGCCTGGAGCGGTATCCTTACTTGGCCTTCGGAGAAAGCTCATTTGACTTTTCAGAGGACAGTATTTATAGCATGCTTTTGTCACACTTGGTTTTAGGCCTTTGTGCTTGCCCTCAGGCATGTCAGAGAAGAAACTAAAAACTAAGAAAAGAGCAGTTTCATGACAGAAGTGAGGTTCCTCAAAGCACTGCAAGGAAGGACAACCACAACTATCGATTCTTAGGTGACTAATGACTGAGGTATAAATGGTACAATGCTACCAGCCCCTCTCTGGGCTGGCTAAGCGGCACAGAAAGGCTCACACACTCCACAAAGAGCCTGATTTTATTAGGACTTGGGGAAAAATATTTTACAACTTTTCTCCAGGTAACCTCCCCTCATCTTGCCCACCCAGCTAAGGACAATATGGAGGTGTGACTTCCAGCCTTTGTGCTGGAATATTTTTTGCAGCCTACCTACGGTACTGAAGGTCAGCAGAGCACTCTCAGCATTGCAGCTACTTTTCCAATCTACATCGCATGAGAAGGAAAGGCAAGCACTCGCAGAGGTCGTGGTTCTGTCTGGCTGAGCCCGTAGTCTACGTGACCAGTGAGCCAAAGCCTCAGCATATGACACACACCAGCTACTCAGTGAAGACAGAGAGGAAGTGTTTCAAAGTGTACTTTGCCAACAGCCCTTCAGAACTGTGACTCTTGGCCTTTGCCACGTTCCCCTTGCCAACACCCTCCCAGCTCCCACGAGACTTTCCCTTGTTGATCACTGATGCGCTTAAAAGCAGAATCTTGACTAAAGTTTATTGGACCTGTCTGTTGCCCTGTGTTTCCTCTGTTCAGTACCTCCACCACACAGCAAAACTGTGTGATCCAACCCACACATGCTGCCTTCAGCGCTCATGCTGTTCTCAGGCTCTCCACTCAACCTAATTCCAATCTAGCTTACTCCTCGGCTTCACTGGGAAATTTTTACAAGGAAAAAAAGAACAGTTCAGCTCTTCAGACTGCATTTAGACATCCTGGTTGGTGTGTGTTTGGTGTGCCCCAGGGTTTTGGTTCCTCGGATCAAAACTGGGGATCTGGTTAAAACACAAGGCAGCTGTCTTCTGGACAGGGTGCCTATGTTTCTTTCTGATGGAAATGGAGGTACAGTGGAGCTGAGGAGGAAGGTGATATGTAGTGATGGCGTTCCTGTGCAGGTATGTTACTTGCTCAGTTTCAGGAACTCCAAAATGTTTCCCAGGCCATCAGTTTAGAGTTAACCTTAGCTCATCATGCCAGCCAGGGAAGCTGTCAATGCCCATCAGCAAGCAATGCTGAAAGACTTGAACCTTACTTATGCCCCTGGAACCTCAGAGTGTTTTCTGTCTTACAAATAAGGCAAGAGCAGGAAGTAGGACAGACTTGGACAGCAACTCTGAGAGCCAGTGCTTGTCTTACAGCCAACTATAGCCAGTCTTTGGTAGCAACTGGACTAAACCATCAATTAAATCTTTGTATCATTTCAGAATGAAATCTCAGCCACATTCTAAGCATCTAGTTATTTTTTGCATAAAATGATGTCACATCCTTTTTACAGTCACCTAATTTCTCTTATGGTAAGCAGTTTCCATGCTGATTCACCTGTATGCCAGTTTGAGAACAGACTCTCGTCCAGGGGGTTTTGTTGAGGGCTTGATACTGCTTTGGTTTAAAACCTGCATAGTAGCGGCTTCCTTCTGTATTATGTGTGTGAAAAAGCAGGTACACACAACGTCCCTGAAGTCTGAACTCACAGAAAGTCCCACAAAAGCATTGTTTATTCTCATGCGTTAAATAATGTCCAGGAGCCTAGGACATGTCTATGCTGCTGATGAAGAAACTTCTGCCTGAGCCGGCGTGGCTTGATAAGCAGTAGAAATGTGCCTGAACGAACGAGTTCTGCCTTACGCCATCCTGCTGCCAGACCCTGTCTAGCTCATTTGCACAGCAGTGATCTGTGCCATGCCAGCTTGCTGACGTGGCTCACTGCGAGCTGAGGGATCACTGCTGGGCTCAAGGTAGAGACAATGCTAACGAGTATCTGACTCCCAGGGAGTGGTGGTGGGCAGGAGGAGGAGGCGCAGAAGAGGGAAGGAAGGCTGACTGCCGTCTAATATTTTCCATTACATTCTCATTTTATAGTCTCATCATCTTATTTACTTATACTTTTATTACTTGTGTTTATGCTTTTCCATACTATTTTATCTCCTTTCTCTTAATAGATTATGAGAAATATCTACTGATACTTCTTCCAAGACTCTTGAATACATGGGAAACCCTTGGTGCAGCTACTGGAGAAAGATGCTATAGGAAGAAAACAACTTCAGCATGATGCTGCCATCATACCTATCAGGGAACATATCTCACACCTTTAAATGTAATGACTATAACCAATAGGCAAGCATATAATATGATGCCATTGAAACAGAATAGAGGCATTGCACTGAAGACAGAAGTATTCCACAGCTTTTGTGTCAAGGATAAAAAAGGATAAAAACAGAATAAAAACTTGCACTGGCAAGAGTGTCTTGCGATACAGTTGCATGTGTATGTTTAAGGGCAAAAAGTCATAAAGAACTTTTAACAAAAGCTTCTGACACTGCAAAACTAGACTACTGTATATACACAATTAATTTTTAGCCGGAGCAGTCCTGCAGCATGAAAACAGAGAAAATGAGCAAGAAGTGCTCTGACAGAAAATCCAGCTATGTACCATTTTTAACCAGGGATTAAAAAAAGTGAGCTTCTGCCCAATGTATGTGCGAAATGGATAGTTTTCCACTTTTTTTTACTCATATACAGCTGATTTCAAGGCAGGGATTTGGAGAATATCTGAAAACAAACTTTGCAAGACAAAGATTTACAAGTGCTTGTTTCTAGCTTTCTGACAGGGTAGCCAGACATCAGGGAAAAACTTTGCTTGCCTCTCAAGAATATTGGAGCTATCAAGATGAATTGGGCATAGAAGATAGCGTATGTAAAGGCAGCTGGATGACTGAAAATAGAAACTCTTGAGAATAAAGCAGAGCCATTTTGGAAGAGAACTCTGTATCTGGAGAACCAGAGGCATAGCAAACTGGCCAAGCTATATCAAGGATATCCAGGAACCTGGTGAGCAGATGTGAGACGTGGGGAAATGTGGTCCAAACAGCAAAAGAGACTATGGAAAACTGTAGCATCCCTAGCAGGCCTTGAAGCATAGTAGGAATGGACCGTTTGAGAAAATGCACCACAAGAAGTTACAGTTTTGAGCTGGAAGTTACTTACACAGTAGATATTCATACATCTCTTGCAAATGCAAATGCAAAGTTAAAGCACTGTCACAGTTGAGTGTCAACTTAGCTGGTATTACTTTGTTTTCATGCTGCATGTTGTGAATTGAGACTGTTTCCCAACTGAGAAACAGTAACTTAACCCAGGAGTATGTTAACTTGGGTGCTTGCAGTCACCTGAACAGAGTATGAGACTGTATCTCTGCAAAAAGCAAAGAAAATATGTAGTCAGCTATTCCTGAATGAAGAAAGATATGTACCAAGAGCCTGAACAGCATCTTGAGGCTGCACACAATGCCATCTGCATATTTCTGTCTCCATAGCCCCAGCATCGCTGTCACTAGTGGTGGTGAGAGGACGAGGCAGAACAGTGCATATGAAAAGATAAGAACTTGCTACCACCAAAAACCTGACTGCCTTCTAAATGGGAGACCTTGTTGTAACTGGGGATCTACCCAGGACAAACCGTGATCTTGAAAAAACTCAGGGCATTGGAGAAGTAAATTCTTTTTGATACAATACAGCAATGGGCAAGCATGTGTTTCTCTGAGACATTATTACAACACCGGGACATTGGCATTGCTATGAAGAATAGTAAAATCTACCTCCACTGAGATATGATCAGCGCTACATTGAGAAACTACAGCCACCAGAAGGACCGAGTGCGAGACAGCCTTTTGGCACTACCAGAAGATAAACACTCATTAAACTCCTACGGGGTATATCCAAGACCCTGTGCTACAGCACAGTGTGGAGCAACACCTCTCCAAGCCCTGAGGAAAGTATCTGAGATCCCACACATAGTTAAGAAAAGAGAAAGAGAGAGACATGAGTGTGTTAAAATATGTATGATGCTAATGACTTTAAGACTTCAAGGGTGTGTAACAGAGTGCTAAGCACATAGATTGGCCATGGTATTTGCACTTAATTTTGGTATCTCAAATAAATGCAGTAAATGGGACATTAGTATAAACATATCCCCTATGGTGACATTGTCACAGGGTAATTTACTGTATAAAACATGTCCATCCTTACCCTGTAGTGTTGGCTGTTATCAATAATATGTATGAACTGAAGGCCCATCTCCGCTGCCACAGTAAACACAATGCCAGTATCAGCAGCAATACCTACCTCAGCTTTAATCTAAATATTTCATGCAAGAATAGTGACTATGCACAGGAACAAGGTTTAGCACAGGCTTCACTAATCTCCCAGGGGTGAGTGGCTGGTTTATGTAGGTGCCTGTGCAAGTCATAAATTACTGATGACGTTGTCTGAAGTGGTGTGAGGATGCTTACTCATTCTCCAAAATGAAGCATAAAATGACTTTGAGGAGGCGCTTGGTCAGAGAAGACAGCATGCAAGGCTGGAGGAACACTGCCAGGCTATTGAATTGTCTTGACTCTCTCTCTATCCTTGCGTAAAAACTGAATGATCCCAGGCTTTTGCTGTCATGTAGATTTGGAGAAATCTGACTCCAGGCACCCCTTCACCTCCCCACGTGCTCCTTCCTTACAGTCTTCTGGGACCAGTGATGTTCAGGGAAGGGATGCTTCCTCCCTTCTCTTCCCTTCACCCGTTGATTTGCTCTGGAGCAAAGCACCTGAGGGTCAACCATTTTGCTCCACTAAGCCCTAAAGCTGTTGCACACAGACACATACATAGACATATATGAGAGAGTCAGGCAGTGAGGGGAATTCTTTCCTGCACCCATGTCCAGCTATAGTCAGCCAGGATATAATTTGGTCCTACATAACGAAGCTAAACCTCTTCTGATACACATTTTTTTTAACTTCTAAATTACGGATAACATTTAAAAATTTGACTTAATCTCTGAATGTTGAAGGTCAGTAACCTGCTGAATGTAACCTCTCAATGGGCACTGCAGCCAAAAGGGATCCAAGGAATTCAGGAGCATGTTCGAAGAGTGAGGAAAACGATGTGACTGCTCCACTTAACATCGGTAGGACTTGTGATGGACTACAGTCCATTCCTGATGTTTACAGTCCATAGAGGATTCTAATAGATTGTGCAGACTATGGAGAAAAGCCATGGGACTCATTAAAGAATCTGAAAACATGTTTTATAGCAATAGACTCAAAGAGTTTAATCTGTTGTTTTAAGAAAGAAGAGGCTAAGAGATGAGATGATCACAGACCGTAAGTATCTATGGCAGGGATATGATTTTGATAAATGAGAGTTAAATGAGAGTTAGTCTAGCAGACAAAGGCATAATAAGATTTAATTGCTGGAAGCTGAATCAAGGCAAATTCAAAATAAAAATAAGGCACAAAAATGTAAGGGCAAGAATAGTTGTTCCTTGAAACAATTCAGTAAGAGTTGCTGTGGGCTCTCCATCACTGGAAATATTTTAATTGAGATTGGCTGCTTCTCTAAACTTTGTGCTCCAGTTCAAACAGGAATTAATTCAGGGAAGTCCCATGGCTTGTATTATAAAAGAGGCCAAGCCAGATGATCACAGTGGTCCCTTCTGACTTTATAATTTATGAGCTCTGATATAATCAGACCCTAGCACAATATAGCCATAGGCAAAAACACTTCCTATTCATCACAGATTATTCTGAGAAATGTTAACATCTTCTCATTATTTCATCAGGATAAATCAGGCATTACAGTTTATGGCTGTATTAAGCTGGTAAAACATAACTGTAGTTTCACGTCTCTTTAACTCATTACCTTAAAAAACCTCAAAACATTTTTCCAGCTCATCCTAACTATTCAGCATAAGAAGCATTTAAATGTTGAGAACAATGAGTTCAGGCTCCAGTACCGCTGAGTTGTCCTTCAGTAAGAACACACAACATGTATCCTAATAAATGAGCAACCCTAAAGTAAACCCTGCATCACTATCACCTGGATGTAACTACACCTAATGTCCCCTTGATCTTTGCACAGAACTCTCATTGCGTACACAGCAAGAGCAGTAAATGGCTCTAAGGAGGTAGATACTGTTTCACAAAAAGGTTTAAGACAAACACAGAGGGCAGAGAAGTGCTGATTTAGTAACAGAATATTTTACAGCAAAGAAGGTCACAAATTGGCAGCATTAAAGGTTTTATTTTGGTTAGTTTACAAGTGCGAATAAATGCTGTACAGAACAGGTAGTCAAGTGCCAGCAATATTTTTCTTTTGAAAATGTTATCTTCACTTAGATCTTCTTCAGTAGACTATCATCAGTCAATCATAAAGCTGGCTGTTCCAGCCAAATACTTTTACCATTACACAATCCTGTGTGAATACTGGGTTCACGCCGTGGAGACATAATCCTGCAAACCCTGAAGAAGATAATGTTTTCTAATCCAAAAAGAGCCCATTTCCCCTTTATAGATTAGGAAATGAATCTTTTCAGAAAGTGGCTTTTAAAACAAGCGCAATTCCTATTCCAGATAGATTGGCTTAACTAAATTTACAGAGTTGGACCTTCCATTATTAGGCAGAAAGACAGACAAACAGCTTATCTCCAGCATGTTTTTCATGAATAGTCAAGGCAGTATCTTGTGATCAGATTCACAGAACACATCTTTTTAACTAATGTACAATTTTTAGAAATCAGATAGCTAAGAACAAGCAATGGTCTTAACGGTGACTTTAAGCAGAAAACAGAAAGAAATTTGTTGGAATACCACATAGCCAGTTGTGTCACGAGTACATAGCCACAGATTCACACTAGCTAAATTTCTCTGAACTGTCCAGATCAGGTTGTTTGTGCTTATTTGCTTAAAGTTCATGAGTTCTCTTTAAAAAATAAAATCCTATTTTTCATAATCATAACAAAATAAATTTCAAAAGAGCTGTGGAGTCTCATCAATCACCTTTTCTTCAGAGCTAGATCATATTTTAAATGATGGTAAGTAGATGTCACATAATATTGCCACAAAACATTTACATGCTTATCATCAGCAATTCCGGCGATTAAAAAAGCAAGTGGATTGACTTAATGAGCCGACAAGCAGCAACTTGTGGATGAAGTTTAAGTATGCTACAGAATTACCAGCAGGGCTCAAAATGGATAATATCTTCTCTGATTTTGTTATTTTCTAATTGTCCTGACTGCATCTCTAAAGTCACATCCTCCAAATCTTATCCTTCTTCTGGCTGCCTGTGACACTTTCCCACTGCCCTCTCCTCTAGACATCCTCCTTCCATTCCTGACATTTTCTCTTCTGTATTATGTCTTTTTCATGAGGTTGAATTACTTTTTCCTCTCGCTGGACAGTTACCTAATTTATACTACTTGATTTCAGCTTAAAACCACTGAAAGCAAGGTCAACATTTTATCCTGTTCTTCATAGCACACAAATGTCATGACTTGAGCTGTACTTTCTTGATTTTCATCCCCAAACTGGTACTTAGACAAAGAAAATATACAGTAAATACTTTACCAATAGACGTAATGTAATAATTTGAGCACAAGAAGATTATGTTAATGGGTTTGATATGTGTATTGCCTTTTGGTAAAGGAGTTGTCTTTGTGGTACAGCTTTTGATTGCCAAAGATGCATGGATTGACCTGCATACACCAACTAACAATCACGCTGTTGTGCAGTATCAGGTGGAAAAAAAAAAATCTATCGGCTGAGAAAAGAAATGAAAGACTATTTATTTCAATTCCAGGGAAGAAGTAGCAAAGCAACATAAATGAAAGCAAAACCCCTGAAAAGAGCATTGCGTCTCTGAGAAGATGAAAGGGGGATGTCAGTGATATCTTATGATTTATAATAGCTTTGCAGTTGCAGGCTGTGACGTGTGAATGTGATATGTTTTCCTAATAAGAGGAATAAGTGCTCCGAGTTGATCCTTAAATAAATGTATAAAGTGCTGAAAAGCAGGAGCACAGAGTATGGCTTGAGAAGTGTAAATACAGATATGAAATGACTGCTCTTGAGTGCAAGAGGCTGGGTGATAGAACAATGAGAATGAAAGAATATAGTGTACCTTAAAGAGTTTACTGTTTAGCGAGAAGAAAATGAACATACCGTCTTCAGTCCTACACTCCCTATTTCTTTCTTCCTTCCTTTTATCATCTTGCCAAAATTGTTTACTTTTGAAAAATAATGAAGATTTTTTTTAAATAACAACCCTCCTTATACCTTAATGTGTTGCTTCATTTCTTCAAAGCGCTCGGCAAACATTGCTAAGTCTTCCTGACAACATAGTTCTAAAATATTACTACAAGATAGAAAAACTGAACCCAGGAGATGAAATAACTCAGCTGGGGTGCTGTATTTGAAGCTTCTAAGTGACACTGTCGTACAAGTAAGGACTATATTAATAAACAGTGCCGTTAAATAGCTCATAGTGGAATCAAAGGATTCCCTGCTTCTTCTTTTAATGTTGTGGACCACACAGCCATTTAAGAGTATTCTTCTTCAGTATGTTCTTTCTTTGCTGTATGAGCCTCTTACCAATGAGTAATCGATTCCTGAGCTATCAGTTTAATAAGTTACACATTATGCTTCATTTGCACATTTTATCAAATGGGATCTATGATCCATTCTAAACACCTTACGTGCTTGGAGTATGTTGGGAATCCAGTGCGACCTGGAGAGATCCAAATACTGCTGGATGCTCCATGACTCCAGCAAATGAATGTGATGATCTCTGCAGCTTTCTGACTAGGAAAATGTCCCTATACCAGAAAAAATGGTTCCACAATTGACAAACCGAACTAAAAGAACGAAGACTGCTAACTCACTCAGATTATGTCTCTTACTAATATCAAGGTTCCTTTCATGATCAAGCTGAAGCAAACTTAAGGGACAGCGTGAGTCCATTTTGCTGTAACTGCCCATGCTTTACTTTTTCTTTAAGGAAAGCTTTTAACCTATGAGCAACTCGCAGAAAAAGCAAATTTACAACACCCTCAGTCTCACTTACCCAAATACCTAAGGTTCAGGTTTGCCCCAGGATGTCAGTAATAGGCAAAAATACACAGTTTGTAAGAGTACATCAGAATAGGACAAATACTATAGAACACCAATAGAATAAAGTAGAATGCATAGAGCTATGTATTCCGTAGTATGGGATAGTAATGTTTTCTGAAAAAAATTTCTTCAGCTGGGCCATCCTCACGCAGATAATCTCTTCTACAATTGCATTTTGAAGATCTCAGAAAGCTTTTTCAAAAAAAAAAAATCAATTGTTTGTAAAAGTATCAGATAAGAATACTTCAATTTTATTTCAGAATGTGACTGCTCTGCACCTGTGATGACTTTACCAAAAATTTAGGCACTGCTGGGCATATAGTTAATAGGAAGCTATGTCTTTCTGCTAACTCACTGAAATACCAAATCCAGCATTCTGGATTTGGAACACTCCCTTGGGACTTTGTGACCATAAACCAATAAATGGATTACATTCATTCACATGTTTTTTTCCCATCTGTGACAGATAATGTGGCATGCCACAACTAAGGTAAAATGGGATGGTCAAAACGCAGTTTCTTTCATGCCGTACAATTAATCAAGAAGAATCAAGACAGATGCCAGGACTTTCAAAATCTTGAATCAAATGCAGAGGCTGAACCCCAGAGGTTTAAATAAGGACACTGACATTTTTGAATATCTGGATGGGGACATCACTGTCACAGAGCAGGAATACTCACAGCCCAGCTGCAAATGGGTAAAAATTGCACTGAAAGCAATCAGCCTGGGAGTATGAGGCAAGAACTCCCACAGTTTTCTTTCCTCCTCCCCCAGCCAGCAATAAAAATCCCACAGAACAGAAAAAGTTCCTTTTAGTTTGGACTTTAGATGTTAAAAAATAGGTATGTCACTTTTATACAGTGCCTGATGTAGTAAGTCTCAAATAACACAAGAATTCTTATATAACCCAGTAATCAGTGGACTCAATTGTTTATAATATGCCAACAGTAAATGCAGGAGGAATTTATAATCATATTTTCATGGGGTGTAAGCCAAAACCCCTTCTGCAACTCAAACAAACTACTTCACTTTTTCATTTTGGACAGGTTTAAAACACAAAGAGATATGACAACATGTCAGATAAATTTCTCTTGTGGCATTTTCCCCATAGGGGTGACGCAAAGAAAAGCCAAAAGATTAGCTTGCTATGTCCAGTGTGTATTTTATAGTTACTATACAGGTGGGTGGTTACAATACTCTGATGACAAAATCTGTACAGAAAAAAATTATCAAAAGTTAGTTCACTAGCTACATTTTCTATTCTTCCTGTCAATGCTCCACTTTTTTTTTCCTCCTCTCAAAATGCTCTTTTCTTTCTCAGCATATCTCTCCAGTAGACTTTGTTTTTTTCTTTCTTTCCTGCCTCTTTTAGACTCCCTCAACAATGGAAATTAAGTGGGGTTGACTGAATTGGTTCAAACACAATAGAAACACAGTTCCAGTGCCTGGAACTTAAAGACAGATTTCCCCTGACTGATGTCTGCTAGTCCTTGCTGTTTTGAGACAGTATTTTAAAATTATTCCTCAGACGTTTCTTCTTCAGATGAAATGGTCCCATTCTCAGTAGGGAAAGAGACAATACCTTCCTCATTTCCTCGCTGTTGGCCATCAGCTGCTTTTTCTTGTAGGCTTCCCTCCTTCCCTTCTCCACCCACTCCCATCTCTAGCCCGAAGCTTCTCTTAGAAGAGATTTCAGCTAGGAACATGCTTGAGCACCCCAAAAGCCAATCCCTGCCCCTCTAAACATCCCAGCACCAGCAGGACAGTGTTCTTGCATTGCCTTGTCTGCACTAGGATTGATAACATGGTAGCATTGCAAAAACACATCTTCTCTCCTCTTACTTTCAGCCAGGGTCATTTTTAGACACAAGCTGCCCTGGGGCTAGCAGGGAGAGGAAAGCAGCCCTCCATGGAGCCAAACCAGGCACTTTGCCAGGGGAGCAGGACAGGAGCAGAGGGGATGTCCCACGAACACGCACATGCTGGCTGGAACAGTGAGGTAGGGAAGCGTGGGGGACGATGGCAGGAAAGGTTTTTTGTCAAGGTGCAGCAGTCTAGCTAAGGAAACATGAAGGGCTGAGTGGTGACCCAGACATTTGCAGCCTGGTGGGCCTTTTTGGGGGTCCTCTGCTTGGCGTTGTCCCCTGACACCTTCCTGATCTACTTGTGAGCCCTCAGCCCTTGCACTCCTGCCCTTTTTTTGCCTTTGCTCCTCACAGTTGTTTTTTTTTGTTAGTCCTTTCTCCTCCGGGGAGGTCTTGACACTTTGGTTGGCCCATTAATGCCCTAGCCAGCCCTGAGCCGAGACTAACAAAGGCTTCCCTGCTCTCCCATTCATTTCTGCTCAGAAGGAAGGGAGAAAGGGTTGACACCTGGGGAGGGAGAGGGTGGAAACAGCCATCAGACCAAGGCACAGCTAAAATTTCAGTCTGTGAATGTGGGTTGTAATGGAGAAAATTAAGATGCTGATTTACCCAAGCCCTGCAGACAGGCCAGTCTAGGGACACACTGGAGAATGTTCTCTTCACATGGAAACTTTTCACAGATTCCTACCAACACTGATTCCTCTCCCAAAGTCCAAACCCTGCTTTGGCTCAACACCTGTGTTTATGCCATAGCTTTAAAGGTCAAGATCTCATCTCAAAGTGGTGCAAAACTGCCAGTTTTTAACTTGGTTTAGGGCAAAGCAACCCTTTCTGCACTTGGGCAAAGACGCTTGTCTTCAGTGATGAGGCTGAGATTTGTGCTTGAAACATTCTTGGTAATACAACTTCAAGATGCTTGGCACGCCTGAGCTCCCGTGAAAGAATCTGATGCAAGAAAACAGACGAAAGCTGCAACGTGGTTGAAGGGAATTGCAGAGACTGGACTGCGGACAGGATTTGGCCTCTACCACTGAGCATTCATGAGGCCAAACATGATATAGAAACTGTTTCAGTAAAATGTACTCCACAGAATCAACATGCCAGGGAGCCTGAACAGCTTCATTTATCACTGTTCCACTGCTGGTCTTTGTCTTTACACAGGGTTATAACTTTTTCCATTAAATCCCATGTCTGACTCTCAGTCCCTATTGATTTCTAAGGATGCAGAAAGATGCTTATAACCAAATCTGTGTATGATTCCTTTTTTAAAAGAGAGCTACATGCTTAAAATCCTTCTGACCAAGAACATAAGAGTTTGGATGTTGTTCTGAAGCCATTGAGAGTAAATGGAAAATTGATTGCTACAGGTAGCTGTAGTGAACAGGAATACTAAATATTAAAAATACTATCTTTAGTATAGAAGAGTGTGGCAGTACCCTAGCTTTACAAATATGGAGAGAACTATGGAAAACATGAGACCCTTTGATATCACAGAACAAAATTAATCAAGGATGTAGCTGTTTTTTCACTCCCCATCTCCATCTGATTCATTTATCTTAGTGTTCCCACAGTGTTTCTTTGAAGTAGCCCAAATGCCACCAGCTAGCAGAGCATTCCACTGTATTTTTCCCACAAATTTGTTGAAGGTTGTTCAAAAAAAGGTTTCACACATATACACTTATTTTCCTATGGAAATCTTTAACTCATGAAATGAAGAGAACTCTTTGGTCTCATATCCAGTATTTATCCTAGTTGCACACTTTTAAAGAGATGATACTGATTTGCACCACCAAACAAAGAGCACATTAGTATTACAAGCAGTCATTTTCCATCCAGCTAAGCTTTCTTTGGAATGTAGCTGTCAATTTTTCCTTTTTCAGACCCTGAAGGAAGTATCCACATTTATTCAAAATAAAGAATCCAAACTCTTGGACTCCTCTGAACAAAATAAGCCAGAAGGTGGAGTTGCAACTGTAATTATGATCTTTTTAGTGCCTGAGGACAATGTCTTTAGTTAACTAGATGCATTCCACTGCTA
Source organism: Sagittarius serpentarius (assembly GCA_034782735.1). Classification (NCBI taxonomy): domain Eukaryota; kingdom Metazoa; phylum Chordata; class Aves; order Accipitriformes; family Sagittariidae; genus Sagittarius; species Sagittarius serpentarius. Next base: position 30,076,322 of record JAVKLA010000027.1, on the reverse strand, counting down.
CTAATGCAGTCTGTTCATGTTTAAAAATGTTTATTTTGTCCTATCTAGTCAAGGCTTTCAATGTTATTGACAAATACAAGCAATGTGTGCATCTAGTAAACATATGAAAAGAATCACTGAAAACATCCCTTTCTTATGGGCCCAACATCAGGTTCAAAGAATCCGTTTCATAAACGACTAGTTATTCTCTTATTTGATGTAAATGTGATAAATGTAATGCTTATCACACCCTACTAATAGTTTTTAAATTGTTTTAGAATAGTGTATATGTACCTAAAATGGAATTAAGCTGATCAGCGTTCCATATGAAAACAGACAAATTACAGAGATCAGGGAATTGTAGAGATCAGAGAAAAAGTAAACCTGTGTGCACTTCAGGTTATAAGCAGTTTGTCCTGGGAAGAAAGTACGGAAACACTGCAAAGCTACAACTCCATGAGAATATTTTGCTTCTATCAGCTCTCTGCTTTTTGTGCACTGGGTTCTGATGAGACACTGCTTTAGCTTCCCTTGCAATTAAAACTATTCTAATGTTCTTTGCTACAAGTCAATATTACTTGAGATGGAAAAGAGCTTTAGGACTGAGAGCTGAGAAACACAGTGCAGTGTAACAACTGCGCCTGCCCGTAGTCTCCATGTTTTCAGTTTGAAATTCTTGGGGAACTTTTTTACGGGAGGAGAAAAAATCTTTCTGACATTATACACTGCACCTTCCTATCAAAATGTGATTAGCAGAGCTGAAGAGTGACCGGCTCAATACTGTAAAAATTAGCACTTGTTTGAAATGTGAGAACGCTGTCTTATTGCAGGCATTCAGAAATGATACTTAACTGTCAAGATTTTTTTGCCGTCATTTATTTATTTTCTTTTGACAAAAGTTCACGCCACAGATCTGAGATAAGCTGTGCTCTTGTAAAACTAGTGTGAAAGCTTGCCTACAATAAAGGAACTGAGAATTGTAAATTATTTAGACAACTATAAAACAACTTTGTAATTCTTTTATACTACAAGTTACTCAGCTGTTCCTAAGGGTGGGAAGCTGTGTGTGTCCGTGCATGTGTGTGCATGCGTGTGCATGTGCACGTGTGGGTGGTATCTATACGGAATTTCCACGGCAATGGATTTTTTTATCTACAGTCACATACCTCAAAAAAGCTAATGCAGGTGTCTGTCCTTCGAGCTAAATGAAAACAGCACTCTAGTCCCTTCAGGAGTAGGAGGCTGGAAACAACAGAAGATGCCACCTGAATCATGCCAGAGCCTGATCAGAAGTAGGCTGAGCTAGACCAGAATCCACTGTGGCACGTGGAGGTTAGGAAGCCTCTGGTTAGACTGGGGGGGGGCGGGGGGGGACACACGGTGCCTCTGTGTGTGTCTCACTGTCCGTAAGAAACAGCAGCCAGAGAAGCAGTCCTGCGAGGGGCCCAAACCAGAGCAGCGTGGCTCTACGGGGAACATGCTGCTCTACAGAAGCAAGCTTGGAAACTCTGAGTAAGAAAAGTGCCTGTTGTTTGTTTCTACTGCATTCAGAGAAACAAGATTTTGAGTACATGCTTTGTAAATAAACCAAAGACATTCCTGACTCCTATCATCAATTTCTCCTCCTAATGGAAAAAATCCAGCAAGTTTCCACTCTGTGAATAGGGGCAATAATATAAGCACAAACACAGGGTCAAGTCAAGTGCTATCCTCACTTATGCTGGTACAGTCCCACTCAAATCAGTGCAGGAAAACAGGTGCCTCGATAGAAGAGTCGGAGACCTGCTCTTGTATTTGAATTTTCAAATCCAGAAAACTAAATGTAGAGGGATCGACCACGCTCATTCCTTTGGCTAGAAAGAAAGTTGCACTTCCAACAAAGTGAGCAGAATTTGATTTCTCTGAACAGTTTTAATTTATGGACCAGCATTTTTCTAGTCCTGAGTGTACGGAATTAGCTTGCACAAATCCCTTCTTCTTCAACCTTCCCAAATGCAAAACGGTTCTAGTATCGCAGTGCCAGGCTGCTTCATGAGGAGGTGTGAGACCTGATTTTTGTTCAGACTCAAATGCTATGACATCCTTTGGCTAACAGGTAGTGGGCACTCAGTTTCTGTATGGTCAAAAGTATTTTTCCGTAAGTGCAGGTCTTTGGAAAATATAGTTATATATTTTTGTATTAAAAATATATTTTAATATCTATTTTATATTATAAATAATATAACTGGGGGGAGAAAAAAGAAAAAAGTTTTCCTATACAGCAAGTTTGAGCCATGCACGCTTCATGAAGATGAAGATTTAGAAAAAACCCTCAGAATGACTGTAACTGCTGGCCACACACATCCTTTAGGACTGGAGTTTGTTACCATTTGATAACGTAGCCTCCATATCAATGCCATATTACAGTTAAACACTAGCAGAAGCCTTGAAATTTTCTACATTCTATTTAAAAGTCACCTTTGAAAACCCACCTTTATTCCCATGAAAACATTGTATTTGAAGGCTTCTAACTTTTCCTCTTGGGATACTGTAATAAAAAAGTGCACGTGGGGTTGAGTGCAGCCACATACGTAAAAGGCATAAGAGTGCAATAGGCAGGGTTGTACGAAGTGCGTTCATGCGAACAGCCTCATGCACTCTGATCGCATCTTGCAGGAAGACAGAGAGGAGAGCACAGAGGAGAGATTTAGGGCTGAAGTGAATAGTTGGTCCGCAAAGACTTTCACAAATGTAACCCTCTCTTGTACAAGAGAAGTCCTAGTGCAAGAGTAGGGGTCCTGACCACTGCAGTAACACAGGTAAAATAGTTAATCTAGTGACAACTAGACTGTGAGTTGAAAGGCAGTCTTGTCAGTCTTATCACATTCTTTTTGAAGGACCCACCTCTCAACCAGATTTCTTGCTCAGGGTGTCTTGCAGGAGTAGGGCAGCAGCCAAGAAAGCACAGTAGCCCAAATGGTCAAAGAACAGTCAGGAGGGGCTCTGTCGGACACTGCCTCTCCAACACTGTGGAAGCTAGAAAGACACAAGAGATGTCACCATGTGCTGGAGTGGAAAAGAAGTAACCGCTTTAAGAAGGAAAAAGTCTTACATTTGATCTGTAGTTATAAATGAGGGGGGAATAATAAACCCAAAATAAAAAAAATCAATGTTCTAAAGGAAGGTGACTTAAAAGTCCAGAGAAACAACTAGACTAAAGGAGTGACTGTCCTTCTGGTCTCATGACTGTTCCTGGCTGTGTGGTGGCCCGGATTTAAGAAACGGGAAAGGATGGGCTTTTTTTTGTTTGAAAGCAGGCAATGAAACCAAAAGGCAGGAGGACGAGGCAGGAGATGCATGGTAGGTCTATGAATTGTTAGTGGAATGACTTCTACACTTCTGTTTCTGGAGGATGTGGTCCAGAGGTGAAGTGTAGAGAAACAGGAGAAGGAGATCAAAGTCAAAACCTGAAAGAGCCCTTTGAAAATCAATAGGGGAGCATAAGAAGGACTTTCCAGGGGACTTGTTAAAAGAGTGATTACAGAGCTGGGAGAGTCACAAGAAGACGAGAGAAGACAAGAAACGAGAGGACAGGATTGCGGGAAGATGCTCTAATTGCTGAGGAGAAGAGAAAGAAAGCATGAAGTTTGGAAGAGCAGTCCAAAAGGAGTAGGACTCAAGCGAAGGAGATGGGGGTGGGGAAGGTCTGAAAATACTTCCCAGATACACACCCCACTTACTCACAGGGAGTTCACGCAACTGATGAAGTGCAAGTCCAGTTACATCCCCACCTCAACACCTCCCAGCCAGCAAAGGATTTCTCCCCTCAGCTGGGCTGGTAACCGCTGCCCAGCAATGGAAGCCCCACTGCCTGCCGGGTGCCCCAGTCCCTCTTCCTCCCACCCCAGCTGCTCCTGGTCCCACTCGCTCCCGTGCGCCAGCTCTGGTGCTTACCCAGCGCTGCATTAAGCCAGAGTAGAACTGACCCAACAAAGTAAATAGTTTTCCACCAACTTACTGTACTATTAAGCGATACTTTAAATAGCAAAGAAAATACATGGGATGACATATGGAGGCACTTTCCCACAGAAGCATTAAAGGGAGTTCAGCACAGTGCTTAGTTTCAAGACATATGAGTAACTTTGATGTCTGTAGCCCCACCTTTGCTACTGCTTGCAGTCTCAGAATACCAGATGGAGAGCAGGATGGATATACAGAGGCCAGTGTTTACTCTCAGCAACAAACTGAAAAGGCTACAATATTTAAGAAATAGGAGATTCATGCAGAAGCACGTTATTTCTGCATACACTGAAAGCTACACAGGTTGAAATGACAAGATCTCATCACACTGTGAAACACCTTATATATTTAAATGAAACTGCAAGTACATCAACCAGATGTATTTGGTCATAGCCATAACACAACATATCATAAATGTGGAGACAGAAGGTGGTAAGATTGCCTTCTGCCAAGGCAGGTGTGGAAGGACTATGCCAATGAAGAACCAGGTAATGTTAACGCTGTATCGCAAAAGACAGCAGAACAAGGCAACGTCCTATTGCCACAGGGCCGCCTGGCAGTCCCTGCAACATCTAGCTGCTGTGGGATCTATGTTAGGCTTTGTACACCATGCTCATGTTAAAAAAACCCAAACTTCTAAAGTCTTAGAAAATGCTCCATCTAGACAGAAAAAAAATTGTGGTTTGTCGTACATACATAAATTCAGATTGCAGTTGTAGAGCTATATCTCATAAATATGAAATTATTATTAGATTTTATGGGGGCACAATAGAATGTTAACAGTGCAAACTGTTGATAGTATTAACATGTAACATAGTTATTCCCCAAAAAAGGATGAAAGTAATATATTGACAAAAGTGTATGTGTGGAGGCAGCTATGCACAGCAATAATACATTTACATAGAGAGAACGGCCAAGTCATACAGGGAATCGGTCTGCACAGAACATTATATGTGGAGGAAGGAATAAAAGCCGAGCGTTTCACTCTCTTGGCTCTGTTTCCGTGTTTGCTTACAGAGCAATCACTGACTTTAGCCCAGTCGAACTCACTGTTCAACCTCGCCTCGGTGCTTACTGTCAGCACTCGCATTTTCAAGCCTTTGCGATAATGTCGGTTCATCACGAGCACGATAGGATACACACTTGAGCTCAAAAGGCCATGGTACATGTGTATCTAGCAGAAGGAGCTATTTGTTTGGACAATTAGGTGACACTCGTCACTCAGCTTTCTGCCAAGCGTTTGGGAAGGGCAGGCAGCCAGGGTACACATGCCAAGGGCAGATCTATCATACCTGTGCCCGGGATGGGAGGGCATGGCCATAATGCGGTGCGGCTGACCCAGTTTGTTCAGGTTCAAAGCATTTTTGTGGAGGAGGGAGACACGTGGAAGCTCTGGTCTCCTTGGGTTGCATGGCCCGTGGACTTACGGTGCGTGGGAGCCCTGCCTCCTTCGGTGCAGGTGATACAAGGTGTACAGGCAACAGAGAGAAAGGTCTGCAAAATCTGTGTGTTGAGAGAGACAGCAGCCGGGGCGAAGCTGAGCGAGTGCTGGCTGCAGAGCCAGGGAGGAAAGCAGAGAGCAGAGCTCCCTTTCAGCAGCGAGCTCTCTGGAGGGGCTGGCCAGGGGTTCTGAGCAAAAACGTTGCGTGCTGCTGCCGGTCCTTCCTCGGGTTCAGGAAAGCAGACTCTGTTCGTTCTTTGTCAATAAACAGGATTGCACCAGAGAATTATCATCGATCTCACATCCAAAGGAAACACCCAAAAAGGCCTTAAATGCTGGCTCACCTCTCGGACCAGACTGTGACAATACAGCTGGTCCAGTTTCTAACGTCCTGAAACGCTAGCAGGAGTACCGGTACTAACCGGCAGAACCAGACACCGTCCCACCCTGCCAGCGTGGGGAAGGAGCTGCCCTTTCTACAGTAGCCTGGCTCGGCCCAAAGGCCGCGCATGTGGGACGAAACTCCCAGGGGAGGGAGCATCGGGGGTCAGAGGGTCTGAGGCAGGGAGTTTGGGGTGGGCCTGGGTTGAACTACTCGTCTCTCGTACAGAAATTGTATCGTCCACTTCAGATAGCTTTAGTAGCGCTAATATTTGAACACAAGTAGAACTGTACTGCCAGGTGAAAGGGGAGAACAGGTCTACAGTACGATAAATCTCTTTTGAAAAGCTTTACCTGGGAGAGTGAGAGGCTGGATCTCAGGTCTCATCCTGCAGGTACCTCGCGCAAGCAGTCCTGAACAACTTCTCCAGGCGTTTGTCCTTTGATGAAGGCGAGCAGGATTTCGCCAATGATAACCTCGTCTTTCCGTGAAGCAAAGCAAGTTAATTAAGTTCACATCTCTCCTGGCTTGGCTAGAGGTGTAAGTTACTAAATGCAAAGTGATACTCAATAGCAGCTGAGGGCAGGAAAGGCAAAAGTCCTACCTCAGATCCAAACCTCAGATGGAAAGTGCATGGGCAGAATATAATCACTTGTGCTTATCCACTCTCGCTGGCATGCTGAACTCTTTGGAAAAATTATGTGGGATCTTTGTCATGAACGACAACAGCTGATTTCACATCTTATCCTAAAAGACTCCACTAAAGATCCGGAGGAATTTCTTAAGTAACCACATATGTTGAACTGTTACTTATCTTAATGAAAAAAAGATAGTCACTTAACGGAAAGATATCCAGAGAGGAGTTCACACTATGGATTATACAATATGTACCCCCCTGCAAAAAGAGACAATCTTAATTTATACAAGCACAAATTTTTCACCTGAAAATACTAAATGTAATTGTTTTCCATCATTTGAAAGAAGTCCTGGCTCCACTGAAGTCAATGGCAAATCTCCCACTGACTTCAAATGGATCAGGAGTTAAACCTTTGCCTTTAAGAACATGCCGACTGATTTTTAAATTTTCTTAAAAAAAAAAAATCAAAAGAAAAATGTGCTTGTATTTAAAAGTTTTGATGCCAAGTTTTGTTCCAGAGTGAATTACTTCAACCTTGATATAAATCTATCAAAACAGGTTTAAAAAATGTAAAGATGAACACACCCTTAAAGAATAGCCCTGCTCTCCTTTTCTGCTTAGGTCCATACAAAAGAATTTTGCACAGACAATACTGTGAATAAAAGAGAAAAGATAAAATAACAAGCCAAATAATATCCAACCTTATGGATATAATCTGCAAATCAGAAATAGGCAACATATTGTAGTCCTAAGTATTTAACAGTAAAAATATTTATTTCCCCAACTTCAATTTTATTGAGATGTCCAATAGTCAGGAAATAAAATTAATCTGTTTAAGTTACTTTACATCAAGTTAAATTAATTACAGATACCTAATCTGAATAAAAAGATACCTTTTCCATTTCATTTAATGTCTTGCATAATACAAGAAAGTTGACAGACTAAAGATTAATCTATCACTGTACCCTGTCTTTGGCAATTTTAAAGAGCATTTGTTTAAGGACAAATTATAAAGCCAGGGCAAGTATAGAAGTATCAGGTCAACATCTTCTAAACTGCAATAGATGCAGAAAAGATTTTATTCTTTCTACAAATTCATTTGAGATTTTCTAAATCTGTTCTGTATCTGACAACATTGTCTCATGGAGATCAATGAACTAATCTTGATTCATTTCTAGTAATGTTAATCAAGAAAAATTTCTTCTGTACTTTCACATTTAAGTAGAGAAACAGCTGGTGTCTTTTGACTCCATCTGAAAATTAACCAAGCTCCTAAACTCGAAATAATACCCAAACTAAACAAGTTATGCAGTTTTCCCAGATGCATTAACATAGCTCATCGATCATTGCAATGATAGTATGACACGGTGATGATATAATTTTGCTATATTAGTTACAGTGATACCAAAGCAAAAAAAAAAAAAAAAAAAAAAGGATTTTAACCTGCACAACATTTTATAAACAATTTCTCTACTTTCTGATTATGATTAAATCTTGGTGAGCTTTGAAATCCCTAATGTGTAATGCAAACCAGGATTTGGGGTGTTAGGAATGCATCCCCACCCTTCTTCCAAAACGCTCTGTAAGTTATCATCTGCAGACCCCAAATCCTTGAGTGGAGGGGGGAAGGAAGGAGAAGGAGGCAGGGAGCGGGGCAGGGGGGAGAGGGAGAGAGAGAGGAGAGAGATTAGAAGCACTTTTCACCTCTTGGTCCCGTCAGTGCGCTCAATGCCGAGAACCGTGCTTCAAATCCAGTGTTATCGTTAGGCCCGATTCAAAGGAAGTGAAATAGTCTACTGAGAAAACAGTGGAAAAAGTAAAGGTCCTGAAGAAGTAAGTGCTGCATGTTGAAACGTATGCATGTCACACCCCATTTGTCTTTCATATTGAAGAATAAAGCAGTCTGTCCCGCAGCAGTTACTATACACCATATTCTTTATTTTAAAAATGCAAGAAATTTGGCACAAAGAACAAAAAAATCAACTGATGAAAAGCATTTATGTCATGGTTTAAATTAAGACCTTTGTAATGCAAGAATTACATCAGCAGTGGGCTTAGCTTAATGAAAATAAGACAGTGTTTTTAAAGACCATGAACGAACAAATCCTCTCTGCTTTCTGAAAGAGAGAAAAGGCAGATATAGACAAATAGATAATTTAAGCTGAAATCAGAGCAAATCACACTTTGCTACCTTTAGGAATTACTGAACTTTTTATTCCACTGACAATTCTGGGTCAACGAAGTCAAGTGAGAAGTTATTTTATATTCACATGTGGATTTTAAACGTTTTCAGGGAATACTAGGTATTACAAAGCCTCTTCGATATTCTCATTGCTTGAACTTCTGGATAAGATTAATTGAAATTTTAGATTTTCCTCTCTTTTGATGTGTTTTTGGTTTTGGGTCCACCTAACAAGAACTAAAGTTCAAATGTTCTACTTTATCAGCTTTTTCAAATGTTTATTAGCATATTATTTTGATATAATGATGATTAAGGATTTAATAAAAAATCATTTTGAATGAAAAGAAATGAATTAATATGAGCCATTTGTGGCTACCAGCAATGATGTAGTAATGATTTGATTAATGTTAAAATATACGGGTGGAGGTAGCAAAAGGGAAGTGGAGTCTCTTCTCTTTGATATGTATTGTTTGATATAAGCTTTTGTCATCTACTCTTTGTGCACATTTTTATCTTTATGGGTCTGCCGAATGTTTTACGAGAATATAAGCAGTAATTTTCTGACAAGAAAGGAACACAGTAAAGCAAGATAAAACAGTGGTTTCTAGTGGAGATGAGTAGAGTTCAAAATCTAGACAGAAAACTTTCTACTGCAGTATGGTGAGTATAATTATATATGATTTTAGTATTTCTTTACTGCATTTATGTGACAGAAAACTGCAAAGGGATTGGATTGGGTCCATGATTTGCTCTTATTGACGACAAATGTAACTGTTTTAGTCACAAAACATCATCTATTGGGGGGGGGGGGTATAATGTGTATGTGTCCAAATATATATGTGTTGTTTACTCTATGTAAAAAACCATAGACAACTAACAAAAGTTGATTTTAATTATATCAGTCTTCCAGGGGAAAAAAAAATTACAGTATGTTGTATTACTCTGTTTCTTTTCATACATAAACTAATTATGAATTAATCATCCACAGCTGGAAAATGAAGTTATCTTAAATATTTGGGGATGTAAATAAATGAGATGGGCATGCACAGCACAGAATGGACACCAATGTTTATGTTTTATAAGCATGTTTTATAAATATATTGTTTCTGAACAATGTGATCAAGCTACTGCCAATATCTGAGATTATGATGTATATTAACACATTGCTAGTCAATCTGGTTTAAAGATTCTCTGAATCGGTTACAGAGAATAGATTATTTCTGATCCGGGTAAAACTAGCTATCCAAACCCTGAAAGATCCTTCACCTTAACAACATCTCTCGATGTGCCCATTGGGATTTCCAGGAAGGTAGCCAGTCCCGTGATAAAACAAGCCTTGTCCTCTGTGCCTGCATGCACTCTCAGTAACGAAAGGATGAGCAGCAGAGGTTTTCTCAAAAAAAAGATGACGACAGTGTTTTAGAAAATAATTATTATCTTTCACTTTCAGAGGACTTCTGGCATCTCGGTTTTATTTTTAACAAGTGCAGAAAACAATTGACTTTCGTTTTCCGCTTCCTTTGGGCTCTGGGAATGAAGGGGTGAAGGGAAGGGCCCTGGAAAGCCGGGGCCTGATTCTGTACCCAGAGCAGGTCAGCAACCGCGGCTGGTGTCGATGAGACCTGCTCGAAAGCAGCAGCTGCAGGACTGGGCCTGATGCTAAAGGTGATCTGGCGTGCAAGGCGGCAGGCGGATAAGGGAGCTGGGTTTGCTGCTCTTCTTACTTGCACACACTCACACACACACAAGTTTCTTATCAATCAAATACAGCCCTTCCTCTCGCAATTGGTGTCTCTCGGGGAGGAGTCGGAAGGCTCTTAGGAGTCTGCCCAGTCCTTGAAAAATAGCAGACTATACACAATGTTTACCAAGAAATCCCTCCCTCTTGCTAAGTGTTGTTTTCAAGGAATTTAGGTAAGAGCTAAACAAAACAAGACAATTTCAAGCGGTCTAAATTGAAAAAATGGCTTTCCTTCCAAGAATTCTTTGCCCCCTTGATTTCTGTCCTGTCATGTCGCATATCTTGTGCTTCCATCATCTCTAACATCCACAGTCCCCACGAAATAAAAGGGGTTAGCACCTACCTTCCTAGCAGCAAAAAAGGGGAAAAATAGGCCAGACTTCCTTCATATGCGATGTGGGAGAAATCCGGGCAACAGGCAGAAAGACCCTGATGTCTAAACCGCTCTGCCTTTTACAGACCACCTTGAACACAAGCCGATACCAACACTGGGGTTCTCGGGCGGGGTGGCAGCTGCGCCCTGTGGGGGCCGCAGGCGGGCGAGGCGGGGGTGGCAGGCAAGGAGAGTTGGTCCCCGTCCAGGACTTCTTCCCCTGCTGTGCCAAAGAGCGTCTGCACGCTGCCCCGTTGCTATGAGGCTACGCTTCTTGAAAAATGCAATAAATAAGCAGAACAGCCTTTCGTATTGGGGTAACTGCTACTTCTGTTTTGCCAGAGGACTTGACAGATGCTGCTAATGAAAAGATAACATTTATTTTCACCCTGTCGCTGGTAGGTGGGTTTGAGTAGTCATCTGCGCTCTTGCCCTGCTGAAGTTTCTGAGCTTTCAAAACACCTCCCCAGGCAGAAAGGGCGCCAGCATTTGTGCCAAGGGACTTTTTCTTGTGGGCAAGGTTCTGACAGCTGAGATTGCCAGGCAGGATCCTGAGTGAGATGTTTCATGCTGTTGTTTACGAAGCAGATATTCCTCCTGATGCGCTAAGTCAAAACAGCAGGTCTTAAAATGTGGTCGATGAAGCATGATTTCTGAAGAGCTGGCTACTCACCTGGTACTAAATTCCTTCCTTCTGCTGGCTGCTAAATTGCATTAGACACAGACAAAAACCCATTAAAGGTTTTCCTTACATTAATTTTCTTAATATTAATTTTCCATGTCGGCAAGGGTTCTCATTACCGCAAATATGTTATGCAACTGTGGGCTGCACGGCTAGATCTGCATCGCAACTGCTATCTATTAAGGTATGAGCCACATCATGAAAATATTAGAGAATGTCTGCGTTAAAAAATTACTATCTCCTGTTTAAAGCAGATTTATATTAATAGGGATCCTCAGCCTCAAGTGTTCTGGGAAAACAAGGCATCCCTAAGAAGCTTGATGTGGAGCTAATGTTCACGGGGCCTGATCTTTGCAAATGTGTGCGCTCATAAACAGTTTTATTTGTGACAGAAGCCGTACAGAGTTTAAGGGCTCGTTCTGTCAGATGACGTGCATACGTGTTTGCAAAATGGCCGCGCAAGCAGTCATATGCGTCTTAAAGACTGCACTTTGGTACGAGACAGGGGAAGGATCTCTCCAGCAAAGGTTATTTGAGCGCATTCGCTTTTTGCTAGAATATGGTAAAAGGTGCTACAGCTTTAGACTTCAAAGTTTTGAAGATTATTTGTGGTTAATCCACCACTGTTACAAGCTATAACAAGAACTCTGCCCATGCTGTAAAAAAACACTAATAAGTACTATCTTGAATCCAGAGCCTGACAGCCGCCCACTTTGGGAATGAACGATCGGCGTCTACCTTCCGCAGCTGGATAGTCAAATTACAATAAATGATAATTAGCAAATTAAAACTTAAATAGTCTTCCTGCTTGTTTGAAAAGGAAGAATTGGATATAAATGCATTTTTCTAATGCTAAACTAAATTTTATTGCATCATAGGTGTGTGAATTTTTTCCATAGAAAAAGAAAATTCAAACTTTACCCTCCTCAGCATTTAAAGCTGAGCTTCATACACAGACACGTATTTATACACAGGCGAATTTTTGCCCTTCCAGCTCCAGTGATTTCAACCTTTTAATTTGTAATTGTCCTGACACATTCCTGCTTCCATTTATTTTAATCGTCTCGGATCGTGACTCTTATTTGGAAACTGGAGCACTTGGACTAATTCAAAAGTACTTCCTGAAAGAAATATTCTTTTACACAGCGTTTTGTAACACTACTGTTGTAACGTATTACAAATTGGTGGTGTTAGACCACCATAACAGAGACTACCGCTTCCCTCCTCTGCCTTTCTGAAATGTTTACTTTATCCTACAAAAAAAAAATCTAATTAAGCCTCACGATCAGCCTGGATACATAAATAAGTGTTAGTTTCCTTGGGTTGCTAACAAGAATACTGAGACACAGATGGGTTAAATGAGTTGTTAAAAGCCACACAGTAGCTGCATTTTTATTATAAGGGTTAGCTCGAAGGGTAGCTTCACTGATTTAAAATACGAACAAAGGAAAGAGAATCCATATGAAAAACAAATGAAAAAAATTCACCCTCTGTGGACAAATTTCTGCTGAAAAGGATATGCACAGTGATCAAAGCAAAGTTTAAAGAATGAGCGTCTGGAAAAAAAAACTTTAAAAGATGTTTTAGTTATAATAATGCAGTTATCCAAATGTCAGTGAATGTGATCAAAGCTGATCTACAGAGCTCAGGTTTAGCATTAGGTGAGTCATTTTCTTTTATTAGTGATGCTTTTTCATTCAAATGGGTAAAAAGGTGAGAGTTTGGATATGTTGAAGGTTTCATTGGCTTACAGTAGGGACAGACAAATGAGGCCCACCTAGTTTTACAATCTGGCCCACAGCTACTTTGTTTTTAATAAAATGCAGCATATTGAAAGGGCATGTCTCAACATGTCTTGACCCATCCAAACTGGATCAAGATGGAGAGCCCCATATTGAAACCAGTCCGCTCCCAGGATGGGGCCTGCTGTCCCCGGGGAGCGGGAAGGGTCCCTGCCTCACCACGGGGCAGAAACCAGCCAGCTTTGCTCCTACCAGCCATGTACCCACCCCTGTCCTGCCTGCTTTGGGGGGAACATATTTTCAGACTCCAATGCTGCGGGGAGTCCTGGGAGTTTATTCCGTCATCTTGACCAGCCTTTGTACTACCACAGGCTGTCTAAACTACTGGCAAGCAGAGTGTAGAAACCAGAGTGGTGTTATGTCCGTGGGGGCAGTTTGCAAAGCCCACGCAGTTTTGGGGCAGGGATCTTCTCCCTGCCAGAGCTCCAACCCACACCTGTATAGGAAGAGTCCCTGGGGCTCCCCAAGGAGAAGGAATAATGCACTGGCCAAAAACGCAATTTCTCCTCTCATGGCCCCTGAACAGCAGCTATCATTGCCGTGAAGAGCATTCCAGGGCACCTCTGCTGCCGCCTGGCAGAGGAAACCCCTCCAAAGTAGGTTTTAAAATAAGGTCGCCTTCCTAACCCTCTTTATTGTGACTGGGACACTGTAATGTGCTTGGGGGTTTGCTGGGACGCTTAGACAGCAAACTGTGTGATGGTCGGACGGGGGTTTCTTGAGTGTCATTGGGAGGTTGTCTACTACACCGAGGCCCTGATCCTCTATTGCTCTCGATGCTATTAGAAAAACCAGTATTAAAAGCAGTGTTAAAGTTGAGAGCTCGGGGAGCTGCTACTTTTCACAGCTTGGGACTGAAACTGTGTAAGTGCACTTTACAGCGCGTTCTCTCATCTGCAATTTCCTGTTGCTGAAACCTGAAGAATTTCAGTCAAACCAGGTTGCTGCCTGCAAGTGGCTGTGGGGCAAAGGCCGTGTTGAGCAGGGAAGCTCCCATGCCATTCTCTCACCTGAATCAGGACTTCGACATGGGGCTTTTAGGGAAATTAACCTGTTGTGCCCCAGAGTTCAGGGAGACAACCAACTAACTGCAGGACAAGGTAGCATCAGCCTACAGTTTGGCTGCTCTTTGGTGGCAAGTGTCCATGTGCACTCTCTTACCCGGCGGTACCTTGTAGCAAAAGCCAGGTATCTCATCCCTTGTGGGAAAGGGGAAGTGAATTTGCGTTTATGAGGGAGTTAAAGAATACATAAGAGCAGTTTCTTGGCAGTAGCTGAGATGCTGAACTTTCACACCCCCTGTTTTCCCTGCAGTAACTTGTTCATCTGCCCGTATCCTCACTTCCCAGTTGGAAAACCCTGTTGAAGCAAACAAACAAATGCTGTCTCTGTAGGGCTGGACTTGGGCAAAGGCAGCGAGGTCCCCACCTACAGCCCTCGCTCCTGCGCCATAATCCCTATTAATTTGGATTTATTGGGTGATTTTAGGGAACTGAGCCTGTTGTGCCCCCAGGAAAGGACAGGACCATGCAACTGCACTGCAGTCTAATTTTTCATTAAAAACTTTGTGTGTCTAGAGTTTGTTTTTTGTTTTAACTAGTCAAACAAGACTCAGAAACACATGGGCTGCCCACAGCTGAACTACTGAAAAACTGTTAGGTAGTTTTTCATTTTTTTAATGGGAGTTTGAAAATATGAATCATGACAAAGATATGGTTGTAGCTTGGCAAGAACATGACATGTGATGGTATGAGCTGCCACATGCCTCTTAATGCAACATTAATTTCAAGACCCACTTTTCCGTGAAATAAAATTAGAGGATAATGGGCGCATGACAAAAGAAGAGGGGGAGGATCTGACCCATTCACCCAGATTTGTTCTGTCATCTATGTAACTGAAATCCACTCGAAGGCTTCCTTGTTTTCCTAGAGTTTCTCAGTTGCAGCCCATGCCCATGCATATCCAGGACAGGATCAGGCCATCATTTCCACTGCGGAGTGGGAAAAGGAGGACACTGCAGGGAAATGAGAGGCAGAGTCATGGGGTGCTTGTGTGGTTAAATGATTCACCCCAGCAGAACCAGCTCCTGGACTAAATCAGGGCCAGGTTTACATTGTACCCCAGCCAGGCAGCCTTGAAAGGGCTCTGGAGGCCAGGGCACCCCGCAGGCAGGTGCGCCGCATTTGCATTGCCCTCACAGGCAGCCTGAGCACGCCTGGGGCTGGAGCTGCCCACGAATCCCATCTGCTGTCGCAGCTGGGCCTCGGGGCCTTCTAGAAGGGCCCCTGAGGGTTTGCCTTCCCGCCACCCTCCTCGCCAGCCCAGCCCGCGGGCAGACGGGGCAGCGCACAGCCGGCACAGCACAGGGAGCCGCAGGGTTGCGCTGGAAGTATTAATTAGGACCGTCCGCAGGACTGGCTTCAAGGGCGCTCCAGCAGGCAGCCTGTAACCATAGGTGGTGCTGAGCTGCTCCCTTGCAGGCGCTTTGGTCCTTTTCCTGCTGACGCACTGAGTGCTGAGCGTTGCTGCCCAGCTTAGCTTAGGGGGGCCCATAGGACTCAAGGAGGAGAGGGTGCCTCCGCGACCTGGGAGCATTCACTGTGCTTGCTGACTGCGAGCCCTAGATTAACATGATCCAGCTGTCTGCCTATGTTTATCAAGCCAAAGAATTTACAAGGTTTAAATAAAAGGATCGTGATATAGCAATCAAAGCACCTAAGGCACGTAGCTTGTGCAGAAGATACCAAGCCTGTAGCAGCCATGCCCATTTCGCACAGAGGCTCAAGCGCAAGCTCTCCCCCTGTGCTCAGCATGGCACGTGGAGCACGGACTGCTTTGAATGCAGGCAAACTTGCGTTAACACGATGGGAAGGAGCAACTACATTCTAGCGCACCAGTGATCCATGCAAAATGGGTCACCGGGAGATTTAGAAACTGTACCTTTCAATCGCAGCCAAAGAGATACATCAAGGCACGCTGACGTGAAGCACGACTGACACACCTTGAGGCATCTTCGGTGCACTGAGTGGTAGTGACGCCAATGGATGTCAGCTGGCAATATCAGAGACAATGCCTCATAAATAATCTCCGAGGAAAAAAAGAGAAAAAGGTTTTACTTCCTCTTACGCTTGAAAAATCAATCAGTCAGTCTCCTTCCCCCAGACGAACGAATGGGTCTCCAAAATGCCCTAGCCCTCACGAGCGTGCAGCGAGGGAGCCGCAGGTCAAGGCGCTGCCGGAGGGGTGGGAGTCTCGAAGCGCTGCCTACCGCAAGGCACCACCGGCACCGCCCGCCCCGGCAGGTTTCCTGCCGGTCTGCACAGGGAAGGTGAAGTTTACTCGTTGCAAAGCCAGAAGTCTGGGGGATTTCTGCACAGAAGGAAAGCCAAAAGAGCGGGGGTTTGTAATCTTCTCCCAGCTGCGGCCCTCAGCCCTGTGAGGCGATGGAGCCACTCTCTGGATCCTATGAGAATTTCAGGGAAGCAAAAGTCCTGCTGCTCCCCTTCCCCTACCGGGAGGAGGCTGATGGCAGATGGACCCTGAAGGCCTGGAGATTCCCTCGGTTGCTCCCGAGCGGCCCAGGGACTGCCCAGCGCCCTCCTCGACCCCCTTCTGCTGCGGCCTCGATGGAACGAATCACCAGCAGGATGGCTTGTGGGAGGGCTCCCCCAGCTCCCAAAATCCAAACCAGCCCCATGACGGCCACCAGGCCCGGCTGCTGGGGCTAGCAGTAGCCTGCAGCTGGCAGAGTTGCCACCTTCAACCAGCGCAGCCAAGTCTGAGAGGAGACGTCTGTCCATCCCCTGCTGCCGCCGCCGCATCTCCCAGCACAGCCGAGGCCGTGCTGTCCGTGCGCCCGTCTGTACCCCTGCCTGCCTGTCAGCTGGGGACGCAGCCTGTTTGCACTCCCCGGGGTACAGCCGCGCTGGCAGGGCCCTGTTGCGTAGACCACTCGCTTCAGGCTGAGCTCGGTGTTCTCCTTCTGAGTAAATTTTTAAATCTGTTTTTAAAGTCAATCAGCACTGAAAGGTTTTGCCCCGGTGCTGACGGAGGAAGAAGCCTTTCCAGGGAAGGCAGCCGTGCACGGCTCCGGCTCAGCTGCAGGGGGATGAAGGTGCAAGGCCACTGCGCTGGGGAGTAAATGCTTTCAGGGTCCCGCTCTGCTTAGCATAAATTCCCGGGCAGTATTTGAAAGTCACGCCTGTGGAAGGGTGCTCAGGCTCGTGAGGGAGGCTTGGAGGAGGGGGAGCAGCCTACACTTTGCATTGCCTGAATTCTGCGGATTTAGAAGAGACCTTCAGTGTTCTCAGCGTAAATATTTTTGCATCTTTTGTCTGATAGACTAGAAGCTTCTAGGAAAAGTTTCACAAATATCTGCATCTGGATTTCTGAAAATAGAGATTAAAATAAATGTTTCAGACAGATGTGATGCCTTTATTTTGAATTTAAACAAACATTTGTAAATCTAAGTATTCCTCCCTTTAATAATTTCGACCAAAAAAAACCATTTTGGCTAGTAGCTACCCTATTTTTGCCATAATTACACCATTGTAAGTAGGAAAAAGAACTAATGAAAGCTTTGGTAATTAGGGAGGAAAAGGGCTGCTGTGAGGAGGGAAATATATGCTGGAAACAGTACATTATTAATATAAAAGCAACATATGCCTAAATCCTTGTGTAATGTAGCTTGGTAAATAAAGTCACTCTTCCACACACAAAGGACTATCTGCAGTTACAATATTAGGAGCATGGAACAATTAGAGGCTCTGAGCCACCAACGCAGCTTAGCTGACTAACTGCAAACTCCATCTTGAAATTTTGGGGCCACTACATTGCTTTTTTCATTCACCTCAAACCGTTGGCTCCTCTTGACCTCCATGAGGGCGGCGGAGTGTGGGGGTTGCAGCGCTGCTGCCAGCAGCGCTCCCACCCCGAGCAGGCGGGGATGCCGCCAGCCACCTGCACCCCCAATCCTGGCCCTCCTGGGACCACACTGCTGGCTCCGTGCCTGACCCAACGTGCTTAAAATGCTCTGAGCACATCTAGGGCACCTGCACTGATGCCTCCTAAGTGCCATGTGGATGTGGCATTGATTAGGGGAGAGGGCAAGGAAGGAGCAACAGCAGCTGAGAAGTAGCAGACAGGGAGTACAAGGTCTGGGTTAGTGAAGCGAGGGGAGCTCGTATGGGCTGGTGGCTGCAGGGCAGATCAAGGCAACAAGTGGAAGCTGGTTCAAAAAGAGGGAACAAAAAAGTCTGAGTGAGGGAATTTGTTTAGAAAAAGAGAGGTTGAAAAAGAGGGTGAGGCATGGGAAGGCAAAAAAGAAACAAGAGGAAAAAAGTAGGGAAGGAGATGGAGGGGAGACTAGGCGGGAGGCAGGGTGTAGTACAGGATGAGGCCAAAGTGAGAGAAGTGGCTCTCAAAGGAAACATCCGAAAGTAGAGCAGTAAGAAGAAAGGAAGAAGAAAAAGGAAAGAGGGGGGCAAGTTCAATAAATAGTGTTTTTTCACTTTTTACTCAAACAGTTCAAATAGTGGGACCCTGAGCACCAGCCCTTAGCCTCAGCCAGACACGGCTGTTCCGCGTTCCTGGGTTGCTGCTAGGCTGTCTCCCGTTTAGATCTGGGCTGTGCCTTTTCCTGAGGTGGTACTGGTACAAAGTTGGGCTTTGCCAGAAAAGCTGTGCTGGGATCGGGAGTAGTCTGTGCTGGTCTGGAATAGCATGGCATGCTGTTGCTATGTAATAGATCACCTCATAGAAAAGTGTTATGCGCACAGAGCTGGGCTGAGCTGCTCCACCATCAGCTGCAGACATTTCAGTAACTAATGTACAAAGACCTCAGTTTTCAGATGCAACTTACAGGACTACAATGTTTTAATCTGTTTCCCCCCCCCAAAAAATGGAGATTTTGGCCACATTATATCGTATTATCTGCTCGTTTTTCTTCCCGGTACGTAGCACAGCTAGTCCTTCTCCCTGCCACCTTACTGCAGCTGCTGCCTCTAACACAGCAAAAGGTGCAGAATGAACGGTGCCAGCGCAGGAGGAAAAAAACAGTGCCAAAAAAGAAGGGGCAATGGGAGAGAGAGGAACATGGGGAAGCAAGAGGCAGGTGGTTTGGGAAGCTCCAGGAAACTGTGGAAGCCTGGAGCTGCGTGCTGTGTTCTGGGACCAAGCTCCAGAGGGAAGGAAAATACTCCACACAGACACAAACGGCAGTCACGGGGATATTCGTGTATTTAGTGTTTGCGTTGTGAAAGTCAGGATGGCACTTTACGGCTATAAAAACCCTAGCCCTGCCCAAAAGATAGCTTTACAGAACTTGTTTCTGTTTCCAACAGGTCTAAAACCAACGAACCGTATGTGTATTTTAACATGTTCTTTATAGCTGTCTCTGAAATTTCCCAGGGAGAGATAATCTTTTTAAAAGTGAATGGAGCGTGTCAGTGCCATCGGCAAGTGTATTGATAGTAAAAAGAAATACTAAATCATCCTCTGACATTTTAAGATGATAGCTACTGGTTTAAATTTAAAAACCAGTCCAGGGACCAACTGTCAGAGGTACTTGTCACTGCCCCTTTTCAGCAATTTGGGCTTTGTTCTGGCCGCTGAACTTTTGATATCCTCGGAAGATAAATTTACAGTCTGTGTCTGCTCGGAGGGGGGAGATTATTAAACAAGCAACCCCAAACAATTAAATAAAACTTTAAGTATATGCAATCATTTTAATTTAGTCCTTTGATATCATTCATCTGATTAAGTTCTTTCCAAACAAACTGCACACAGAACTTGGCCTAGGAGGAGTGGACTAAGCCCATATGTATCCTGACAGGGGTGTTTACTCGAACGGAGTTATCCCAGCCTTGCTGTGCGTACTCGGGGACGCAAAAGGGCCTGGGGACAGGAACTCGGAGAACAATAAGGACAGAGAAACTTAGAGGAAATAACCTACCGGGAGAACGGGAATGCACTGGGAATAGAAAAATCAGTCAGACAGGAAGAAATCAGGTATTGGGGAGATGCCCATGGCAAGGGAGCGAGAGATGCCCACGGAGAGAGGTTTGGAGAAGAGCAGTATGGAGAGAGGAGCAGTTTGGAGAGGGAGGACAGGGACTGCCAGCACAGGGAGGAGGAATGCAGTCCCAGGGGTGCAGCACCCCTACGAGGGAAGGGGTGCAAGTCATAGGCGGTGAAAAGGAAGAAAGCAGATGGCCCTTAAATAAACTTTGACTAAGGAGGCTGTTCTTCAGCCAGCAGATCAATAATTCTGGCTGCAGAAACATTTTTTTCCCTCCCCATCTTGCTGGACAGGAGCAGATGGAGAGATGGGCCTTGACTGCCTAAGAAATTTTGGCCAAGTTTGAGACTGCCATGTCTGCCACATCAGTAGAAACTCACCTGGCTGCCTCGGCCTGGGGCAGAGCAGGGCTGGCTCAGTGAGGGTCCCTGCCCCTTGGCCCCAGGGTGGGCATGGTAGCCCTCTGTGGAGGCAGCAGACAGATAACAAGCAGCCACAGGCAGTAATGCAGCCCTTTCTGCGCTGACGGCCTGACTGCAGCCCAGGCGCTGCTGGTTTTGACTTGCTACTCATTAACAGGGTTCAGGCAGTGTGGTTCCCTGCCGCAGGACCAACGAGGGTTGGGGATGGGGACGCTGCAGCCACCCAAGCTCTGCTTGGGTCAGCATCTGCTCCCCATGGGCCTGCTGGGACCTGTGACACCCGCACTTCCCCCCCCCCATGGACCATCCCAGAGCCCTTGACACCCTGCTAGGCGGGGCCCAGGAGTGGAGCCCTCCCTGCCGAGCTGGGTGCAAGCGGATCGCTCCCCCTGCCCGACAGGGCTCTCTGAGCCCGGGTGGGGGAAGATTTCTGCCTGCCATTCTAACCTGGTCCTTCTTTTGGGAGAGGAGTAGGGCAGGACGGGTGTCCTCAGCCTGGGAAAGAACAACTTTTGGGGCCCCAGACTACCCAAGACACTGCAGGGAGGGTGCCAGGAGTGACGAGAGCGGTGGGGTGGCAAATGAGGGGATTCACTCCCAAGCCAAGCTGCAACACATCAGAGAAAATGCCTGAGCACTGGCACCAGGCCTTCCCGGAGGGGACCAGAGGCACTGGTGGGGGCCTCACAAGGGTGACAAGGGAGGGGAGCCCAGGGATCGCCGCCACCATGCTGCTACCTACATACTGGGTGCAGGCGCTGAGCCTGCAGCCCATGGGTTGGGCATGCCGGGCAGGCAAGAGCCACCCCGACGGGGGGGGGGGGGGGGGGGGGGGGGGGGGGGT
>JAVKLA010000027.1:29980964-30040148 GCA_034782735.1 Sagittarius serpentarius | reverse complement strand
GTGGGCCTCCCTGGGCTGCAGGGGGACAGCCTGCCTCACCGGGGTCTTCCCCACGGGCCGCAGGGGAATCTCTGCTCTGGTGCCTGGAGCACCTCCTCCCCCTCCTTCTGCACTGACCTGGGGGTCTCCGGAGATGTTTCCTTTACATGTTCTTGCTCCTCTCTGGCTGCGGCTTCTGTGCCCCAGCACTCTTTCCTTCTCAAATCTGTTATCCCAGAGGCGCTACCACTGTCGCTGACTGGCTCGGCCTTGGCCAGCAGCGGGTCCATCTTAAAGCCGGCTGGCATTGGCTATGTTGGACACAGGGGAAGCTTCTAGCAACTTATAAAGAAGCCGCCCCTGTGCCCCCCCCACTACCAAAACCTTGCCACGTAAACCCATTACAAAACTAGAAGGTGAACTAATTGGGTTAGATTAGTTCGTCACCACATCAAAGTGCAGGAACTTAAACCAAACCACAGTAAAGGTGAACAGCAACATGGACCTTTTTTCGTTTGTGTCTTTTCAAAATATGCCAGAATCACAGGAAAAGATAGTTTTAAATGCTAAGATTCCTCAGCTTAGAGCTCCACTGTCAACCCAGTGGAATCTATGAGCCATTTTTATTCTTCTGGCCCATTTTATTCTTCCTTCTGCTTTCAAATAACATACCATTCTAAAAAATCTAAGCAGGGAAATTATTTCTCATTCTACTCAGAAGCTTTGAAAGATAAACGAACTAAAACCATCCTTACTCTTCAGAGATGCTGAGTTGAAAGTAAGTTGAACTGTAGCCATTGATTTCACAGAACTGCTTCTATAGGAAGCAGTAGAATACCTTATTAGTAGGACAGACATGGCTAGAATAATGGTTTGGTGATATTTTTAATCCTTTTTCAGACATTTCATGATGACACACAAAACCTGTTGTTTGCATAGCAAACAAAGTGTATAGTTTCAAAGGGAAATGACCATCTATTTGTCTGAGGAGGCTAAGTAATAATGTTTTGGTATCAGTACATTTCCCCGGGATCTTGGACTAAAATAATTTATTCACATTAATAATAGTTTAAGCCGAATTGGGGGAGGTGAGTGTAAGGTAGGTCATGGACAATCCTTGTACATTGTTTTGCAGATGGAGAATGAAAGATACAGGAAAACTTAGGCCAAGATTTTCTAATGAGAACACTAGACTTCAGTGGTTCAGTTTTGGGTGCTCATCTTCAGTGCTAGATTTTCAGGACTATGGATCATGCCCAGCTACAGCAGAAGTTAAGGATATTCTCTCCAGAAATGTAGTGGCCATTTAATCAACTGAAATTGGGGCATCTGAAATTGGAACCCACCTTTGAAAATCAGCCTCACAGGCTTTTATCTTAAAGAGAGACTGCCAAGACTGAGTGTAATAAAAATCTCTGAAAAAAACAATCTTTTACTTAGTGACAGAGCTGTTTTCTCTAGCAGTACTGAAGATAAATACATGAACAGTTACAAGTAATTTCACAGTAAACTGGACTAAGATCTCCTGGATTTCTACCCCTTGTGGCTTTATTGAAGTATCTTTCACTTACTTCCAAAACCAGAAATCTCTTTCAAGACACTCTAGGAGATATTGACTAAAATAAATTTTCAAACCCTCCACTAATTTAGAAGCTTTGTGATGGAGAAGAATCTTCATGAGAAAAATGTTTTTGGGGAAATGAAAGACACAAAAAGAAATGAAGTTTCTTGTTTTCCCCGCTGCTTTCTTTTTGATTACCTAGGCTGTGAAATCAAAACACAGTTAGGACTCAATTCCTGTGGATTGAAGTAAATTCTGCTTTTGTCTTGCCTCCACTCTGAGGTTAAGGAGACAATGGGACACTTTATTTTTAACTAATCCACCTGTAGCTTACATCTATATTTAGATGATCTCTGGTGGAGTTGTGTGATGATCAGTACTAGATGCAAGCTACTTGCATTTTTTGCAATCTTCTAGGAGTAAATATTAAATCCTTGATGATTTCAAATTTAAAGATGACACAAAGAATTGACTAATGGTAAATACCAATGAGAAGAGGGCAGTCATGAGAAGTGGTCTGAATTACCTGGAAAATAAGGCCCATTCATGAGAGAGATAAAAGTTCAAATAAGCTAAATCAGAGCTGTATGTCTTGAAAACTGAACGCACCAGGGGTTACAGAGTCAGGCTCTGTTCCCAGGAAAGTAGTGACACAGGAAAAGACATAGGGCTTAGAGTTGAAGAGCAGTGTGACATGAGACTCCCAGAACACTCCTGTCAGAAAAAAAAGCCCCAAACAACAGAAATACTCAGTCCCTGGAAATGTAAGAAGAAATAACAAGTAGGCTTAGGGAGGGATTTACCCTGTACACAGTGTAGTGAGAGCCAATATCAGAATACTGAGTCCAGCCAAAGCGTCTACATTTTAAAGGGAACATTGAAAAAATAATTGAAGTGCTAGAGAAAAATGTTATACTGAGAGACTTAAGAGCTCAATCTCTTTAGTTTTTCCTAAAGGAGTGACTTGAATGCAGTGTGTAAGTACCTTCCTGAGAAGAAAATGCCTGGTGGTAGAGGGTTATTTAATCTAGTGGAGGAAAACATAATGAGAGTCAGAAAGTATAAAATGAAGCCAGAAAAAAAAAATAAAATCAAATTAGATATAAAGCAAAAAATTTGAGCAGTAGGAAAAAATAACCAAGGACAGTGGTAGATTCTCTGTTCCTTGATGTCTCAAAAGCAAGACTATATTCCTTCCTGGAATGATTCTCTAACAAAAACATGCTTTAGTTAAAGAGAAGCTGTTGGGATCCATTCCAGCCCAGATCAAAATAAAACCAGAAGTAGCCAGGGGTATTTGCTTTACTGGAAACTAAACACCTTGGGAGTACCAGAACAACCAGGTCTCGTTTAGAGGTTCTGTTTTGGTAAAAACACAAACCAGTTGTCACACGTTGTTTTGTCTCAAAGTCCATGTTTTTCCCTTAAGTAGTCAGTAAAAATAATAAATCCCTAAAGGGTTAAATAATCTAAAGATGTTTCCAACTCTCATATTTAAAGCTTTCTGGTTGTATCAAACACAATGCAATGTGACAGGTTTGAATTTGCTGATTTCTAATGCTACCCAACTGCATCCTCTACAGTTAAACAAACTCATTTTACTAAGTGACTGGTCCAGCATTGTTTCTGATTTGTGGTTGGGGTAAATCACTTGTATCCAGTGCCTGATAACTCCAAACAACATGCCATCTTTTGAGTAATGAACATAGATCTGTTTGCTCAAAAAACTTTTATTGCACAGCCCCTTTTCTATACTCATTTCAGATGCTCATGCTTCAGTGGATCATCAAAAACGTTTTCTTGAGAGATTTGTAATATTGTCCTTTTTCTTAGTGGTTCATCTCTAACATTAATACAGTGGTAATCATTTCCTTCTAGCTTCAGCTTGTATCACGATGTACAAATAGAGACATGGACATGTAAAACTAAAGAAAATAAACTAATGGAATAAGAAAGATACTCAACAAATGTTCTCATTAATTACATTCTAAAGAAAAGTGAGTTGTCTGCGGGCAAGTTTTTATTTTGCCCTGAAGGATATTCAGCTATTCCTATTGCAATTTCTATGTTCCTTGGTCTGATTACTGAGATAAGGTGAAAGTGGGGCATTTGTCTTTGACCAAGACTATTGCTGTACTTTTCAAGGATAACACTGGATTTATTATGTAACTGGATTTTTGGTACGCCTCTGCTTGTAGGAAATGGTCTTTCCATAGCAGGAGTTTGCCTGCTTTCTCTGGTCTCAGATGGAGCTGGAAGTCCAACCACACAACCCACCTTGAAGCTGTGCCTGTACTGTTCTACTGCTGCTGATAAACTAGGCCAGCTGGCTAATTAATTAAGGATGAGCTAGTTAGTGATGTGCACCTGGAAATCATTAGATGCCTGGAGGTTACATATTCATGAGTCCTCCCCTGGAATTTGGAGGTTATCTGTTGTGTGTTTGTTTCCCTGGGTCTCTGCTGGTAAAGTTCAAAGAAAGTGATCTCTGAGAATCTGAAGCATAATTCTTCTCTTCTGGCCAGGTGCAATTAATTATATTTATAGGTAATAGGAGTGCAGATTAGAAGTTGACAGAAGTGAAATTGGAGAAAGCAGCCTGGGTTATTGTGTATGATTAAATTTATTCTGCAAAATAACTTCTGTGGAAATTAAAGAAATAATAATACAATTGAAGTATGTATCAGGGTTATGTTCTTGTAGGTTACTCCAAAGATGGAAAGAAAAGGTCTACATGCTATGATATTTCCTACACCTCATGGCCTCATAGCAGAGACAGAGTGAGAGTTACTCCCGGGTTGGCAGCTTTTGAACTTTCTGTGTTACTCTTCCTGTTATGCACAACAGCCATATGTTTTTCTACAGTGTAAGGTCTGAAATATTGCCTCATCACAATTCGAGGCTGGAAAATGATGACACTAATACACAGATGATCCAATAAATCTCTTCTGTTCGTCAGAAAATGCTTATTGTTTGAGATAAACAGTCTCGTGAGAAGTTACCTGATTCAAAGAAAATTGTAATGAGAAGGTTTTCAGGTCTAAAATGATATTTGTAACTAGGAATAAGAATAAGAAGTAGTCACTTTAGAATAATATAGCAGAGATAAGCCTTGGTATATACGAAGAATTATCAGACAATATGTAGTGCAAAAGTAAATTTTTTTTTTTAGAGAGTAAGTATTTTTTTTCCTGTACTAATAATATTTTCTTGCTGGACTCAGGTAATGGGAACCTGTCTTGGAGTCAAAGATTTCTAAGCTGCCTTGCCCAGTGTAAGAAATTAGGTAAATGATTTTTAAAGATGTTAGTGAATGATCAGTCATGGAAGTCAAGAGGGCTCCTTTCCTTCTGTTCTGTTCTCTTCTAGTCCAGCACAGTTTAGTGCATTGAAACATTGCATTGGATTAACTAGTCTGTGTTGGAGCTTAAACTTAACGATTTAGTGCAGCTGAACAAGCTCCTAAAAGTCAGCTGAGCCATAGTAACTCTTGCTTTTAGCTTATGTCAAATCTGAGATCATTTAGCTTTGCTCACCATGAAATTACTGGTAATACAATATCAACATATGCTTCTACAGTGAACAGCTTGTTTCAGGCAGATTATAGGCACTTTTTTTCTTTCTTTCTTTTTCTGTTAATACTGGTGGTTTAAAAAACATTTTTCTCCCTTTTTTTCAGGACTGTCTGCAGAGGGGTCCTGTTAGTTTCTGCTGCCATCTGTTCTTCTGTTTCAGCAGCCCAAAACATCAAATAGACTTTTTTTTAAGCCATTGCCAATTTCACTGAAAGAAGAGAAGTGCATAAAAAAGAGCAGAATAGAATAACTGAGAAATTTACAGGAGGAAAAGTTGCAAAATGATGGAGAAGCTTTTATGTTTGTTGACAAGTTTAAATTAAAGCTCAGATATGCCTTTCTGAGTAGGTGGTGGTGTTGTTCCCATCCTCCCTCCAGCTGACACGCTGGGTTTCACTTGACTAGAGTCACAAAGAACATTCCTTGGGCACAGAGAGAGAAGACAGAAAGAAGGGAAGTAATTGCACACAGATAAGACCAGATTCTTTTGGGTGACACCGGTTCAATACTCCCCAACAAACATGATATTGCCTTTTATATTTTTAATAACCCAAGGGAAGAGAGACACGGATCATGAAGTGCAAAGACTTTAGTACCAGACACAACTGAAATGTTTGATTTTGTTGTTGCTGTTGACTTTTGGCCTCCTGGAACAAAGAAGGAATGAGAGAGACATATGACATCCATGACAAATACAGGTTGCAGCCACAGCAATTTGGTTGCATTCATTTTCTTTAAAAGTATGTCTTTATTGTCTGCATTAATGATGTTATTTATTGTCTAGTAAACAAAGGGTTGCCCCCCTAAAAGAAGCAAATACTGAGAGGCTGTACCTGGGGGGGGGGGGAATATTTAAAATCAACACGTCCAAAGAGGAAAATTACATGGGGAGGACTCTGGGGAGGTCTTAACTTGGGATGCTAACTATCTGTCTGTGTGTCACATCGAATTATGTACATGCCATACACTGATGAAGATTAAGGTTTATGATCTGACAAGGACATAAGTCTTTAAGAAAGATTTGAGTGTTATTTGACGGAGGCCCAGAGCATTGGGAATGAAAAATTATTTAGATATTAAAGTCAAGCTGTGTATGTAATAGTGGGTTAAAGAAGTAAAAGGCTGATGACAGCAGCATCATTCAGAAGCTGAAGAAAAAACGTGTGATAGCTTTGCTGAACTTTCAGGGTAGACATGATGGAGTGAAGGTGATCAGAGAGTCACAATTGCTTCATTTTTGTGGGGTTAGAGATACTAAACACCACAACTCTGAAACCCTTCCTATAAGAATTTTACCACCTCTGCTTCTTGCTTTGACTGTGATTTGCAGAAGAAAGGAAAGAAAAAAGGCTAAGTGAGCTTGCTTATGTGTATGAAGATCAAGGCCTGTGAAAATTCACTGTGAAGGTCAAGAAACATTCTTAACGTTAAGATTTACTGGGATTGTGAAATCATTTCCCCAAAGGAAGCTGCTGCAGCAGACCCATCGCTTGGCCCGTTTAAAACTGGGCTTATAGATAAACTAGGGAGTCTCGTGTAGGGAGAAATCCTGCCGGAGCCAGGGAAGCTATGATGCATTGGTAGCCCTAGTGTGCCTTCCTTATTTCTAATGTCTGCCAGCCTGCTAAAGTAGCCCAGTTGGTTTGGGAAGAAGGTTTGAGTAATTTTTTCTTTTGGCCTAACTAGCCTGGCCACTTTTAGTGATCTTCCATTTCATTTCCTAAAAGCAGTTTCATTTTGACAGTTGTAATCCATGGATTTCTTTAGTATCCTCGTGCTCCACTGTTAATGCATCAAGAGAATATATAGGCTTCTGGCACAGCTGGAAAAGAGTAGTCCATTATGATTTCTGTTTCTGTTAACGCTCCTTTGACACTGTGACAAACTATGTAAAGAGCCCTAGGATTCTTATTTCTGTTGCCAGCAGCCTACAAGAGAGCTTAGACTGGGAGTGGGAAGGTTATGATTTGTGGTGCCATGCTACACCAAAAGAGGTGGGAAATAACATTCTCTCGCACTTACACTTGGTCCAGAAGTTGAAAAGGGAGAGACTGGGTCATTACTTGCAAACCATTTGTGTTACAAGCCTCAAGTAGCTGCTTGTGCTTCAGCTTAGGTTTGGAAGAAATAAATGAATCCCCGGAGAGCTGAACGCTGTGAGAGGAGAGAGTTAGATTTCCTCTCTTGTTATGTCCTGACTGGGATCTGGCTAATAATGTGACTGCTTATTCCACCCAGTGCAAAACCATAAATGTCAGCAAGGCTTTCATGACAAGGAATGTACCCCCTCCACAGCAATGCAGCAAGCCAAAAATGCGCTCCATGTCACAGTGATGAGCATATTAGAAAATGCCGAGATGGAGAGGCTGTTAAACACAGCCCCAGTCAAAGCAGCTGGGTCACAAATTTGTGATGGGTTAGCTCACTCACACCACTTCTTGCTATTCATGAATATTCAGGCAACTGGATGTCTGAAGAAAGGCTGCTCCTAAGACAATCATTGGTATTGGGTTGTGAACAAGAGCGTGTGTGTGCATAGAAATGTTTCTGTATTCCTTATTCACATATTTAAACAGTTTGACTCAGCTGGGGGTCGGAAAGGATGCCATGAGATTCAAGTTATCCACTACATCCTGTGAATGACAAGTATCAAGGGAAACCTACGTACAACTTAGGCGCAGATTTATCTGTGGAAATCAAGATCAGTTTAAAAAGAAGTTCCTACCTTGGACAGTTAAAGTATTCAAGTGATTACTTGGGTGAATAAAAAACTGATGAACCTTTTGCTCTCTTATTTCTTTTAATAGACATTGGACATAGGAAAAGGTCATAAAACCTATAAACAGAAAGAAAAAGAGCATGATGATCCCTGCAGAGAATGGCATCTTTAATTACAAAGTATTCAAAGGCTTTACAAACCATATATACTGTTTTGCTGTTGATGAAAAGCAGCTTCCTCTGGTGAGGAATGTGCCTATGCTTCGGTCTTCTTTCTTCTTCTTAATAATTCTTCCTATTAGAAAGTCTGGAGTTGTGTTGTCTCACACTCTCCTGCTATGAAAAAAAATCTATGAAGTTGGTTTTTTCCAGTAATTTGGGCACAAAATGCACCAAGAACAGAGCACACAGACTGAACGCCTATGACAGGCTCAGATACCTTCATCTATCAACCAAATGTGTAACGTTGCTTTCTATGTTCATTTAAAAAAAATTCTCTCATAATAAAAACATGAAATGGAAATGACTGCAAGAGATGAAAGGACTATATTTGCACAGTTTCATCAAGTGTTGATCAAGAGTGTATAAATGTTTTCATTTCTCTAAAGCATGTGTACTCTGTCGGGCAGTCTGAGGCCTGATGGTGCTGATGAGCAGTAGGGTGATTTCCACTTTAGTGGGGCATGTTTTTAAATTTGGTCTAAGACCGTAATACACCAATGATACGAAGCTGTGTATATGACCACATGTGTATCTCTATGGCAGCCTAAGCTGATACAAACCTGGGCTGCTGCACTTGTTCCTGCTTTTCCCCTCTGCTGGTATTTAGTTTTCTTGTGGCTACACAGGGAACAAGTTCAGGAAACTGATCTGACTGAAAATTAACCTTATAAAACAGAAATAATTTTTCAATCCAGGATAACTTAAAAATTGTGAACTTTAGGGACCCCAAATAAGCAAGTGTAGCTGTCTGCTAGGACTTCTGCTTAAATCTGTGCTTTAGGCAGCCTCTGTTCCTGTCATTAACTTAAGCATCCTCCTACAGCAACAAAACCTCATAGCTCAATGATATTACATGGGCCTGAAATAATACTCAGTAACATCTCAACAGTCCTTTCAGAGGAATTGGAAACACTCACACAGGATCAAAAGAAGAACAGACAAAGCAGACAATTGCTAAAGCAGCAGTTGTTGACAGTAGCACAACCTAGCTGCTTCTGTTGCCTGTGCTTGATGCCTGAAAAGATCACTGCTGAGGGAGATGGGATGGCCACTGGTAGGCTGGTGGCTTTCCCCAGCAACAGCAGCCACGGCCCTGGAGGAACAGCAAGCCTTGATCTCCCAGACCCCACTTCCCATCCCAGTTGTCCCTCATCTCATCTCATCTCATCTCATCTCATCTCATCTCATCTCATCTCCTCTCATCTCATCTCATCTCATCTCATCTCATCTCATCTCATATCTCATCTGCCCTTCCCTTCCCTTCCCTTCCCTTCCCTTCCCTTCCCTTCCCTTCCCTTCCCTTCCATCTGAGCCCTTCAGATGACAACGTGCACACCCAGTGTGTCATGGCAGACAGTCTCTGGTCTCTGGGTATCATGACCCAGAAACAGACAGAGAGCATGTAAACCCAGGGCGAATCCGAGCCGAGACCCAGCAGGGGATTTCCACCTCCTTTGCCCATGGACTTCTGTTTTCTGCTCCTGTGGTGACACAGGTCCCTGCTCAGAGGACTGGCATTCCGCTTGCTCTCCTTAGTTCCCTTTCTCAGACCCCTCAGAAGTACTTGAGGGACATACACAGGCTGGTAAATGGTAGGATGAAAACTAGCGAATAGATATTTCTCGTTTTGTCCATACTAGATGGCGTGGTCCATCTCATAAAGAGTATCAATGATTACTGCAGATCTGCCTTGTTTGCATTAACTATTTAATTTATTTGACCTGCTCACCCACGATAGGCTGGTGGAAATGGTTAGCTGGTTATGCTATTCTTTCAAACGCCCCTTTGGGAACTGTTTCCAAGAAAAATACAAATCCCATTCATTTCAGCACCAGAACTCATTTTAGCACCAGAGAAGTGCTGAAAGCCGAGGACATTACACTGTAGCAGAAACAGAACTGCCTCGAGGCCTCTTATTTTCAGCTTTTCAGATCAGTGGAGAGGGGAAAGAGATACTGTCAGCCACACTACAAACTTTCAAGTGGAATATGTATTCCCCTTTTCCACTTCATTTGTTCTGACGATTATTGGTTGTTCAAATGCAACCAGGAGCTTTTGAATTTCACTGTTGTCTTGAGTCTGCCTGTCTCTGAACTGCTGGATGGAGCCCACCAGCACAGGTACAGCACTCTGCTGTTTCGGGAGCCTGGGTGTGCGTGGAAAGGAGCAGCAGAGACCCCGGGACAAGGAGTGCTTTGGAAGGACAGACTTCCCGGCTGTGATGGAAGCAAAGCAAGGATCAGTGGTGCCTGCAAGACTAGGGGCTTTCAGGGAGCTGAGGACAGTGCCTATGGAGAGTTGTGAGGAAGCCTCCATCATTAACAGAAATGCTCAGGACAGAGAAATCAAAGCTGATTATAGTAAGCGAAAAAATATTTTCTGAATCCAAGAAAGGCCCCACAAGAAGACTCATGAAGCCACCTGAAAGGATTCCTGAACAAAATGTATCTTGTGCTTGAACTCTTTGTGAAACTTGAAAGTAGAGAAGTTTCTGTGACTTTGGCCAGAGAGCTTTGACCAGTGTGGTGTGGTAGGAATTTTTACTGGGAAGAAACATCAAGTAAATATAATACAGTGTGTTTATTTCAGTGGGAGCTGGTATGAGAGTCAGTCAGTGGCCATAGCAGCATCGCTGACACTCCTGAGATCTGAAAAGGAGACCACCGATAAAGGTCATTAGCTAAGGTTAAGCAGGGTTAACCCCGACGTTTCTCCAGTCTCCAAGCAGACAGCTCTTGAGCAAATACAAAAC
This sequence comes from Sagittarius serpentarius, assembly GCA_034782735.1. Classification (NCBI taxonomy): domain Eukaryota; kingdom Metazoa; phylum Chordata; class Aves; order Accipitriformes; family Sagittariidae; genus Sagittarius; species Sagittarius serpentarius. The sequence goes on along the minus strand of JAVKLA010000027.1, from coordinate 30,029,341 downwards.
CACAGTTATTAAAGAACTCTTAAACAACTACAATAACAACACAGAGTGAAGTGGAGTCAAAACTGCAGATCTGTTTTATTCAAAGCATAATATTTATAGATGACAGATACTGAAAGGCAGCAGAACTGGCTTTAAGGACCATCCCTGCACCTAGATAGCAGGGGCACGCTTGAAAGCATTCTGTCTTTTGAACCACAGTGAGACAGGAATTTAAGTTTTTGAGAAAGAGTATTTTCATTCCTGGAGCTTGGTAATTCCTATGTGCTTGGTGAAGAAGAATATTAGAAAAACTTGATTTTCTGTTAGAGTTACAGGTGGAGCCTGAAATGCTAAAAGGCTGTTCAAAGCATCACTTAAGTCTGATCTAGTTCAGCATTAGTCTAATGTTATCTTTCCCCCCCTCAATGGTTTCAAGAAGATACATAAAACCAGACCAGAGCTGATGTTTACTTTTACAGCTAATGGTTCCTCAAATCTACAAGAACTTCTAAGGAGTAGATAAAAGCAGCTGCAAAAGTGATCTAGAAATAAACATCCAGAAGAAAACATAACTGCAATCAAAGTTCCAGCTGTTCTCGTCTTAATTCTTATCAGTATTCTTTTTAATCAGGCGCATTTTGAAGTCAAAGGCTTATTTCCAACAGCTTTTGTCCATACATATATATATATGTGTGTGTAAGTCCCTTGAAATATTACAGAAGTTCTGTTTCACATCAAAATAGTGTACATTGTCACTGAAATTATTAATTTTCTTTTCCTCATCCCCCATGTTCTCTCTGGGCCCCTCTTTTGCATCTGGCATGTGTACCGATACTCAAGATGACAAATACTGATAACTGCGAAGCTGCAATGCGGCATACTTCCATAAGGCAAAGCTTAGCCAAAGTTAGTCATTGATTTATGTCCTGTATTCTGTTCAACAGCGCAAGGGTTTTTTTTTTCTAATTCCGTACCTTTAATCCTTGCCACCTTCAACCTAGTGTGTGTCAAATTTCCATCTTATTGTTGCAGCTGTGGTTTCTTAAAATGAAAGTATGCTTCTTGAAGGCAGTGACACATTCTTAAGATTAATCACAGATTTAAATGCTCAGTTGTTCAAACCCGCCTGAACTCATTAAAATGTGATGGTGTGGGGTTTTTGCCATATTAAATGGTTGATACAGAGGTTTTAAAAAACAAACGAGGGATGTTGGGATGACTATTTTTATCCAGCCCACATCTGTAGAAATTGTGGTAACTTAGGCAGATATCATAAGCCCAGGGTTCTCTTTAGCGAAGAAATACACAAGGCAGGAAAAGCTCTCCACACATAAAAAGCCTTCCGCAGGTGTACAGATGAAAGGAAACAAACTCTGCGCTGTCTAGGTACCATATTACTTGGGATGACTTCATGACCCACAGTAGGAGACAGCCCACAAAGCAGACTGATTGCAGAAGAACCTATATGCTTACACAAAAGAGCTGCAAAAGTTAAGTATTTTTATCATGACCTTCACTGTTTTAAGAGAATACCCAGCTTCCCTGTGCTCTCCCATGGAAAATGGACCAGAGGCAAGATGCTGTAAATGTTCCTCCAAGAGCTTGCAAACAAACCCTCCCTGTTACCGTCCCAACCCCTTCGACAGCTGTCTGTTAAGGATTACTCTTCCTGTGGGTGAGCTGGTGAAAAGGACCATACCTTTGCTTCAGACATTTCAGTTCAAAGTCCGGTGCAGTAACTCAAACCCGCTTTTATCGCCTTTAAAAGCTAAGAAGTTAGTGTTTTCCACCAGAGCAGCTGAGACATGTCCCATTCCAGGAAAAGGCCAAGAAAATATCTGAGAGCAGTAACAACTTAAACCACTGCAAAAAATCTGCCAGAGGACATCTGTCAAAGCCCAAAGAGTTCCAGTTATGTATGATTTCATTTGATCCCAGAGGCTAAATAATGTACAGGAAAGATTTAATAATGTTATGCCGATTATGTGTGGAAATGTAAAAGTAACTGAATACAATGACATTTTGAAAAATCTTCATGTGCTCATAGCACCGTTATTGCTGCACAGTCAGAAAACACAGCTTGAGCAATAGACTATGATAATAAAGTTAAAAATTGGAATTGCTAGAATATTTACTCAGGTGAGACTATTTGATTAAAAAGAGATGACTTAATATTTTCCCTCTGCCAGGAAATTATCAGTGGAGAGGGCCCCATTCCTGTTTCCACCACATCAGTTCCATTGCCATGTGAAACCCTGATAGTGAAAATGTGGCAACCAAGGATCGCTGCTCACAATATTTCCAAACGCCAGTGTAAAGGGGACTTCAGCTACTAAAAGAAGAACAAAAGTGAATGGCTCTCAGCTATATCTGCTTGCAAGCTTGAGTTATGGCATCTGACTGAACTACAGGTATGGTCCCTTTTGCCAAGTCACTTCCAGAAACAGCAATTTCTGGCAGAGAAGGGGAAGAGGCAGCTGGAAGGGTGATGTGAATGGCCGCCACAGGACCTGTCAAATGATATCTGTCAAATCTTCTGGTAGCTTAATGCTCCAATGCCATGTGACACAATTTAAATACTGGCAAAGGAGGGATTATTTAACAGAATTCTTAGCCAGGAGGGCCATGGGGCCATGGGCTTCATCATTAAAAAAACAACCCGACAGCAGAAGCAAATGGATCCAATCTGGTAATATCTAAAAACTTTTGTGCAGACTTTCACAAAGGAAGCAAGTGTAATGTTTCCTAGATTTCTTGAGGCTGGCACTTGTGGTGGTCTTTCTTCAGCTGGTGCTTTTATCTCCCTTGGGACAGTGGCTATAGTTTTAGCAGCTGAGAACTTATGCTCACCAGTTTTTCTTTCAGTGGAAGGATCTAAGACTTTTTCTTGCAAGGTTGGGTCTTTATTTGCAGGGGGTTCCAGCAGGTTTCTTAGGTTTCTCATTTCCTCTTGCTATTTCTGCTCTCATCTGTTTTGCAAATGGCCACCATAATGTTAAGCTTATCTAATGGCCAGGCCTCCGGCTGGAAGAATGCCAGCAGCATTCTGGAAATCAGTCATCTGAAAGCATTCAGAGGAGATGGCCATCACCTTCTCCCTGAACCTCAAACATAAAACTTCCCTGATAAGCACATACTCCTATGCCACGAAAAGCAAGAGGTTACTCTTATATTCAGATATTAATTTAACCAGCTTTCTTGGGTGACACTCAGACACTCTGCTGAATTAATCTCACTCTACAAATACTAAATTATTTTTTTCAGCATTTGGAAAAGGTACTGGTTGTACATACACACAGTAAAGAGTAAGTGTCCTTATGATGGCTTCACTGTGAACGCAGGTTTCATTCTGCTGTTGGTTTTCCTTATTTTGTTAATTGGGATCCTTTTTTCCCCTCACTGGCAGGGTGTAGTCCAGGTCCATCTACTCCTGGTTTTTGACATCAGGCATGGCCATGGCAGTTCCTACCATCGATGAGACTTAGGGACTTAGAAAAGTGGCAAGGGCAGAACAATTTTCTTTCCCTTGGTAAGGGGAAGTCTGCAAAAATGCAAGATGTGTTGCAGGTCTTTATGTGCAGACATACAAGGAGGACAAAAATCTCATGAATTTTGCTGTTGACCTCAGTGAGTTCTGGATTTTATTCAAAGGGAGGAATTCAGTAGGAGTACTGGGTCTCCAATTTAGAAACTTGAGAAGAAGCCTAAAAACCTGCCCAAGGTCTGCATAAGAGACTCTGAGGACACAACATGCAGCAATAAAGATTTATGTAAGAGCTAACGAGCTTAACCTTGCAAAAAGAAAAACAGAAGTTTGTCATCATAACACGTGTTTAGTTAAGACCTGAGAAGGAAGAGCTGAGAGCAGCTCCTATACAACCTATAGGAGAACCAGCTCTGTAGGAATGGTGTCTGTGTGGAAAAAATCATCCCTCGTTTGGACTTCTGTTTCCCCAAAGAGAAGGAATTCTGACCTTGTGGGAGGTAGAAAAACCAGGCCCAAAGGAGGAAACTGCAGTATAAAGACACCTACACAACAAGAGACTGCCCTCTGGAGTAACATTATTTTGGAAAGAGGGCTGACAACAGAAGAGAAAGATCTGCTGGCTGCTGCAATGTCTGTCCAAAGGGCTGGTTCAGTCAGCGCTGACAGAGAGAGAGACCTCCTGAGAGCCTGCTGGGAAAACAGTGTTTCCCAGCTTCCAGGGATCCCGCTGCCTCAGCGCTGTGGGATCTGCTACTGACCACAGCGGGAAGGCTGCTGAGTCAGCCACTGAGCATCAGTCAAACACTTTCCACTCTGATATACCAGAGTAGGCAGGAAGCAGAGAGGGAGGAATGCATGACAAAAGTAGAGAAGGTATCATCGTAGTAGGCCAAGTAAATGCCCTCCTGGAACAGAAAAAAAAAAAGTCATACACTTAATACTGTTTTATTAGACTACACAGTATAGCTTAGCTTATTTATTTTGAGTAAATAAGAACATGTTTCAGAGGAAGCTATATTTAAGTGACTTTACTAAAAAATTAAGATTAAAACAATAGACATAGGTATAAACTGGCACAGCTCTAGGAGTGTCAACTGGTGACTTACACAGGCTGTGGGTTCTGCCTTGGCACAGTCATATGTTGATTAAACAAACCTTCTTAAGGCTGAGGAATCCAAATATTGGGAGCAATGAGGCTCCCTCCAGCTTCTAACTTGTGCGATAAGGTCCTGTGCTAGCCTTCCTATCCTAGGACTAAGACAAACAAACAAAAACAGAATTTCTGGAATCCATTGCATTTCTGAAGGGCATTATTTAAAAACTGGACTGCAAGAGATTATTATCACAGGCACACCACTTTAGAACAGACTTCCTAGAAGCAAAGCAAGTTTGAGGAAAACCTCTCAAACAATCCCCCTTACTGTAAGACACCTGTTCTCCTTAAAACACTTTTTTTTAGTGGAAGTCACCCAGCTGAATTAAATTTGCTTCCCTTGGGCCTGCATTTTCTTTAGCCAACACAACAGCTGCACCATGTGGAGATGAGCCACAAGAAGTGTAACAACACATGTTTGTGATTGCTGTATCAGCTTTGGCAGATTTAAGTGCAGGGGTCTTTAGCTGCCTTCTATTAGAGAGCCAGCTTTACAATATACACAACATCTTGCAAAGTAGTAGCAATAATATATATAGTTTTATGTATTTCTTGTACATGCTGGTACAGTAAAACCAGAAAGGATCTGACTATTACTTATAGCTATAAATATTATATTAAGCACAAACATTTTCTTTTGCATGTAAAAGTAGGAACAGAACAGGAGGATGGGTTAACTGCAATAAAATCCCCTGAGACCCCTGTGCTAGCTGTTATCCAGTCCTGCAGAGACACTCAGCCATTCAGAATGTGCGGTAACCCTGTTATTTCAAAGCTGCAGTAAATTTAATCTCTCCAAGAAATTGCTGAATTCCTGGAAAATAATGCATAATCTTGGTTCAGCATGCTTTTTTTTTTCTCCTCATTTCAAGAACAGGTGCCAAAAACTGGTCTTGTGGACCCTAATTCAATATACTTTAGAATACAGTTTTAAAGTCGGCTTTTGAGGCATTTAATTAAGAGCTGTTGAGTATCTCACACCCTTCAAAATGAGGTACTTGTTTTTGAAAGACCTTTTTGAAAGGTCAAGACAAATGCCAATAATACAGCATAGAATCAAGCATTTGTGTTTATAATGTGTTGTCCCTGCTACTTTCTGTATAACTAGTGCTGTATACATTCGTGGGCAGTCTAACACAGTTGTGTGACTTTAATCTTCCTACACATTTTCTCACTTAAAATTGCTACACCATTGCATATTGTATAATGTGCAATGCATATTATACATTGATATTGTAATGCATTATACATCAATATGCAATGCATATTATACAACATTGCATAAGTGTTCCTGTGACTCTGAACAGCAAGTTTTCCCACTGTCTGAAATTTCAGATGCTTAGTATCTATTCCACAATAAGGGGACCACTTCTACACTGTTTATCTTCTCTGACTGCATTGTTTCTAATCAAATGAACCTATGACATATTATTAAGAGTTTATGTCAAATAAATGGTAGCGTCTAATGTGCTCTGCCTCCAATTTTGACTTTTCCTCCATCCTCCTGGGAGATGAATCAGGTCGAGGATGGAAACACTAGTCAAGCAAAAATCTGCATTGATATTCACACTCCCATAAGCAAATTAGACAGGACTCTCCTTTGAGAATGGATCCCCAAAGTAGTATATTTGAAAAAAAGACTTTGTTGATGTTAAAAGATTTTGGATCAGGTCCTAGAGACATTCTGCCTAGTTTGAACTGCACAGAGCAGGGATTTACTATCTATTAATCTTACTGAAGGAGAGACACAGTACATATTAAAACATGCAGTTTGGCTTTTTTCTTGTGTTTCAGTTTTTCATTGTTTTACCTAGAATTCAAATTAGCTAATTTTAAAATTAGCTTTAAGGAATTTAAACTGCGTGATGTTAAGCCGGTAAGAGCAGCTTAATACCACTAGTGTAACAAATTAGATCATGGAACTACAGAAGAGCTCAAGGATGAAGCAATAAAAGTTGTGTACTGGCCAGTTCAAGGCTACACAAAAACATTAAGCTCTCTCTTGTTTAGAAGACATTGAAATGTGACATATGAACACAAAAGAAGTAATGTCTTTAAATCTTAAAATGATTAGCAGTTTTATTCTGCAGGGACCTATGGGAGGAGATGGACTCCACCCTAAGGAAGATAAAAGACCTCAGTTTTCTCAACTGGAAGGAGTGATTCATTTTAGGTGCAAGTGGTATGCATGTGATGTTCCTCATGTGGTAAATTAACTGTTTCCATTAAGAAAGCTCCTAGCATATGGAATTGCTCTATTTTCCTCTGCTCTGCAAAGAAAATTATACTACCAGAACATTTTCTTTTTGCTAAACCCAGCCTGGGTAAAAATGGGCAGTGTTGATGGCTGTTGATAAATTCTTCCTTGCCATTAAAGAAATCCATTAACCTTCCACTGGTTTTCTGCTTGCAACTAAGAAAATTTATTTTTAGTGAAGGAACAGTGGAAAAAGCTTAGGTCTCAAATTTAATGGGGTTCATTAGCTCCCTAGATAATAACTTGCTTTATGTTTTGCTGTGTTTCTATAGCCTGGCCTATGTACGCTCAGTCACTTCAAAGTTTTGGTTTCAGCAGAAAGTTCCCTTGCTCGGTAGTGACAGTAGTTTAAGTACTCATCCTGGGCAGCAGCGAGGATGCCATAAAACTCTCCCCTATTGAACCAAACCGAACCTGATTAGAGGAGACTAAATCAGTGCATTGCATAAAGCCAGTTCTGTGAAACTTTACTGTTTGCTGCTTTGCTGTTTCTTTAGTACATGGGCTGCTGTGGGGAGGGCTTCCTGCTGCTTTTAAGAGCAGAATGGGAATGTAAGTGCAAATCTTAATCTTTTTCTTGTTTTGAATATATTTCTACTTTCCACGGGATCTTATCTTGTAATCAGATCCGTTACTTCACAGTCAGTCATGAAATGGCTGTTATGCCACTGAACTTTTTTTGTGAAGTTTTAAGACTAGAATTGTATTTAGGTCTGTCTTTTTTTTATGTGTGACTGTACGTGTTATATGAGTAGCTTATTTGGACTTGAATTATGATCTTCTGGCATGTTTTGATTGGGAAAGGTTGGGAAAAAGTAGGAAACTGAAATTTTGTGGTTTCTGGATTTTAAAGCATTTAGAATGAGTGATTTTTCCACAAACAGAACACTTGCTTTGTAATATCTATGAAGCAAGCTGGAGATGCACTTCAGAAATAAATAGGAAGGGTTTTATTAAAAATAAAAGGCTCTATAACTGAATAAGCCGTAAGCATTTCATGGCATTGCTTTTGCAGTGCTCATTATTCATGATGTGCTTTCCAGTTGTACTGGATTCTCCTTATTTGTCATTTGTTGTTATGTACTTGTGCTTCCCACCTTTTTATACTTCTCTTGGCGCATTTCTGTGAAAGGCCCACAAGGGCCAGGAAATTTCCCTTCTTTAAATCTGAAAGAACGGGTCTTGTTAGACTCCTGAAAGCATTGTCCCTAAAAATAAAAAAAAATCCTAATCTTACCTAAACATTTCTGTCATGTACTCCTCAAACTCTCAGCTCAGGAGCTAAAGGAAGATGGGAGAAAATGCAGCCTTCATGGTGGTGGAAGCCTTGGGCATAAGGCTGTGTGTATTCAGGCGGCTGAAGTTCATTTTTTGTAGTAGTTTCATCAAGTAACGATGATTCAATCATTCTTTAGTTATTGATACTAGTTTCCATTCCTAACACAGGCATCAAGCCTTGCTAGTTAAATGTTATTTCTTTAATCTCCAGGGTGTGAGCACACATCTTTGCAGCCTGGAGAAGAGATGGTTGCCCCCAGAATGAGGGGGAATATTTTTGTGTAGAAAGGAATCCAGGGTAACCCTCAGTATTACCACAACAACGGTAATTGTTTTAAAAAACAAAATGAGATTTTTTTTCAAGTTGATGGTAACCCGTGGATCTCATGAGCACAATCAATGCAGCTGTAGCACAGACTGGAATATCTTCTTTGATTAACTGTAAATAGCAACTCTGTATCCATGGTTTATTTTTACTATAGTGTGCTATAATAGGAAAAATAGCAAATGGTAAGTCTATATATAGCCTGTTACTAAGACTGTGAGCTAAATGGTTAGTCAACAGAAAAATCCTGTCCTAATGAACAAATGTCTTTAGGTCTAGTAATAACATTTTGGATACCAAAATGATGTATACTAGGTAGTGAGAGGAATTGAAGCAGTGCAGCTACTATTTTACTATTGCAGGTTTTTACTGCTCTTTTTAATGTCAAGTAGGAATTCTGTGAATCATGCTATTTTAATAGAATGGATATGGATGGCAGAATCTGTACCTGTATTTCCTATTTATTTTCTGCATCTTTCTTTTGCTGGACCAGCAAAAAGTCAATTTCCTTTTATGTGACATTAATTAACCATTAAGTTGTGAATAGTTCAGGAAAAGAAATAAAAAACAATTGTCCTTTATTCCTAAACTTAATTAAAAACTCACTTTAAAAGAATCTACATTTTAGTCCAAACTTGAGAATATGCTGTTCTTTTATATTTTATTTATAACTATTTTATGACTGACAGGGTTAGGAAAGTATATAACAAATTCTTAGATAAGCCTTCAAGGTTACTTCACATTAGACATGATAGGTAGGAAAAAATACAGGCAGAAGTCAGTTTTTCTTATCTTCTGTATAAACAAGCTGGTCTTTCATTCAAGGCCTTTTCCTTAACTCTCAGCATACCAGATCACTATCAGGCAGTCACAAGGAGAGATATGCAAACATGTTGTTGTTGACTATTTGTCTACTGAATTTATGAATTTCTAAGGAAATCAGGCTCCTGCATTCATTCTGTCTTTGTGTTTGCCTGCCGTTCTTTGCCTTTCTTCCCTTCACAATCATTTGTGACTTAGCTGGCTAGTATTAATCACGTTTGATGAAAAGCTGGAGGTCTGTAATTATAGTAAGTTCCTATTTTTACAAAACTCATAGGTGATGGGTAGAGGAGGGAATGTGGGGCTGTGCACCCCATGGCAAGGGAAAAGTAAGGGGAAACTCTATCTTTAGTTGCTGAGTTTGGCACCACACTATGGACTGACCCGCAGCCTTCTCCTGCGAGCTAAACAGCTTCTCCTGTGAGCTAAACAGCAGGTTGTGATGCAGACACAGGGTACTTGTAACTCCGTGGGGTAATGTCAGGGTGGGCCAAGGCACGGTGAGACATCAGTGATGTGGAGGGGTTTTAAGAAGCACAGAGCTGGAGGCACGCTTGGGGGTCTATGCAGGCGGTAAGGATATTGCGGGATTTGGCATGCCAAGGGGGTGAATGGAGCTACTGTGGAATGATACAGGGGACACCGAGGGAGAGAGCACTGAGGACCTTGTGAAAGAACTGGGGGGCTACCACGGTGAAAGGGTAGAAAGCACACGGGGCAAAGAGCTAGGCTGTGAAAAGCACCACGGACGTGATGAAGGACTAGGGGTATTTTGTTTGGAGAGCACAAGGTGTTCATGACATGCATCTCTTGGAAAACATGTACTATTAATTCTGCTGTTTTCTAGTAGCGCCATGTATTAGTTACAATGCATGTTGTATAAATGAGCCTGATCGACTACCTTCTGAAGTAAATGCTGCTTTTATTTGCTACCAAAGGAACTAGATAAGGTCCGTACTACAACATACATAATTTATTTGCATGATGCTTACGAATTACTTTGAAGTATATATTTGGAATGTAAATCTTACTATTAGTAATACCTGTTAGAAACTCAGACATGAGCTTCTCAAGTAATTTTTATCCTTCTCAGGTTTATTATAACTTATGTGCAACTGAGGCAGGACTGACATCTTGGAACTTTTTGGTTCATATATTTAGGGGCTTTGGGGACTGTCTTAGTTTGTGGTTAAACAGCACCTAATACTTGTCCATGCCATCATGACTCCTGATTCCATTGCAGTATAAGTAATTATGATATAAATTATTTTACCTGTTTACCAAACTAGATTATAATATAAAATAATTATAGTACTCAAAAACTAAGCATGGTTTTCATCCATCCTTTGGTCTAAAGAATTTGATGTTGATGCCAGATCTGCAGAGAAGGGAGACCTACTGCATGCTGATAAATGGGTAAAGTGGATGAAATACTTCAGAAGAAAAAGAGTAATTCAGTTAGTTTCCTCCTGTATTTTTAAGATTGGGCTACTTTAAGCCTTTTCTTACTCACCTGCCTTCTTAGCAGTGTTATATAGTTCCACTGTTGGAAGAAATCATGGGAATACTCTTGTAGATTGTCTGCAACTTCCTCATCTCCATGTTGTCTAGACACCAGCAATCTCATAGTATATTCATGCCTCCAGAACATCTAGACTGCCCTTGACTGGAAAGCCTGAATGAGGCAGTAGAACAGAGGGAGCCTGTTTTCCCTTTCGAAGTTCCTTCTTTGCTGGTGGCTAGGTACAGTATTGTAATGAATACCAAATCAGTGTTATATTTCACAGCATGGTTCCCAAATTCATGTTGCAGGGGAAAGGTGAGGTAGTGTTATTTATTCCAATATCATTGACTAAAAATGCCATTAGAAATTGTAAGAGATGAATAAAGTGATCTTGAAAAATATTATGGTATATGTATTATCTTCTTGTTGATATTATATTTTCAGCATAAAAGTACTTAGAAAGCATTCTGGCAGTTGAATAGGGCACAACTGAAACTTCTGTGAGAAAGGCATGGAATTAGTTCATATTTTTTGGTACTGTCTGCCTCGCTAGGTTATAAAGCCAGGTTGCCTAACTTTTTCTGTTTCAGGCATCTTGGCTTTTTTCACACTTTTCTTTCTTCAGTGGCACAGATGGAGGACGCTCCTGCCCCCTTCTTCCTCAATTATCAAGTAGACAGGGTATTTTCGGGGAGTGGGGATTGTGGTATCAAATCATTTTGAATGAAAACGAAATCTGCTATTCTTGCATAAATTTTCTTTAGACTTGTTAACTGTTGTTAAAGGGGGAGGGAAGAATGGGAGATTAGGCTGTTTAGCCTAACTTTTTCCAGAGAAAGAAGTATATGTGTGAATGGGGAGAGGGAGCACTTCTTGGCTCTCTTTCTTTGTCTTGCTGTTACAACTACAATATAGTACCTGTATTTTTCCTAAGACTCCTTTTCCTTGCTTGAATGCATAGTTTGTCGCAGGTTTGGCTTGAGAGGGGGAGCTGGAAAAAACTAGCCTCCTCTGAAATAACTTGAACGAAATACTGCCTTAAAGATTTGTGTTAAAGGATATGGAGACAGCCTCTGCATTCCAGGAGTATCACAGCCAAATAGGGATGTCGGGCTTCCCTTCATTAGGTGAAACTGGTGAAATGTAAATAATAATTGGTCAGCGGGTATAGCCAAATACCCTGTAAAACAAGGTTGGACACTAGCCACATGGCATCTTCTACCTGCCTGATCTCACTTGTCCTGGAACTGGGAGACAGGAAGTCTTGAGGGGTTCCTCCCCACCACTTTCTAATACACTCATACTGCACTGCATCTGAGGCGTCCGCTGGCTCCTTCTCCTGGGTGGTTTTTTTTGGCATCTCCTACAAACAGTTGTCTATAGTATGGACACATCTGGCAGTACTGCTGGTGAGCCACTCTGGCTTGTGGGATGATACTTGGAAGAGCTGTACGTTAATCTGTTGTGCAAAGGAAGATGTTCTACTGCAGTTTTTCCATGACTCAGAAAAACAAAGGAACCTAAAAGGTCATATGGTGGTGTGTGATTTGTTTTATGGGTTCATTCAATATTGCCGTTGTGCATTTAGCCCAACCACAGTGAGTCAACTGGATTGGATTGACTCAGCCAAAGTAGAGGACTTGCACAACAGTAGGACTTCAGTCATGCAAAATTCATTTGCTAATGCACATCAAAGAGATGAAATTAGGTACGGAGTGTGGGGTGGTTTTTTTTTAGGGGGGGAGTGCTGTTGTACATCTAAAATCAGTTTAAAGCGGAACTTGGACATGTCAGTATTTTTATGGATCTTGCCTAAGTGTTTTACTACCTTGAACTTCCATTAGTTAGGCAAATAAACCTAGTTTCAGGAAAGGATACAGAAATTGGCTTGAACATTTAAGCCTTTCTTGTATTGACTTGGATGGATCTACTTGGATGCTTTGTCAGTTTCTTAAATCACTACATAAACAGCAGAAAGTCTGCAGTTGTAAGGTGGAGAAATTGCAGGTAACTGTCACATGGTACTCGGTGACCTAAAAGCTGCTGCTTGAGTAATTACGTGACAGCTTCCTATGGCTTTGCAGGGTAACTTGTATGCTTTGGCGCTAAAAAGTCCAGTGCCAAGTGCCAGCGTTTTTCACCTCAAAGCTGTACTGTGTCACCCGAGCCAGCTGTGGAGAGCAGCTCCCCCGTCCTGCCACGACCAACTTCGGACTTCCTCTCTGCTGCGCTCTGGAGCCAGTTGTCCATGGAGAGATTTAACTTTTCACGGAGCGGCTGGATACAGCTCAGCACCAAGCGCCGCTGTCCCTGGGCTGGTGGAGACAGGCAGATGAAAGGCGCAGGCCCCCCGGCAGCGTTGCCCCGAAGCGACGAGGCCCGCGGCTTGTCAGCGGGGGAAGAGCCGCCCTCGGCCTCCGCCTCAGGCCGCGGCTCTCCCCCAGGCCTGCCCTTGCCCGAAGGCCCAGCTCCAGGAGTCGGGGGATGAGGTGAATGTGTGGGGGACGGACGGCTTGCCCTTCGCGCCGCCGGCGCGTCAGGGCCCCGGGTCTCTGTTTCTTCGCCTTCCGGTCTGCCTTCCCCGGCCAGGCCCCCCCACGGCGCCCTTCCTGCAGGAACGGGTACGGCAGGTTCCTCGGGGGACTACACCTCCCGGCGTGCCCTGCGGGCCGCAGCCGCGCGGGGCATGTCGGGAGCTCGGCGCCCAGGCCCCGGCGGCACCGCCGCCTCCATGTTCTTCTCCTCCCGCCGGCGCGACACCACCCGCTCTTCCCGTGGTGGGGTGGGGCCTCATCCCTCCTGCTGCTCTGAGCGACTGCAGCGCTGCCCAATCAGCACTTGCGGCGGAGCGGGTTGTAACCACTGAGAGGCGAGAGGGGGCGGGCCTCCGCCGGCAGCCGGGTGGGTAGCGGTTGTGGCGGTTGCCTGAGAGGGGCCGGGAGCGGCAGCGGCCGAGGGAGGGCGCGAGCCCCGTTTAAAGGGCCAGCGGGCTCGCGCGAAACTTGTGAGGAGTTTAGCGGCTACCGGCCCGGTGGTGCCCAGGGGCTCGGCCGGGAGCCCCGCTCCGGACGGCGGGGCCGGGAGGCCAGCAGCGGCATGGAGCAGGCAGCGCCCAAGAGGTAACGACCCTTCCCTGGCGGCCCCTTCCCCTCCCGGAAGCGGGTGCGGCGGCACGGCTGGGTCGAGGCCTTGGGCCGGCGGGGAGCCGGAGGGGAAGCGGGCGGGCCCTCCGCCGGCCTCGGGAGGCTCCGGCCCTGGGGGCTGTGAGGGGGGCGGCGGCGGGACAGCGACGGGGGCTGAGACCTGCCTGGCGGCCGGAGGGGTTGTGTTGCCTTGGGGAAGGTCTTCTGGGGGGGTGTCCCCGAAATAACTGTCCTGGGTAAACGTCCAGGTGGAGGCAAACCCTTAGGGGCTGGTTAAGTTACAAGAGGAATGCTCTAATATGAAATGAGGGAAACTTCATCACCGAGAAGAGTTCTTATCTTCGCACATTAGAAAGTGCCCTTGTGTCCTGCTAGTGGAGGGATGCTTGTGGGGGTGGGTGTTGCATAGTTGCAATTGCAAGTCAGGGAGTGGGAAGAGGCAAAAATCAAGAGTATTCACACAGTGTATGTATTTTCTGAAATATATAGGCTGTCTGGTCATATTAATTACTGTGTGGTTTGTGGTGTTTTTTTTAGCATTTATCATTTAACTGCTTTTTGTGTGCATGTGTAATGATGTGAAACCATGAGCTTTGCTTTAAATGTGACACTGTCATCTTAATGCACAAAAGAATTTTGCTTTAATTTTATGGGTATATTTAAACTGGAACAATTCTTTCTTGGATGTAGTAATATACTACATAGAATGTAGTTGTGTGGTATACAGAATGTAGTTACACGGTTTATATATCTCCTTACTGTCTTAGAGCTCTGAGTATTTTACTCTTGCTTCCTGTTAATTTAATGAAAAATTGCGTAGGTACTACACAATATGAATTGATGGTAGAAAATAATAAATCAGTTTTATATTCTACTTTAAAACATTAATGTTCTACATTTAAAACCTTTAAAATTCTTTAAAACAGCTTCCTGTGAGGTGACAGAATTTGAGAAGAATGTGGTCTGCTGTTTTTTCCTCCAATAATACATCATGTAGCAGTATCTATTACTTGAAAACTTTGACCAAGAATTGATTAGCAGGTGTTGTGCAGCAGGCAATGGGGTGAGGAGGGACAGGCCTACACTAGTTTCAGGCTGACGTGCTGCATGTCTCAAATAAAGGAAGTAGGACAGACACTAGCAAGAGTTTAGGAGAAGAAATGGGAATGTCTGAGGAGTAATCAGTGTTAACACCACCAGTGCAAAGCTTGGGATTTGGTGATATCAAAGGATTGAAAATAAAACTTCAAGTTAGCATAACCTACAATGTTGTTTTTTTTTTTTTTTTTGAAGATCTGGGATTTCCTCTAACTTTATTACCAAGCTGGAGGTGTGTTTCTGGCCTAATTGAAAGTGAGGAGCTGTTTAAATCCTTAGATTCAGTCAGGAAGAATTAGAAAGCTAATGAGAGAACTTCTAAACTCTCTGGCATGTTTTTAAACTTTCCATGTTTTTTTTAAGCTTATTTCTGGAAATTTGAATGTGATGAGTACTTAATGGATTTGTTTCTGTAGTGGGAGGGAAGATCTGAACTCAGTTTTTCATAAGGTATTAACTCAGGTTTTCATAAGATGTGAACTATTTTTCATAAATGTGCATATATATCCCTTTTATCCATTGTTTTTTACAGTTTTCTGACTGGTGTTCCCAACTACTCTGTGAGGCCACCCCCTTTTTCTGCAAGTCTAGTAGTAGTACAGGTTGTTTCGTGGGCTGATTTTTTTGATGCCTGCCTTGGAAGCAGTAGTGGCTTGGGATGGACACACCACATTTACTTGGCAAGATAGATGTGAGCACTAGCTTTACTTTGGTGCCTGCTGTCCACTAGAGCAGTTACTGACAGGGATCTATCTATTGCTGTGATATCTGTAGTGCAAGACATTCATCTAGAGGTAGCAAGAATTTCATATGAACACTTCAAAGCTGCATGAATGTCCTAGAATCCCAGTGTTCTCTCACAGGTATAGGACACTTTCATTCCCCCTTTCCCTGTAAAGGAGTATACAACATGGTTGTCTGTTGTGTAAATCTTTAACAGCCCTTCAGAGAGTAGCAGTGATGATGCCCAAGTGACAGGCCAGGCCACTGTGGCTTTCAAATGGGGTTGCTGTCAAAATCACTAGCTTTTCTTGTTTGACTAACGTAGTGCAACAGTAACAAAAGACTTCTAAGGAGGAGTCCTTTTCAGAATAATTTTGTTTACTTTTAAAAATAATTTAGAGTAGATGTTCTGATTTTATACTGAACAATTTGTGCAGTAGTTGACATGAAGTGTTTTCTTGCATCTGAATTTCTAACTGTATTTCAGATGTACTTTATACTCCTTTCCCTTACTAGAAAGGACACTCACTCTTTAAATAGTTACAAAATTTACCTCTGAGTCTTGTAACTTTCCCGTTACTATTGTTGCATTTTCTGTGTATATATTGGCATACTCGGGTATGAGGAGATAGATTGCATACAAGTGAAAAGAAAAGTAGCTCGAGATGCAATTCTGTCAAATACATAGTTTTTAATCTTGCCCATCTCCTGCCCACTGCTGCCAATTAAAAGGCCTCTTAACAAGCATGGAGCGTGTTAATTAAGGTTTTCCAGTCCTTTCTTTAAACTCGGGCAGTTTAATTTTTGCTGGAAGTTATGTTTTGTGGGAAGGGAAAAGCTTGTTTTTTAAAATATGAACTGTCTGTGAAAAATAGCTGGTTTTAATTTTTGTGTCAATGGACATGTAAGGCCACAGGGATGACAATTGTCAAGTTCCCCCTGAAAATGATGGGACAAAAGTGTAAGTTTGCTTGGGTTTTACTGGTAGAAAACTAAATACAAGTACACAATACAATAATGTAAGCTGGCTTAAACTTGCTTCTGCTTGTGTGAATGGTGTCAAGTGGTGTATATATCTCAAGGTTTTCACATGCCACCTCTATTTCTGATGCCTGCAGTGATTTCTCTTACTAGCTTCTCTTTTAATATATCAGTATAATTGATCCCAGCCATTCTTTTTAAATATTCCAATGTGCTAGTTCTTCTGCAAAACAAACCACATATATTCTTGTTTCATGGAGCAGCTGTCCAGTTTTCCATAACTCATGACAGTAATTGATGGAGTTCTATTCATTAGTCCTGCTTTATTTTTCTTTGTTAGCTTTCACTTTTTTCTTTTTTTTATGCCTACCTCTGTAGCACATCACCAATTTATTTTGTAAAGTCTGTATGTAATGACCATAGGACACTAAACTCATACTTTGTTTTTTCATGTTGGGGAAAAAAACATGTCTCCTGCTCTTTCAGGTCCTAATTCAGATGTTTCTGATCTTTATGCTAGAATTGGTAGTCTTGGGTGCCTCTCGCTCTTTCTAGCTTTTTCTGCATTTGGTTATGTGGAGTTTTACTGATGTCCTCAATGATGCATAAGATTCTGGTCATGCAAAGTATGAATGTTTTCTCCCATCAACTGGATTTATAAAAGTAAAATTCTTTGCTAGGATATATTTTTCTTGTTTAAGAGACTAGGTGTTATGCAGAAAGTCAAACCTGCTTGGAACAGGAAAATCCTTTTGGCAACTCTTGTTGTCCTAGAATTGTAGTTTAGTTACTACTCCTGCTTTCAGGAGGAGCTGTCCTGGAAAACTACTGAATTAGCCCATAGTCACTACCTGATTGTTTTCTAGATCAAACAAAAGCAGAACGACTTTCTCCTCAGGTTTTATACTTGTCTTCTATACATCTCCTTTACACTTTCTCACAGATAGATAGATATCTATGGCACTTGTGTGCTGTGGCCAGAATAAAACGGTAAATTCATACTGATTTATTTGTTCTGTTTTAAACACTTGTGTTATGAAAGTAGAGGACTCATGAGGGAGAGGAATGAGACACCTTTCTTTCTGACTGTTCTTGAGCTCTTTGTCTCTTCGGTTGTACCTCCCCCCCTCCCCCTTGTATTTCTAGTCATGCCTTAGCGGGTAGGTATTTTGCTGGGTGCTCATAATAATCAGTTCACCTTAATGCTTTTAAAAAAGCAGTGATCCTTCTGAAATGATTGGCTCTATATGTCTTTTCTTGCACATCTTCAAAGTGTGGATAGTAGGATACACATGTACACAAACAACTCCTGTTAAGAAGCTGATTCTGAAGTCTAGATGTGTTTCTCTGTCCCAAGTTTTAGTTCCTTGGTTTTAACCAATATAATAAGATAATATTTCTAGTCTATTCTTGTATTTTGCTTAGTGCTTTGCAGCCGGTGACAACAGTCACCTTCCTCCTCCTTGCTTCTCATGAAGTTTTCATAAACACTTTCTTTATTGCAACCCTTGGGATATATTGCATGTAGTTAAAGAGCTGGGAATTCTATTAAACTTCTAGAAATAGAAATCATTACACAGTCTGAGTCATCAGGATATTTCTATGGTTCAAAGAACTGTGGTCTTAATACTGTCACTTGAACATCAGACCTAGTATCTGTACTCTTACAATATGTTTGTGAAGCAGTGTGAAGTACTCTGTGCAGTGTATTTGGTGATGAAATTCCTGAGGTTGATGTACCTTTCTTCCTCTAAATAATTTAGTATTTAGCTGCCTCAGTGTTAGGTATTATTTGGTGTCAAAACATGTTTGTCAGAGTTGGATAGTGTGAAAATAGTTTTAAAACTACAGAATGCTTATTTCTTTGGTCTCCAGGTTGCCTGTTAAGTACTCCAGAGAATCTGTTATTTGATAGTGACATTGGTTTTGATCAGTTTATGGCAGTTAATGATTATTTCCCTAGCTCTTCTCAAGCATTCCCAGTGCCTTGGTGTTAATGGTGCTGCTGGAACACTTTTGGTATGGATTTTTTTTTTTTCCCCTTCTTTCTCATTTTAGCAGGCATTGCTCTTTGGATGAGCAGGTGGAAGTGTTATCTTTTTAGACATCTTTGGCTGAGGTTCCTGTATGTTTTCCTTTTTCTTGACGCTACTAGAAAGTTCAGTCCCTCCACTGTTCTGTTGATTATGTCTTCTGTTACCCAGGTCTTCATTTAAGTGAGAGACTCAGCTAATGGTCATGCTTTTTATTTTTTGAGGCTCTGCTGGTATCGTAAGCATACTATGCATGCTATTTGTTGGTGGCAAGAATTTATTCTGTGAATGCTGCCTTTAAGGCTGCAGATAACTTGATTAGAGGGGAAAAAGAATTTGAAAGAAAAGAAGCAAAATGAATTATTTGTTTCTTTAATACCTACATGCAAAATCTTTTTTGTTTTTCCTTTTCTTTTTATTTGTGTCAACTTACACTTGTTCAGTAATGAAATATGTGCTTCCCTGCAAGATTTAAGTTCCATCTTTCTGCTTTCTAGTCTCTAACAAGCAGAGAGAGGGCAAAAAAGAAAGCAGAGGTGTTATGTGTTCCTGTGTTTGATTTGTAGGCCATTTTGCAGAGTTTATTTAGCTGCTCTCATTTGAGTTTTCTGCTATTTTTCTTCATGTTCATGAGTTGTGCGTTTTCTTTGCTGTGTAGATTTTTATTCTCCCTTAAACACACGTGCTTTCCGGCTTCCCACCTATTCACTGTAGCAAGCTGCATGGTCTTTACAGCAATTCATGCACCTTTCCTTACTGATGGTGGATGCTTTTTGTATTCATATAACTGCTATGTCTGTGAAATAGTTCTTTGATATATAAATGTCTATACCTTTCCCCCCCCCCTCCTCTTCCTCTCCTTAACACCAATCCATATGACTTGTGTGCTTATACAGTTATTTTAACTTTTTGTCTTTACTTAGATGGTTGGCAGTAACAAGTCTCTTCTCACTCAGGAATTCCTTCATCAGTCATTTCACTTTATTTTTTATTAGTTCTGTGTATCACAGAATTGCATCTCTTAATACGAAGGAGTTTCTTTTTAACACTGTTCTTCCAAGGTTAGGTTTGACAATCTTTTCTGTCGGTGCCCTCTTCCCTTCCCCTATTTTGTATTCATTTACAGGAAAGTGTCACAGGAGAATGTATTTTCCATAAGTTCTCAATGATCTGCTGTGCTTCAAAGTTTCCTTTTTTTTTTTTTTTCTTTTTCCTCCTTCTGCATATGGAATAATTTGTCTATATCTAACACTACAGCACCAGCTATTCTTCAGCTTATCTTCTACTTTAATAGTACCCTTGACTATCATATGGAGTTAACTTGTTATTTCAATCTTACAGAAAAATTCCTTGTAACTTTTAGGGTGAAGGGTTTGTATGTTGCAGCCACCCGGCCTCGCTACAATGTGTGTGTGGCTATATTTTCCTGTGCTATGTTCAGTGTCAGCTCCATTGCAAGTCTGCAGCCAAGTTGTGTTCTGAGATCTGCTGGGAGTCTGGGGGGCTGGATGGATGGGAATGCTGGAGACCAGGAAAAGGCTAAGACTGCTTGTAAAGGACAAAGGATAGTGGTAAGAGTGGGTTGAAGGTGGTGGGAGAGATCGTAGGGTGATACTGAGTGATTTGAGACTGTATGAGAGAAAACTGGCTGGCAAAATATGGTGGTGGTACATAATTAGAGACTTTGTTGCACCTGTTCCTGTGTGCATTCACAAAGATGCAAAAGGGACTGACTCAACAACTCTTAGGGTACTCAACTCTTGGAAGTTTGGTGTTCTGCTATCACCTGTGTATGTGAAGTGCTACCATATGCTCCCAGAGCAATCTTGACTCTGGGTTCTACTTTTAACTTGATGTAATTCACTGGCTCATAAGTGGTATGATTTAGAAAGTGGATACTTCATGTAGGTGAAGGATTGGTTTATACTTTCTTGGATAACAACATGGCATACTCTAGGCAGTAATGAGCATGTGTTTGCATGCTGGCTGCTTTTTGATGAAAGGTGAGCTTTACTGTGTTCTTTGGCTGTTTCTACTTTAGCAAAGGAAGTGGTTTGGACAGTGAATTGGTTCCATGCTGGTTTGAATTGGGCAAACATCAGTGGGAAAGGGATAATGACAAAAATTGTCATAGCTTTCCTCCATCGTATATGATGGTTGATTAAAATTTTATTACTGTGCTTTAATTAGGCATTTTATTTTCATTGGAATATGTTTTGCTTTATAATCTTTTTTTTTATCTGCTCACCTATATGAAAATTCACTTGAGTTCTGTGTTCCCCCCTTCCTCCTCCTCACATCTTCCCCCCCCCACCCCACCGCGAAAACAACTTTTGTGTTTCTTTTAGCAAACTGAAAAAGCTAAGTGAAGATAGTTTAACGAAGCAGCCTGAAGAAGTCTTTGATGTTCTGGAGAAACTTGGTGAAGGGTAAGTGCAGCTATTTACAAGGGGATGGGATCAGAGGGAAACACTATATAAAGCATGTGTTGGAATATTAAGTTACAGAGAGAGTGACTGCCAATGTCATAAGGAATGCTTCTCTAGACAAGTTTTAATAATAAAGCAAATGTATGCATCAGTAGACTTCCATGCTTCACTAAATGTATTTATGCATTTTTGATGTCCCTTGTTTATTAAGGCAGCAAAGGTGCCTGTGCCTGTACTGGAATTAGATATACTACATCTTGACAGAGATTCATTCTTCAGAGGCATATCTTTTCTGGGGTCCTGATACAACTGTATTTTTTGCAGCCTGAAAAAACCCTCAAACTTCTGCATGAACGTATGGCTTCTGTGACTTTTTAAAGTTTCTGTATAATGGAAATGAGAAACACTTTGTCTTGTTTAAAAAAAAAAAAACAGCCCTCTTTTATTTTTAGGTCTTACGGTAGCGTGTTTAAGGCCATACACAAAGAGTCTGGACAAGTTGTAGCAATTAAACAGGTCCCTGTGGAGTCAGATCTCCAAGAAATAATTAAAGAAATATCTATAATGCAACAATGTGACAGGTAGGTATGACAATTATGCTGCCTTTCTAAGAGTCTATGTGGAAATGTATTTGTACTTGTGAATATAGCTGAAATATATGCAGCTGCAAACTTTTTTTAATATGGAAGATTAAAGAAGTCTGTGTTGGACAATTTACTTAAAGGAACCACTTTGCAGACCTCCTCCTATCCTTAGCTTGGCTTGAAGGAAGTACAAATAGTGTACATAACAGAAACTGTTGAATAAGTACTTGTCTCTGCTTAGAATTTTCCATGCTTGCTTTGCTTTACTTGCACTGGCAAGCCTGAAAGTTAATATTTCCTGTAAATGTCTTAGGCTTTGTGAATTCAGAATTACCTATTTCAGAAGATCAATAAAGATGTTTCCAACACAAGATTAATGGCTAGCAGTTAACTTCCGAAACAGTATTCTATTGGTTGCCTTTTTCATGCAGGAATATACTTTTTATAATGTGAACAATCCTATAATACTTCTGAAGAAGGACTGTTAGCTTACACCTGTTCACAAATGATACATCTTATGATTGCTAGTATTGTAGGAATGGAAGTATTAAGTGTCTACAAGGATGCAGAAATTGCTTTGCATTTCCTCTCTTCTGTGGAGTTATCAATTTTTTATTTGTATATTTCTGGGGCACAATCTTTTAAGGTTTTGGCCGTAACTTCAAAGTCAGATTTGCTAGGGTGAGTCTTTATTTGTACCTGATCAGCAATACAAGAACCTATTGTTTGTGACTCAAAGTGCAAACAGGAAGGCTTTGCACTCTAATTACGCAAAACTTTCATTAAAATGTTGATTGCTTTAGTCATTAACTTGATGAATTGTATTATAGCAAGTGGTCTGTTATTTCTTACCTGTGTTTGTGCTTTTGTGGTGTGTCAATGTTGAAGTTCTGTCTTTAAATGAAAAATTTGCTCTGGTTTGGCAATGAGCAGTACTCATCCCAGATTTAAAGATAATCCTTTTAAAGCAGTTTGAATTCATTCAGATTTATTGCTAGATATTTTGCACAGGTGTTACATGGAGCTTGATCATACTGCTTCTCAACATCTTGTCTATGGGGTCATGAAGGAGGAGAGACGGTTCAAATATTTATCCTTAAATATAGGGATAGAGACCTCAGAATACATTATATCATCTAGCACATGAGAATGCAACTGTTCTTCAGACTTTTTTAGAACCTCTGCCTGCAAACCATGATCTGAGTATTTGTGACCTGTGAACACACTGGACCTTGTAATCCATTCCTTTCTGGGATTGACTGCTCTGAATGCTAGAAGCTTGTTAAATGTGTAGGCAGGGGAATGGGAGGAAAAGGAAGGATTTATGTTTTTTCCCCACATTCCACAAAGATGTGCGATACAGTTATTTCAGGTGATACCAAAAGGATTTGGGACCTTTGACATTTTTTTGGTGGCTCCTCTTAATCCTTTTTGACCCTGTGAAACTATTTTTGTCTGTCCGGCCAATTGGAGTTCTGTAACAGGTACAGATTAGAAAGGAAACGGCAATCTTGTTTGTCTGCTTAACTGTGGAACTAGATTTGATCCCCAGAGTAGGTCCTCAGCTCTCCCTGTGCCCTGGGAGAGGAGTTAAAATGTTTACTTTGATTCTTCTTGTTGCTGTGGTCTTAATTCTTTTTATCATGCCTGCTTTCATTTCTTCCCCCTTACATAAAGGAAGACATTGATTAAGTTGGAAAATAACACCTTATGAATTCTCAGAGAGTTCTTCTGTGGGGTCAGTGATAGGATAGCAACCCTTAGTCATTGCACAGGCTTGAGCCACGTGAGCTGACTGGAAGTAATGGTGCAGGTAGTAGTGTGTGTTATGTCTCTTAGTACTAGACCAGGATTGAAATGGATACTTAAAACAAATGTCTGTGAAATATACTGACAGAGAAAAGAAGTGGTGATACTTGAGAATATTCTAAATTTTTCACCTGTCATTCTGTACTCTTTGTGTGCCATTTTCATTCTTGTCCTAGGTGGGCCTACTCACTGTCTTACTCCTGTGTCCCCTGTCCCTGTCCTGCTCCCCTTTTCTGTGCCCTTGTTCTTTGTTTCCTGCTTTTCTTTGAAAAACATGTTGCGTTTAGTATCTACTGGACATGTACTATTGTATAATTATTTTTTTTAAAAGTAAGAGTTCAGAATTTTAGAACACAAACTCTTCCCTCACTGGACAAGATGCAGCCATTCTCTGGTTGAAAAGAAGGGCTGGGCTGCAGCTCTGCACCATGTAATTGTATGTGTTGTGGGCCTTCGTGCAAATACAGTGCTGTGCAGTACTGATGGGAGGGATAATGCACTTTCTAGTACTTTATTTTCACATGTGATGATTCCACAGATATTACAGAAAAGCACTCAGCTGTTGCAGCATCTCAAATAAAAGATTGTTAAATCTTAACACTTTACTCTTTTTCCTCCATGCCTGTTCTATGACTAGTTACACTGTAACTCTGCTAAGCTCTGCTTAGGGGAAAATTGTAGATTCTAAGACAAGCAGCTGATACGGAAAAGGCTGGCCCATGTAGTTAACTGGGACAAGGCTTTAAGCAATGTGAACAGTGTTTTGAGATTGCATAGCACTTGACGTTTTGAAAAGATTCTCTTGTCCTGATTTGTAATAATACACAATTTTTACTGGGGATACTAGCATAGTGTAAATCTGGCAAGAGATGGTCACGAAAATCGGTGGGTTTCCTTCAGAAGTAATAGTAACCTTCCTCACTTGAGGCGTTTATAAGGGGCAAGATCAGTATCTTGTACTTGTTTGGCAGACATTTTGACTAGTTAGAAGGGAATTGACCCACCTTGCCTTCTGTAAATGTAAGTTCCTGTAGTACTAACAGTCACTCTTTAATGAAGCAGTTTGCTTATAGTTTTGACTGATCTTTCATAAAGAGAGCATCACGTTGCAGGAGACAACCACAGGTCCTCTCTTTTTCTTACATCAGTTTTCTAACAAAAAATGTTGCTACCAGACATGCTGTTCCTAAAATACAGTTCCTTGCTCCAGAACAAAACAATGTTTGATTCCACCTCACAATGCGGGTGTTCTGACCACAAGCCCCTGTCTGAGATCTCAGTATCTTACTTCCTGACTTTGTGGGAGATGGGTGGCAATCTAACTGTAACTTTCTTTGCTTAAATTCCTGCAAAAAAAACCTCCAACCTTTTATTTCCATAAATACACCATCTAATCACTTTTCTGAGGGAAGATCCTTGTTACGTTTACCACATCTGCTTCTGCCTTTCTTTTGCAAGTGCCTCTGACAGAGCATTATGTCAAGTAACAAACTGATGAGTAGCAAAGCAGTATGTTCTGTTTATGACTACTATCTCTTCACACGAGACACTTCAATATGAAAATGAATTTGCAAATCCCGAAGTCTTGTTCAAACCAACACTAGATTCTGTTTCATATGGAAGTCTAGATCTGTACTTGATAAGTTCATGCTTGCAAAACCAGGAAAACATGGGTGAGTTTCCATGTTTTTTTGCTTGGGAGAGAAGAAAACAAGGCAGCCTTTTCAAGAAAGGAAACATCTAATGACTTTGTGAGGAGAGTTAAAAAGTGAGAGGCCTTAGAGGAGGGAAAAACAAAGCTTTGTATCAGAAATGTTTGAGAAAACTATGTAATTGAAGATCACTGAAAGCTTGTTTAGTATGTAGTAGTGCCCTTTCTAATTTTATTAAGCAGTCAGACTTCATTCTAACAAGGCATTGGTTAAGCTAATTACAGTTTTAGATGTATTTGACACACTTTAGCTGTGTTAGTGTGTGTCAAACTGTAATTTTTAATGACACTTGTGATGATGATTTTTTTTTTCCCTGCTAAGAATTCATCTATTTATCTAACTTTTCTTTCCATCTAGTCCCTATGTTGTCAAGTACTATGGCAGCTATTTTAAGAACACAGATCTGTGGATTGTTATGGAATATTGTGGAGCTGGCTCTGTTTCGGACATAATTAGACTTCGTAATAAAACGGTGAGTTTTTTTGAAAAATGTATAACACTTATTAAAATTGAACTGTGAATTAAGACTGGAAGCCAGAGTAAAAGTCAGAGTTACAGGACAAGATCTTGGCTGATGCCAAGGTGTGTATCTGTGCCTTGGCTGTGCAGTTGCTCTGACTATCTGTTTGTCCATTCCTCTGTGGAGTGATCATCAACTGAAGCAAATGCATTTTGAAATATGAAGATCCTGTAAGTTTCTTGAAAATTACTGCTTTGTACAAGGCAAAACTGTGTGTGGCTTTTTCCCCCTACCCCTTCCACCTCACAGTCTGTCAGCAGGCCACTTAGTACATGCGTGGTTCGAAAACAGGTGTAGAATTGTCTTGCTCCCACTAAGTAATTAAGAAGCATGAGAAGTAATTGGCATTACTCAAGGAATGAGAACGGGAAAGGATGCCAATTAAGCAATGTAAGAGGGAACCAAAACGGAGATTTGTGTGGAAGAGTCTTAGTGGGCTTATAACAGCAGTCACATAGAGGAGGATGCAAACCTGTAGGAAACAGGCTTTATTAGTTCTACTTAAGAAACAGTTTTTCTGAAAAATGTTTTGTTGTAAATGTCAAATAATCTTGAGTCCATTTGAGTTCCTTTGAGTCCATTGTTTTCAGTAGCGGGCTGTAACATAAGGTATGCATTTTACCAACAAGTACTGTGAGATGACCCTTTACTTGCTAGCTCTTGTACATTTTTGTAAATGTGCTCTGAAATGTTCCTTGCACCATACCTAGGAGCAGAGAGGGAAAGAGAAGGAGAGAAAAAACATTCTTTAGCCTTAGAAAGTAAAATGTAAGGGAAAATGGAATTAGACTTCTTAGGAAGTGGGGGTGATGTCCAGACTAGAGAGTGCCTCTTTGGGAAAGGTGGCTTGCATAGGGGCTGCTGTAATGTTGAACTGATGACTGGGAAAGAGCCAAAACCAATGGGAGATTGCTGGAGTTCCTGCAACCTTTAAAACTGGTGTCCTTGTAGTTGTGTGTTATCCAAGGATCATCAGTAGCTCCAATGAGAAATGGGGCAAGCTAATCCACAATTTAGAAAAAAAACCAAACCCAAAACCCATTTCCTTAGAAAAATAAGGAGCAAGCCTGTGTTTGCATTGATAGAAAATGCTAGAATTTTTTATTTAAAATTTATATTTTGTATTTACATTAAATAAATCTTGTTTCTCTTATATCTATTTTAGGATATTGACATAGTAGAGATATTAGAGATTTGAGCAAAAGAGCTGTTTGAGTCTTGGAGCAAATGCATACTGATGATCAGACAAACTAACTCATCTACTGCTGTTTGTGGTTAAAATTGATATGATTGAATAGCATAAATTCTATTATAAGAAATAGAATAATCAATAAATACCTGGATACATGTAATGAGGGTAAAGTTAACATACCTTTTGTAAAGGCAAGTCATGCAGCACTTGGCTAGTAGAGTTGTATAAAGATGTTGCTGGGCACACAAATAATGCTGGTTAGTGTAAAGCTGGTCTGGATGAGCTTCATACTGAAAGGTTTATGGACAGACTTCCACACCGGAAGCTTCTGTAGTGGAGTAAACAGGGAGTTCTGTCATAGATGGGTAGTTGGTTTAAATATAAAAAAGAGGGTGTGAGTAAATGGTCATTTTGAGAATACTACATGCGTCTGTGCTATCCTTTTTGGGAAACAGGGTAGAAATACTGATGAGGGATGTTATATTCCTACTAGTAAAAATAAGGAAGGACTTGAAAAGCCCTGTGGTACTGAGTATCTGACTGAGAAAATAAGCATAAGTAAATGTGAAGAGTTACATTTGGCTTGGTGGGGGAGGCAAAGTCTTCATATATGGGTTCATGAGCACTTCAGCTTAATGTTTAGCAATAATCAAACAAGTAAAGTGGTTGCCAAAGATTACATTAGTACCAAGGACATAACAGAACTATGGAAGTTAGAGAAAGGTGACAAGGGTGATCAGAAGTAAACAACACTTTTTTAGAAGGAGATACTAAATGGATTAGGATACTTCTGTGTTGAGAAGAGGTGCCTGGAGGGAGAGACATGGTGACAAGATATGGCTGTATCTTACTGTTTATTACAAAATAAGAGATCACTTGTGTTAATAGATCCAAAGCAAAAATTTTTTCTCTAGACATGATGATGAGGTCCACTGTATAGTTATAGAAGATCTTCTAGATGCTAAGAGTTTGTTTTCAAAAAGCAATTGAATAAGACCAGAAAAAAATTACTGTGGTTGAACGCAAATATTTAATGGCTGGAGCAGGGAATCCATGTGCTTTGGATATCTGGGAAGGTGAAGCAGACAGGTATCACTGTTTACTTGACATGTGCTTACATTCAGACAGGGTACCAAGCTAGATAGAACTTTTATCCTGGCTTAGGATAGGGGGTGTTCTGGTGCATATAACAAAACCAGCAAACTCCTCCATTTCTCACTTGCCGTGCCTATGTCTTGCAAGTTTTGGAAGATTTAGGCAGAGGTTTGGACTTGTTTGAATTCTCTTGCTCTTTGTGGAACAGTGACCTGATCACCCAGACTACTGTGTGATGGAAAGCTTGTGACTGTTGCTGGAATGAAGCAGCTTAAAGTACTTCAGCGTTCTGTTGGTGACCTTAATTTTTTTTTTTTTTTTTTTTTTAATGGAAACAAGAAGCGGTTTCACTGTACTTTTCACAAGGAAAAAAGAAATGTCTTCACTTGGAATTGAGGAGGGAATTGATTCTTATTTTGTCAGAGTGTTTATTGAATAGGCCTAGACACACAGGGTTATGTGTTCTGTTACTTTCCAAAGTTGTCAAATGAAGACTGTGGCTGGGCTAAGAAAAGGTTTATTTCCTGCTTCTCCATATGTATGGAAAAGAAACTGAGGAAGAGAGCGCTGAAGTAAGAACCCTTACTTTAATGCAATGGTTATTAGGAACATCATTTGGACTTGATAATCTTAAAGGTCTTTTCAAACCTAAATGGTTCTGTGATCATATCAAGAGTCATAGGAGAAGGTGGATGTCCCCTCATTTGGGGAGGAAACATTACTATGCATTTGGCCTTGTTGCTTATCTCTAAAACTAAGAATTTACTGATCTTTTTCTGTATCTGTGTTTCCCCTACTTCTTCAAAAGTTTTGTTTGTCTAGAAAGTGAACAACACTGGGCTTTGATCTAATGGACCAAAAATGAGGGAAGCAGAATTCAAAGTTACGGAAATTTCTAGTGAATGTTGGGAGCCTGTTCATATAGAGAGGTTTCAGCTTGAGGGGCAGGTTCTTGTCCAAGAGGCCCAAGCCACTACTTTGAAGATAAATCGACCCCTGGAATTCTGCCCTGGAGTCTTCTAGGGTGCCAGGCAGATCAGCAGTACTGGAGCGAGCTTATGATGCCTGTTAGCTCATCTGAGGTGTGGTGTTCATCAGTCTAAGGCAACAAAGCTGTATGTGTAATTTTGTCTGCTTTTCTTGGAGACTGATTTGGGAGGTATGTGTATCTTACACTGTCAAACTGCGGGTTGCTGCCAGAAAGGGCAGTTCTACTGTAACCATCCAACATGTCTGATGTGTTCCTGCATTTTATTTGTCTCGGATACAGTGGTCATGTGGCTGCAGGGAGATCTTGGTTAAGCTTGATAGGGGTACTTTTTCCACTCTAGTCTATCCTCCCCAGCCCTCTTGAGCTAACTCGGGACTTACTGTGGCAGCATAGTGGCTTGATCTGATGCAAGAGAGACATTAGGAATGAGCAGTGGGGAAAGGGAAAGAAAAGGAATAAGACTGAGTTTTTCAGTGGTAGCTTGCAATAGAATGAGACAATTATGATGTAAAGCAATACTTTAAGTCCTGCTGGCTGCTATTAATGTATCAGGGAGTACTGACACACCAGCAACCCTGCCTCCCTACTCATAATTTAGGGTGCTTTTGCTCATCCACTGATCATGGTTAACTGAGTCATTCTAATCCTGTCTCTTTCAGGGACCAAATTCAGTTGGGTGTAGCATACCACATAGGGGCTATGCAGTGGGTCTATGAGACGAAACTTTCTTATTTGGGACAGTATTGTAAGTAACAACCATAGCAATGTACTGCTGTATAGGTGGTGTGCTGCTGGTCCAGAGGTCCCGCATCTTGTATCTAAACTGTGACTTCCTTTACATACCAATTTATTTATCAGTTACATATATATTGCCTTGTGTATTCTTATTGATTATCTTCTGCCATGTTTTCTTAGCTAATTACCTTTTTCATGTGTTTAAGCTCCAATAATTCAAATAAATAGTGTATCTGAATCTCTAGATGCCGTGTTTGGATGTCCTCCTGGTTTTGCTTTCGATATATGCTACCGTGGGGGTCCAGGGCAGACCTTTGTTACCTCTCTGGGCTAAAGGCACTTTGCGCAGAAGAATGTTATTTTGCAGTTTTAAGCAGTCATGTTTCTCAGTAATTTCACAGTTAAAATTGTTTTAATTTGTAGGCCTTTGCTGCACTAAAGTACTTGTGATTTGCAGCTGTAAATTTGTTATCCAAGGCCTAATAGCTCTTATGTTTTCTGTTTAAGTAGCATCTATCACAGTATAACTTCCTTAGCTGAGCCCACGTGGATTAATTAATAGTTAGCCAGTCCTTATGCGAAGACTGAAATTCCTTCTGTGCTGGCTGACTGGTTTAACTGATCTCGGAGGCCAGAAGTCATGGCAATGGACAAGTCCATCCTGGATATATGCTGACCATGTTCTGTCTGTAAGCCTTCTGGGAGGTGAATTGAATCAATGGGCTAGTCAGCTGTGTTACTGTTCAGAGACTGATCTTTAGGCCAAGACTTTTCAAGGACTTTTCTATACAGCCAGACTGAGGAAGAGGAGGAAGGAAGTTGATCCCAAATGTCCTCGTTGCCTTATTCCTTGTCTAGCCTTACAAACTATACTATCTTCTGCAATGTGACACAGAGATTATTCAGTGCTTGTCTGATAAAATTCTTATTATGGCTCTGAATGGTTGACTGTTACATAAATGCTGGGTGACATTATCTCAATTTTTAAGAATTATTTTTCCTTAGTTCTTTAGAGCAGCATTGTAGGTTCCTTCAAAGATGGGTTGTGGTGTCTGAATCTCAAAATGATAGACTGTTCTTGCAGCCGTGCAGTAAAACTGTATCCATCTGCTTGGAAATCAGCTCAAAGGAGAAAACTAGCTTTCATGTCAGGAAAAAAAGTATTTGTTTGTGTGCCAGAAATAAGATGCATGTTACATGTTGGTTAATTGTCATGAAAGAAGAGCAAATTAGAGCTACGCTGTTATTCATCTGTTTCCAAAATAACTATGCATATATTACATGCAAATAAGACTGCCAAAAAAGTATTCACAAGTTGAGAAGCTTCAGAACTAAGACTGGCCATGCAGCATCCTCTGGTACATGTGTGGTGTGAAACGCTAATTGTCCTCTCTTCCCCCTTTTTCTACAGGACTCAGTGTTAGTGGATCATGCTTACTCAGTGAGGAATCACTGTATATGCTATTAAAATAGTATATAATCTGAAGTCTGGTGTTTATTTGCAAGATGCTAAAAGAGTTGCTCTGAAGACAGAATTATCTCTCCACAAACTCTATCTGACCTTCATCTTTCCCTTAAAATAAATATTGTTATTAACTAGTCAGATATTGCTATGAACAGATCAGTTCTAAGGAGAATTAGCTCCCTGGATGATTTCTGTAGCATTCCACCTAGATTACCCAAGGTAGGTGCATAAAATGTTGGAGATCATTTTGTGGGCAGTCTTAAAACTGTTGGTAGCTATGTAATGTTAATTATGATGCTAAGCATCATATAATTCACTGACTTTCTGTTTTTAAAGTGTGCTTCTTAGAAGAAAGCTTACTGCTTCAGTTCTAATGGCTGTATTTGCTGGGTTTAACAATGTTTACATTTGCTACTGATCTCGTTCTACAGCTGGGTCACTGCTAAACACTGAGAGAGGCTATAATACTTTGAGGGGCGGGATAGATTTTTCATGTTTTTTCTGATCTGTACAGACTGTCTCATTGCATATTCAACAGATCTCCTTTCCCTCTCCACCCTCCCCTAAGTTTCAGGAGGCAAATTTGGGGAGATTTTAGGAGAATGGCAGAAGCTGCATCCATGGTGCATCCATGGTTCAAAGTCAGTTACTCATTTTTCAGTTTGAGCTGGTAGAGATTTTTTTTTTTTTTTTTTAGACAAAAGAGTGTTAGAATTACTTAATGTAAGCAACAGCTTTTTTCCCCCCTCATATATAATTTTCAGTAATGCCAGTTTTAAGTTGCTGAAACAATAAAATGACCATGTAAACACAGAATATAAAGAAATTTATACTGATGTCTTCTAGTCAGAGGTAGCTGTTTAAATGAATGTTTAATCAGGTCAGTCCTCTATTGGTACACCATATACACCTTGCATCGCAAAACACTCACAAGTCTTATTCCTGTTATACTAAAGGGTCGAAGTTTAACCTTATTGCCTCCCCACAATGCTCTTTCCCCTCAAAGAACCCCATTGTTTTTACCTTGGGAAGCCAGAAATATCAGATGAATTGTTAATGTCTTTGCAGTTTGAGTCCGCTTCTCTGCATATAAAGTTCTAATCTGGGCAATAAAATTTGTCTAAGTCTAAGGAATTAAGCCAAGTTTCATTAAGGTCAGAACAACATATCCTTCTTCTATATATATTTTATTTTACAATGAAAGAATCTGTGCTTAAAGTTGGGATGGATTTATTGCTGTATATTACTGTGGTAAGGAAGTGGACGAAATGTAGGAAAACTGCAGGTAAAAGAAAGGTTACTGTGTTGAAATTGGATGTTTATTTTGGAGGTGGTGAGGAAGGAGGTGAACAGCATGCCACTGGTTTGAAATAAGTGATAATTTTAATTTGGAAGGGACCTCTGCAAGTCATCTAGTTGAATCTCCTGTTCCAAGGAAGGTGAACTTTGAAGTTCAATTAGGTTGATCAGGACCTTGTTCAGCTGAGTTTTGAAAATCTGAAAAGGGGGAGATTCAACAGTTTCTGTCTGCAGCCCTGTGAACTTCTTTTTTTCTTGTATCTAACTGAACTTTCTTTGTGACAGCTTGTGACTGTTGCCCATTCCCCTTTTTCTTTGCCGCTCTGAGAAATGTCTGCCTCTGTGGGGATTTTTTTTTTTAATTATCCCCCCTTCAGATTGTTTAGAATTGCATTGAAATATCCAGTCTTCTTCAGACAAGACAAACCTTGCTCTGTCAACGTGGTACATCATGTGCTCTAGGCCCCACTGGTAGACTCTCTAGTCTGACAGCATTTCTTTTATAGTAGCCTGAAACTGGGCGCAGTGTTCCAGATTTGGCTTTACAAGTGCTAAATAAAGGGGAATATTTACTTGACCTGACTTGCTGACTGTGCTTTCCTACTGAAGACCAATATATGGTGAGCCTTCCCTGCTGTGAGGTTATATTGCTGACCCATGTTCAGCTTGTCTACAAAACCTTTCCTACAGCAATGCTACCTGCCCTATTGATACTGTTCATGGCATGGGGTTCTTCTGTCCTAGGTGTGGGACTCTGCCTTTGTTGAACTTCCAAGTGTTTTGTTAACCTAATTCCTCCAGTTGTTGAAGTCCCTCTGAGTGGCAGCCCTGCCTTTTAGTGTATTGATGGCTTCCTACCTATTACTTATCATCCACAAACACGATGGTGTATTCTAGTTCACTGTTCAGGTTGTTGATGAAGATGCTGGGAGAATTCACTCTGGTATCAACCTCTGAGGAATATCACTTACAGCTGGCTGTTGCTTACATTTTGAACCACCATTGAGCCTGGCAGTCCAGCCAGTTGTTCTTCCACGTCTTCTCTATGATTCCCCAGATTTTGGAGCCTGTCAACAGCCTTCATAAATTCAAACTAAATGACATCCTTAGCTCAGCTCTCTCTTCATCCTTACAGGAAAGTGGCCAGGTTAATTTGGCATAACTTCCTTCTGGCCAACTTGTGCTGGCTGTTTCCAATGACCGTTTTACCCTTTGTGTGTCCAGAAATAAGCTTCTATGAGGATTCACCCCATAATATCCTGAGAACTGAGGATAAGCTGGCAGCCTGTAATTCCTCAGATCAGTCTTCTTGCCCTTTTTGAAGATGGTGTCATAAGGGACATCCCCTGATTGCTCTAACTTTTTAAAGCTGATAAGAAGTAGCAGAAGTAGCCTTGAGTTGGCACTAGCCAGCTCCTTGGCACCTTTGGATGTGTCTCATCTGCTCCCATGGGCTTATATTTGTCCAGTTTACTAGAGTAATACCGAACTCATTCTACTTTGCTACTAGGCAGACACAACTGAGACCCAGAGAAACCCTGCTAAAGACTGATGCAAAGAAGATGCTTAGGAGATTTCTGCATTGTTTGTCAATAGATTGACCACCCCATTTAGCAACACGCTAATATTTTTCTTGTGGTTTGTAGCTTTTTTTATTTTCTTTCTCAAGCCCTTCTTGCTATCCTCCGTATTGCTGTCCAGTTTCAAACCCACCCTAGCCTTGGCCTTCCTAATTCTGCTCTTTGGTATCCTGCTCTTTATATGCTTTGGTTTTTGCACTTTAGCTCAGTCAGGGGTTCCTAGTTCATTCAAGATGGCCTCCTGCTGTGCTTGCTCTTTATCTTGCGTGTCAGGAAGGACTGTTTGCATACTTTGAGCAGGTAGCCCTTGATGTTCAACCAGCTCCTCAAGGTTCCATTGCACTTTAGGGCAGTGTGCCCTGGGATCCCACTTAGTAGTTCCTTTAACAAGCTGAGGTTTGCTATCTGGAAATCTGGTTCTGCTACTTGCTTTTGTCACTTCCCTCCATAACGTAACCTCTACTATCTCATAGTAGCTTGCCAAGGCTGCCTCTGCCATCCCTGATGAGTTCTTACTCTACTTATGAGCAGCTGGTGTAGTGGAACACCTCCTGTAGTGGGTCTGCACAGCACCTGTAGTAAAAATTATTACTGCTCACGCCTGGATTTTTTTGTACCCTGCCACGTTGCCCTCCCAACAGGTAATGAGGTGGTTGACAATACCCCCTCCACCTGCCCCTGCAAACAATGGCCTGTGATCAGAGGCTTCTTCCAGTGCTGAGGATGACTTCATCTACTTCACCTTTTTGACTGGGTGGTTTGCAGCAGATGCCATGATGGCATCCACCTTTTGGGCTACCCTTCTGATTTTGACCTGTGGACTCTGAACAAGTTTAAGTGTTCCATAGCAGCGCTGCATGTTTATATAGAGCTCAACCATGCCTATCCTTCCTGCTTGTTGCTGTCCCTTTGTTTCTAATTCCAGTGACATCATAGCTCTGCAGCTGTGCACAGGCTGGCAGTTCTTCCTGTTTGCATCACGGGCTGTATACTTTTGTACACAGGATTTCAGATATACCCTTGTCTGCCCTACTTTCTCTCAAAGGGATTGAGAAAACCTCTTCTGGAACCCTGTCCGATATGTGCTTCCCCATTCTCTGTTCCTCAACTTACCTGAAGGCTTTGGTGTCTGTTCACTGGTGAACCTAATTTAAAGCTTTTCTCACTGGGTTAGCAAGCCTGTTGGCAAAGATGCTGTTGACCTCCTTTGTCAGGTAGAATCTCTTTCTCCCCAGTAGTCCTCATTCCTCTGAGGATCCTGTGTTCATAAAACCACTAATGCTTTGCTGTTGTTAGCAGGCCTGCTGGAAGGTGGTGATCTGCATCTGCTTCTGCTTGAGGCTTTCCCCTTGTCTGGCAGGATCAAGAAGACCACCACGCTGACCCTTGTTCACTTAATACAGATTATTCAAGGTGATGATCACCAAGGTGATCTCCCTTGGTGATGCTGTCAGGGCCAGTGGGGATGGTGTGAACAAGTGTGTAGTTTGTGAGCCAAGTGATCTATTTGCAAAATGTTTTCTATAATGGTAAAGTTGTTTTTAAACAGTGACAACTCAAATAAGTGTTTCCTGTTTGAAAGGCATGTGGTTGTATTGTTTTAACTGACCTGTGGTTAGGATTTCCATTGAGGTTCTTGACCTTGTTCACAGTGCTTTCTCAGAAAAGGACTTTGAAGAACAAAACTAACTAAATTGATCGCAACTGTGTGTAGGCATGACAAATGCATGTCATTGTGCTACTGAATCATAGTTAAAATCTGTTTTCCCATGTTATCTGTACTTAGTACAGTGCTGAAGAAGCTCTGTACTGTTCTGCATTACTTCCAAGGTTGTGCTCAACATCTGGTTAGCCAGTTTAGGCCTTCATAAATGTCTTATAGCAAGCTGGAACTTGGTAGTGAAGAATAAGGGCTAAGCAGCTAAGCAGTCTGACTTCCATATTCTAATCAGCTCTTGATCTCCCTATGTGTACTTATTAGTTCTTACTAATGTTGAGCATGTGACCATGGGAGATGCCCGAGATTTCCTGAAATAGTTTTCCATATGAGCCACTAGATATGTTTTAGATAATCTTATGTTGCTGCTAGGCTATAGTAATTTTCAAACTACAGGTAGAAGACTCTGATTTGCTAGCATTATCTTGAATTATCCTGTATAAAAATGCTAATTTAAGGAGAAGACGGGGTCTGTTGCGTATTATATTCAAGAAACATAACAAAAGTTATGTTACCGGGATTATGTGGTCAAAAAACAAAAATCTGAAAAAAAAAAATCAACACCCATTATCACCTGTGCAGTGAATGCTCATTGTTACGTTTATCGCGGCATATTTTCCATTTGATTTTATGTGTAGCATGACTTGGGCTCAGTAAGAAAAATGACACTTGCTGCCTCACTTCCTTCATGTGATCCTATGCCTGAGCTGTTATACTTCAGTAAAACTGGTAATTCTGCTATGGTAGTGAGTTCTTATTCTATCCATTACCATAATATCGAGGTGTCCCCTTAGTTATATTATAGGAGGAAGAAGGAATTATCTCCATTAGTTTGAGACCATTACTGAAAGTCTTAGGCCAAACCTTGTCATCATAAGTAATTTAATTTGGTATCTCACTCAAGACATAGGCTGTGATTTTGTTTGAAGAGCACTGTCTTCACACAGAGCATGCAGATCTGCTAAAATAAAAGTAGTCTGAAATGTAATTGCTCTGAAAGTCAAGCTCAAGGAAAGTGGCTTCAGGAGAGTGTAGTCTTGCTGAAGTTTATAGCAGACAGTGGGAACCAGAATCTAATGTTGACTTCAGGCTAGAGCTGCAACTGTAACAACTCTTTTTCTCTCTGAAACTTTCTGCCTTAATTCTCAAGTTATACTTCAAATATTACAAGCAGGAAGGGTATCATAGTAACTTTCATCTCTTCTCCCCTTCTCATTTGCTTATCTCTCCTTAATCTAGGCCTCTGTTAGTCGGTGATGTTTGAGCTTTGTAGCTTCTGGTGGAAGAATGATTGTACCATGACGCCTTTATTTGCCATGAGAGTGGACTTACCCAGTGTGCTTGACCTCATCAGACTGTTTACGTGCAGTAATCTGATACTTCCTGGAAGCATCAGGCTTAATGTGTGTGTATTAGTGTAAAAAGAGCAGCTGGGAATGGACTTAGGCAGTTAAAGCAATTCAGCTGACCCAGACCCCTTCAGGCGCCCTCAGGAAGGAGAATGACTGTGAGCAGAGAACCTGTAGGTGAGTTGTCCCAACAGCTGTGTGGATTAGGTAGTGTGTGAGGGACTGTATAAACGCACCCTTTATGTCTCCCTTGTGCATGGCATCCATAGCCAGTTAGACATAAATATGTGGATTAGCTGGTCTCCTAATAGATGTGGAACATGTGAATTTGCTGTGATCTGCTTTGCTCCAGATTTCCATTTTAAAGATTGGTTTCATGGCTAGTGTTTTTATGTAGGCTGTAGAGTTGTTCACCTTTATCATTCACATTCATTTTAACACATAACTTGCATATGGTTTTGATGATGAAGGATTTGAAGATGCTTTCAGGGCTGGCTCATATTTAGAGGGTAGCACCAACTCATCAGAGGGACACAGCATACAGAATTAGAACTAACCAAAGATACCAAGAAGATAAATGTTCCACAGGATTTTAAATGAGGATCTTGACACAACTGAAAATCAAAAACAAAGTAGAAAGATAATGACTGTGAAGTTATACTAAGGTGCAAGGTATAGAGCGTGCTATACTGATGGAAGAATGGTGCTGTGTGTTTAAAAGCTCAGAATAAAATAAATTAACTATTTTAACAGGAAACATAATACCCATATGGTTTGATCAGGAGTAGTATGGTATAAGAACCATACATCCAGACCAGGATAGCAACATTGACTGTAACATATTCCTAGTATTAAAATATTAAATAGTTTTGTTTCTTTTAATTGTTCTGTGTGGTAGTTATGAATGGCATTACTTGTATGTCAACATCAAACTACTGTTAGAACTAGAGAGTACTGGATTTTAAGTAGGTGGCAAGTTGTGTGCTATGACAAGGTGTATTATGGGCTGATTCTGTACTTAGCTGTTTCCCTTGTAAGTTGAAAGTCACTTGCAGGGACACAGTCACTACACTACCTATGTAGTGACTTTTAACCATCCTTATGAGGAAAGCCTGTGATTTAGGGTAAAGAAGGGAGGAGACATAATTAGGAAGTATTCTGATGTGGATTTTAAGAGTTTATTTGTGATTTTGTAAGACTGTGAATAAATGAATAATTGGAGGCACTTTGGATCTGTTTTTGTATGCTTTGGTCCCTTGTTGCTTCCAACAACTGCTTGGCTCAAAAAGTGTATATGCCTCATCTATCCCCCCAAATTGTATTGGGCTTACATTAGTTTGTGCCAACTAGTCTCTATATGATGGAAAGAAGAACTATACATTGTGGTTTGTGTTTAAAAGAAAAAAATGTTTTTATATATTTCCCAACAAAACAATTTTTTCTTACCTTGTATATATGAAGACATAAACTGCTGATGCATTTTGGTAATATGTCCTCAGGAGCATGTCCTTTTAATACAAGTTTAGAATGATGGAATGCATTATAAAATCCAAATGGGGTTAACTGCTATGCTCATCGCAGGGGAAAAAATAGAATAGCACAGAATAGAATATTTCAGTTGGAAGGGATGTACAGTGATCATCTAGTCCAACTGCCTGACTAATTCAGGGCTGACCAAAAGTTAAAGCATGTTGCTAAGGGCATTGTCCAAATGCCTCTTAAACACTGACGGGCGTGGGGCATCGACCACCTCTCTAGGAAGCCTATTCCAGTGTTTGACTACCCTCTTGGTAAAGAAATGCTTCCTAATGTCCAGTCTAAACCTCCCCCGGCACAGCTTTGAACCATACCCACGCGTCCTGTCACTGGATCCCAGGGAGAAGAGCTCAGCACCTCCCTCTCCCCTTCCCCTCCTCAGGAAGCTGTAGAGAGCAATGAGGTTACCCCTCAGCCACCTTTTCTCCAAACTAGACAAGCCCAGAGTCCTCAGCCATTCCTCATCGGACATGCCTCCCAGCACTGTCACTGCCTTTGTTGTGCTCCTCTGGATGCATTCAGGGACCATCACATCCTTCTTAAATTGTGGGGCCCAGAGCTGCACACAGTACTCAAGGTGAGGCCGCACCAATGCTGAATCCAGTGGGATAATCGCCCCTTTTGACCGGCTGGTTATGCTGTGTTTGATGCACCCCAGGATGAGATTTGCCCTTTTGGCTGCCAGGACCCACTGCTGACTCGTACTGAGCCTGCCGTCAACCAGCACCCCCAGATCCCTTTCTGCAGGGCTGCTCTCCAGCCACTCCTCTCCCAATTTATACTTGTGCCCAGAGTTACTCTGTCCCAGGGGCAGAATCCGACATTTTGACTTGTTAAACTTCATGCCATTGACAATTGCCCAATGCTCCAATCTATCTAGATCCTTAGGCAAGGCCCCTTGTCCTTCAAGAGAGTCAACAGCACCTCCGAGTTTGGTATCATCAGCAAACTTACTAAAGGTGCATTCAACTCCTGCATCCAGATCATTGATAAAAATACTGAATAGAACTGGCCCTACAATGGAGCCCTGAGGAACACCGCTGGTGACAGGTCGCCAGCCAGATGTAGCCCCATTCACTACAACCCTTTGAGCCCTGTCCTTCAGCTGGATCTTCACCCAGCGCACTGTGTTCTTGCTCACCCTACAGCTGGACAACTTGTACAGAAGGATGCTGTGAGGGACAGTATCAAAAGCCTTACTAAAATCCGAAAAAACTGCATCTGCTGCTTTCCCTTCATCCACTAGGCCAGTGACCTTACCATAGAAGGATATCAAATTAGTTAAACAGGACTTTCCCTTTGTGAACCCATGTTGACTGTGCCTGATGATTGCATTGTTCTTTAAAGGCCTTTCAGTAGTACCCAGTATGATCTTCTCCATAATTTTTCCAGGAACCGAGGTTAGACTAACAGGTCTGCAGTTTCCTGGGTCTTCACTCATGCCTGTTTTGTGAATTGGAGTAATGTTGGCTAGCTTGCAGTCAGCAGGGACCTCAGCCACTGATTTTTTCAAGAGCTAAAGCTAGGGATTTACCTCCTTAGGAACACAACATACTGAAGAAAGAACTTCTCTGCAGAGCCTTTTAAGCACGATATCTCATAATCCTTGTTTCTAGGTGAAAGCGGGCAGTAAGCTGTATGCCTGTCTTGCTATACATTTGTCAGTGCTCAGGACCGTTTTTGGTGCATGTTCAGGATTAACTGCATGGAAGTCTTTGGAGATTCAGGACATTGTATTGTTTTTGAACTGGAGTGGATTTGGCAAAGCTGTGGCAGAAAGTGTTACACTTGGCATGTCATAAACCGCTCATGATACAGTATTTGTTAATAGCCAGAGCTTAGATTGCCTGTAGTGTAAGTCTTAAGATAATCACAGTTTTAGTGTACTTCACCACAAAATTATTAGCTCACATAATGATTGTCTCTTTCTCCAGATACTCTCCTGACCGTACTTCAGTTTATCTAACAGTTGATTTAAAGTCCATTCTTGCTCGACTCCAGATCAGGTAGATAGTTTTACCCTTGGTGCAGTGCCAGGAAAGCCATCTTGTTTGAGCTTTGTGTAACAGGTTTCTCACTTCTCTGGGCATAGTCCTTTGAAGCAGCATAGCACAAATAAAGGCTTTGAGCAGTGTGCCACTGAATAGAAATGCTGAAAGATCATGGAGATAAATGGCAGGCAAGGAATGCATAATGCGCAGCAGAGGCAGTAACTGCTTGCTGTGGAGCATGGAGCTAATGCCACCATCAATTTCTTCCTCTACTTGCATAGGGAAAGGTTTATAAAAATCACTAGGACTCTTCGGTTATAGCAACATATACACTTATTTGGAAGGCAATGCCAATTGGAGCAGCTCCTGCTCTGCTACATCCTTGTTGACTATGCCATGAATTGAATCAGGGAACTGATTTGTTGGAAAAATAATTTGGCAGGCAGGTTTATTTTTAACTAGTCAGTTACAGTTGTTCAGTGGAAGGGCTGACACACAGTGGGAATTACTGCTGTATGTTGCAGTGAAAGGAGGGACTGGAGCTTGGCACTGCTGTTTAAATAAATGTATGTGTAACTGTGCCCTTGGGCTCCAACGCCCCAGTTTTATGAGAGTGGATAGAAGCTGGAACAGGGAAGTGGTTCTGTTTGTTAAATAATTAAAACTTGTTATGAGCAACTCAAATGCAGATAATATTGCTGACTAATCATTTTTTCCTTTCTGTTGAGTCATTCTGTTGGCTTAGAATGATTATGAGTGGGTTTTTTGTTTCTTGTGGGCTTTTGGTGGTGTTTTTTTTTTTTTGGAGAGGGATGTGGATGTGTACCAACACTTTCAAAACTGAAACTGGAAGGAATTGCTATTGCTTAATTTAATTTCTGTGTAGGACTGGAAAAGTAGAGAAGGGGGGGGGGGAAAGCAACCCAGTATTGCAGCCAAATTAGAGTATTTATCCTCAGTTTTGCAGTTTCCTGCATTTCTAAGAATATGTCAAGATCATTGGCTTTGTTCTTTTATTAAAGCATCGAGGTACTGTGGTTGAACAGCATTTCAGTTGCATGAATAGTTTCTTTGTATTTCCTGGAGAAACTGCATCACATGGAATGAATTGTGTGTGTATTTTTTCTTTTATTCTAGAATAAATGTTGATGAAAATCTAAGAAGTGTTCTCAGGGGGACTGGTACCTGCAAAAGATTCACTCTTACTGTTTTTCTTATAACATTTGTTCGGGATCTTATGTGTTCCTATTAATATTGATCTAAAGCAATGAAGATAAACAGCTGTGCTAACTGTTGACTTACTCAGTAGTCCATGTAGTTTATGAAGCAGATAAATGAAAATATTTATATCAATTATTTTTTTTTTTTTACTGTATTGTATTTTCTTTGGTAATGAGATGTCTGTCAGCTTGTTGTCAGTTGATACTTGCAGCTTATTGTGTCATTTGTGATAGCATATTGATTCTGCAACATATGAAAGTAGCAAATAGAGAAGCATTTTGGACTACCTGGTCTACGCCACCTCTTTATTTATAGTAGGTGTTTAATCATTGGTTATTTATTTTATTTTAGCTTTAAAACTGAAGTTTGTCTGGTCTGCTTAAAAAAAAAAGTCAAGCAAGAGTTCTCAGTGTTTCCTTTATGATGCTTTTACAGAGTTCAGTAAATGTACTTGTTGCAATTTTTTTTTCCTTACTCTTCGAATTTTCAGTTTTATTTCTCAGTTTGTATTCAGTTACTTGACTAATTTGAGAGTACCTTTCCATCTATTCTGACTGAAAAATAAACAGCTGTGTATAACTGTGCGAAATGTATTGTTGACTTCAGGAACTCTAAAGTTCTAAAGAGCCTCAACTCTTATACCTTAACTCTCAGAAGTAACTGAAGGCCATGCTGTTCTTTAATAACATGAAGAGACCTGTTAAAAATGCAGCATGGCTGGAGAAGGTAGTATTATGCACTGGTAAACATTGTGTAAATGAAGATGTTTTTTAGAGACCAGAAGATATTAGCAGGCTGCAAGTACTTTGAAAGTTGTAGGCTGACATGTTGCATTATCTTCACGTGGTGGTAGTTGTGCTTCCTAAAATGTGGCTTGTCTTATAAAATATATTTGGGGCCAGCTATGTTAAGATTTCTGTTCAATTGTACAGCTTTATAGTGCAATAGTAACATGCTATATTATAGCACAGCTCGTGGATTATCTGCACTTAAGAGCTAAGAGGAAACCTTTGCATAGACAGCAAACTAATTAACATTGTTGGTAGATATTTAAAAAAACCCCAGTATTTGTGGCTGAAACTGAAAAGCCATATATTCAATCTGTTTGTATTTTCCTATGAGGATATCATCTAGCAATTGTCAAGTGATGCAGGCAATTTAAAAAGAACCCGAAAGTTCAATGAGCATTCATTCTCTGCATCAGTTGGCAACAAGAAAAGAATGGTGTAAGGAAAAAGCCTGTAGCATCTGGTTGGCATCCATTCTCAATCATTTCTGTATTTGTGTAGAGTTAAAGGAACAAGTGATAGTGGTTATTGGCACCTTCCAGCATAAGAGTACCCTGACATCTTAGTTGTCCTTTTTCAGGGCTGAGCAGGGTTTTGGGAAGGTCATCGTAGCCCATCTGTATAGGTGAAGTTCTACAACTTTGTGTCAGTTATGGAGCACAGACAGAATGAGAAATAATTATTTTCAAAAATTAGCACGCACTTACATTCCATATAAAATGAAGGCGCTAGCCTTAAAAGGAGTGGCTTACTTGACAGACTTCAGTAAAATTCTGTAAATTAGTTGGCAACTGTTTGGGCATTTGTATTTCTGCATGCTATATTATCTCCCTATAGAGAGTAAGTAGCAAGCTATCCCTGACGAACATATTTTTTGCAGGCTTTGTGATAAATAATTATTTGACTATTTTCTGTACGCCTTTATCCCTTGCTTTTTGTTTTGTGGTTTTGGTTTTTTTTTCTTGCAAAGAAGCTTTTAATTCATCCTCTCTAATTTGTAAATTGCTGGCAATGAGAAACTAATAATAGTGCAATTAGGAATAGCTGGTGGACAAAGGCTTGATACTACTAGTTGTAGCCTTAGCAGGCATTTTGTATGTAGGAATTTGAGAAATAAAGAAAACATGGCATTCCTTTCATCTCTTTCCAAATGTAGGACTAAGCTAGTTCGTTGGGCAAAATGTGTAAAGAACTTAGGGGCGTGGATGTTTGAGGAATAGCTCTAGCCTTCCACAGTACAGAAAGAGCTATCTCTTTTTCTAGGGAAGTATTCTGGTATGTGCCATCTAGTCCAGTGGTAACCCCTATTACCTCTGTTTTGACAAAGGTAATGCATAACTTGACAATTAATATATATGATCTTAGTGATAAATGTATTAGTTGTATATTGTAAAAACTGTGCAGTAGTCTTTATGAAGGATGTCAACATTTAAAGAATAGTAACTTTTGATTAGCAGGCAAAAGAATATTGCATATTCTGCCATGTGATCTGCATCAGTCAGCCCCTTCTGTAGTTTTGTAGCTCGTTTCCTCTAATGGGACTCTAGACATGTAAGAATCTAGCTACATGGATCAAGTTAGTAGATCAGAGTTTTGAATTGTAAATGCTATTGGGCATATTCCTGTGT
Organism: Sagittarius serpentarius; assembly: GCA_034782735.1. Classification (NCBI taxonomy): domain Eukaryota; kingdom Metazoa; phylum Chordata; class Aves; order Accipitriformes; family Sagittariidae; genus Sagittarius; species Sagittarius serpentarius. The sequence goes on along the minus strand of JAVKLA010000027.1, from coordinate 29,984,917 downwards.
TAAAATACCTAAGGTATGTTGTCTGTATTATTTATAATAATCATTATGAAATGATCATTTTTTAAATAGTTCAAAAGTATAGACTCTATGTGTATACCTGAAAATGGTTTTATGTTTTCTTGCAGCTAACAGAAGATGAAATTGCAACTATTCTGAAATCTACTCTTAAAGGACTTGAATACTTGCACTTTATGAGAAAAATACATAGAGATATAAAGGCTGGAAACATCCTTCTTAACACTGAGGGACATGCAAAATTAGCTGATTTTGGTGTGGCTGGCCAGTTAACAGTAAGTACCTCTGGAAAGATTATTTAAAAATGGTTTAGTGCTCTTAACCATATTCTTTTACTTTTTTCTTTTTCTTCTGCCTTGAATTTTGTGTCTGAGGAGTGACTACTGGTAGAGGTAGAGCTAACATTCTTTATCATGCTGATTATTTAATGTATTGCAAGGCTATTTAGTTTTTAGTTGTTTATTTTTATAACTCGGTGTACTTCAAGTGCCTGATGATCCCACTTTAAACTTTCATTTGAGGTTTATGATCATTGTCACCTGTTTGGTCTCTGTAGGTTGATGGGCTGAATCTGTTTGGTCTTAATTGAAGTTACTACTGTTTGACATTTGGGTGGCTAATTTAACTTTTAAATATAGAATTAATATAAAAAGAATCTGAAAATAAGCATCTCAGTTTTAATTGCATAAATAATATAATTACAGGATACTATGGCAAAACGTAATACTGTTATAGGAACTCCATTTTGGATGGCTCCTGAAGTAATACAAGAGATTGGCTATAACTGCGTGGCAGACATCTGGTCCCTTGGTATCACTTCAATAGAAATGGCTGAAGGAAAGCCTCCGTATGCTGATATTCATCCAATGAGGGTAAGTGTGTGTGTGGTGGCATTTTCTTGTTTGTTGTATTAAAAAAAAAACCAAAAAAAAAACCCCAAAGCTAAAAAAACTAGTACTGGAATCATGATTCTGTGTTCATGGACAATGATTTTAAGATGAAGGATTTTTACTTGCTGTCTTCCTATTTCTGCAGTTTGCCTGTGTTTTGACACATCTCTAAGGTTTCAGAATGCTTTTATCTCCATTTGAGAGCGAGCTGAAGCAGTAAGTGCTTAACTGACTTGAAGGCAACATCCTAGAGCCTATTCCATACTGTACCTGCACTTGGAGAGTTCCATAACCAAGAGGCCATCCTCCTTTGAAAGGGAGCTTTGAAGTAAAGATGACCTAAAGAAGGATTCAAATTGTCCTATGTGAGCACTGCTAATATTAGTAACCCTTGACAGTTTTTATTTATTACTGACTCTTAAAGTCTGTTACTGAATTAGTTTACTTTTTGCAAAATAAAATGTAAATAGTATTAGTTGCTTTATGAGAAGTAGCAGTTATAAAGGAATTACTTGGAGAAGTTCACGGGGCACAAGGTTTATCTAGGAATAACTGTTGCCACTGTTAGTCATGTGCTTCTTTTTTTTTTTTTTTTTTTTTTTTTTTTTTTTTTTTGAAATGAGCTATAGAACAGCTACACTGATTGCACTGAGCATCAATAAATACTCCATTCTTGAACTGTTTATATCTAAAGCCCATTTGGTATTAATAAGACGCTTTGTATTGCTAAAAGCAGATGTTTCATCTTTGTGATTTGCTGAAAAAATGGCATGCATAATAGATTATTTTATTCAGTTTTCTTTTGCTGGTGCCTCATATATCAGGATCTTGATATAAGGAAGCCACCACTCTTGAAAGAGAAGGTACTCTTCGTATAAGATTACTGTAAGGTGATGCATGTATGAGTTCAAGTGTGTTTAGTGCTGTTGGGTTCTTGAATTTTATTTGTGGGGTTCTTGATTTTAGTTCATGTGTGCTTTTTGCAGCAGAGATGTTTCCTGAAGTTTTATGGCAATGTGCAGCTCGGCTAAAGGTAGTGAGTGTTTTGCAATTAGAAGCATTACATAATTTTAGAAGCAAAGCTTAGTAATTTTCCTGCACCATTTTTTTTTTTTCTTGTGTAATTAACAATTTTAAAATTACTATTCAAGCTGAAAATACTCAGATCAAAGCTGAGAATAAAATAAGTATCTCTGATGCTTGTTTTTGATGGCAATTTAATTTAAGATGAAATAACATTTAAAAATATTTTGAAGAACTATTGATTACTAATTAAATGCATTTGATCATGTTGGGGTTTTTGGTTGTACTTTTAATGAAAATGTCTTAGATGTGAGTTCATTTTAACATCATTATATGTAGTAGCACTAGCTTTTTAAAGGTGAGGACTACATTATCAGAGAGGATTTTTATACACATAATAATAGCTGCTTATAAATCAAAGGTCATTGAGTTTGAAAGCTTGTGAATCTGTTTAATTCTTGTAATCAAGTGAATGCTATCAAAGGGCAAAGTAATTTAACACAACAATTCTGGATTACATAGAACATGTGTTCTTGTTAATAAATTACGTTATGGTTTTTAAGGGCTTGTATGCAGTTAGTACTCTTTTGTATATTTGATACCTACAGTTTTTCTTAATTTTTATTAGTGAGTTGTTACAGTGGTTAACAAGAAATACACAGATTTAAGTTGCACTAGTTTTCTCAGTGTCATATGATACAGCTTCACAAGACTTCTGGACATATGTAGATGCTTTCCTACTTTGTTTTAGTTATGACACAGAATTGATACAGGCAAGCATGAAAGCTTGGGCAAATTTTCATTGCTTTTTCTAGATGTTGCTGGAGTTCTGTGGTATTTATGTAAGGCACAATTTTGTTAGTTGGGAATGCATGTTGAAATTACCATGTGTACTGTTTTGCTGTAGGCTGGTTGGCATTGCCACAAAGGTAATGCACTGCCAGTAGGCCATTTCCTTGTCAACTGCATTTACAGCTTAATAGAAATATTACATGACTTCTTTAAACAAGTGTTTTGGCAGAGAGGAAATAGCAGATTCCATGCAAACAAGCATAGCTTCCTCTGCTTAACCACACTCTAGCTACTCCAAAGAATTGTACTCGTTTCAGCTGGGAAAGAATGAGAAGTGGGGGTTGGAAAATGGAATTCCATGTGGGGGGGAAAAACCAGCAGGTTTTTTCTGCTTAAGTATTCCTGGTTTAGTATATTTGACTGCGTAAGTGTCATCGATGCTATTTCGCTTGTTTCTGCTGCAAACCTGAGTTCAACAAAACCTGCAGTTGTCATACTTGGTTTGAGCCTCAAAAGTCAAGACCATTTGCCAGCCTAGTAAGTCTAATTCTTTATTCACATAAGAATTACGGAATGCCTCACATATTCGATGTCAGAGTCCTTTTGTGCTTTTGCTAATGATGAAAAATGAAATTTCTGTATCTTCTCTGAGTTTTTATCAAAGAAGGAGTGTTTTTCAGTAGTTTTAAAGGAGGAAAAAATACAGATGTCCTCAAAGTTACCCTAAAATGTGGTGATACAGCTCTTAGAAATAGCAAGGAATTTGCTGATACGTCAAAAATCACTCAAGCCTAGATAACTTAACCCATCCAGCAGGGCTAAAAGAGTGTTGATTGCAGTAGTCCGTGAAGCAACCAGGCTTAATGTGGCTAACAGTGTTTGCATCTGCCTCTGATTGCTCTGCTGGGATGAGCAGTTATGAATTTATAGTAGAGCTAATTAAAGAGGGCTTCAGTGTGGTTCTAGAGCAAGACTGTCTCCTACGATGAAGCTGCAGTGGTATGTTTTAACAGCTGTGTTCCCATGTCCCCCATTAACTGCAGCATGTATACTGTCCTGTAGTGATAAAGTAGTTATGTCCTACCACTGTCTGAATTTAATTCAAACCATTAACTGCTTTGTTCAGTCTCTCCTCTTCATGCAGTATCTGTCTTATTTCTGTTTGTTTCTAAATTCCTCTTTTTTTTGTGGGGGGGGGGGGGGGGGGGGGGGGGGGGGGGGGGGGGGGGGGGG
>JAVKLA010000027.1:29959379-29980954 GCA_034782735.1 Sagittarius serpentarius | reverse complement strand
TTTTTTTCTCCCCCCCCCCCCCCCCCCAATCTCTGTTATAGAAGCATAAAGATTGGCACTGTTTTGCTGTATTAGCTGTGATTTTGCTTTTTGGTAAAATTGGTAACGTGCTTTTCAAATATCTTCACTGTTTGCTAATCAAGCCATGATCTCAAATTTGTCATGTAAAAGAGTTGTTTCTGGTGGAAGGTCATTTAAGCTGCAAAGTTTTCACTTGATCATAATCCACCTACTGCTGATATTTGGCTTTGTCAACAAGTAGATTAATAACACTTTGCCATAAAGCTAATCTTAAACCTTAAGAATAGCTGGTTTTTGAGGTCTTTTCTCTAGGAACACCCTTACCAAAAATTTTCCTTGTATTCATGCAATGACATGATCACTTATTGCTGCGAGGCTGTGATTTCTATGATCAATTTAAGCTGATTTAAGTGTGGACTGCTGGTTTTAGAGACAGCCTATCCTTAGGTAGGAGTTCCCAACCTTTCTGTTAAGCAAACACTAGCATTTTTGTGACCTCACATGGAGAGATAAAGGAACTGATGTTCTGAAAATTTCACCTGACAGAAACCTGCTAGAACTGAGCCGTGAGAAGTTGTTAGGAGCATGTAGATGGACAGGGGAAGTGGATTGAGTGGAGTTACTGCCTTTGGCCACAGCCATGCACTGAGCCTTGTAGACCAACTGTAAAACTACAACCTGTGTTTTATAAAATATGCTTTTCTTTGCAAGGTCAACACTTACTGACAGGTTGGTGTGCTTCAGATAAATGCTGGTAGCTCTTTTCCAAAAAAAACCACCAAAACCACCCCAACAAAACAAAAAAAACCCAACCCCCCCAAAACCAAAACCCCCCAAAAACCCCCAAAACCCAACCAAACCATAAAACCCAACAAAAAACTAAAAAACCCACAAACTCTTTTCTTTCATGCTTATCAGGCAGCTGCAATAATTCACGTTGCTGTGGTATGGAGGAAGCTGGTGGTAGACGTGTTTTTCAACACTTCACAGTATTGGCCTTTGTTTCTTTATGGTGAGGTTTGTTGGAAATGGACATGTGGGCATCACATGTTCTGCAGTGAATTGGAGGAAGCCAATTTGAACTGCTTCCATTTGCCTTAAGTCCAATCATGATATTTATTTTTCCATGGCACTTACCCAGATTATCCATGCCTCCTGCTTAGCCTGTGTCATTTCCACCCTGGACTAATCTGTTTGTAATAACCTTTTATTCCTGATGTATTTTATAACAATCTACCATTTCCTAGTTTTTTATTCTCAGCATATTGCATTAAACTGGAGATTGAAGTGAGAATTATTGCTGTGTAAAGCTGTAAGAACCAAGGAAGGTGTCATGCTGAGCATTGTCTGATTGAGACCAGTTTTTCAGTCATTGAGAAAATGGTTTCCTCTATGCCTTTTGTGCCAGAAGTTGAGAAGAGGGAAAAAGAAAACCACTTCTGGCTATGTCAAATGTCTTTCTGTATAGTCACTGTTGCATTTCTTCTTTGCAACAGATGGAATTGTCTCATTGGTTTCTATTATTTTTTTTGAGAGTTCACCTATCTTATCTCGGCATTACTGCTTTTAATTTAGAGTAGGTTTGTAAAAGTATATTATATGGTTTTCTTATTTTAGTGCTTTTGCTTATCTTTAGAAAAGGGCTTGAGTTAACTTCTAAAAGTCCTTTTCCTTTTAAGAACTTTCTATGAGATACTTTTTGTTAATTTGTAACTTGAGATCTTGCCTGCTGTTTCTAGATAGAGTGAGCTAATATTTAAAGAGATTTAAAATATGGATTTTTGATTGTACATTACTGTTTGTTATTTTACTACCTCTTCAAAATCTTGTGGAAGAACAACAGTGAGCTGTAGTAGGACTCACTGAATGTGATTCCTCAGGGAGGTTGTAATTCTTCAATATTTCTGTTGTGCATTCTGTGTTATGATAGTTCCCTTACAATTAAATATCCTGTGTGCTTCTAAGTGACTTAATGTATTAAGATTATTTTCAAATAGTTAAATCTTAAGTCTTGAAAAAACATGTGAAACCCTGACACATCCAGTTCTTTGAATGGTAGGAATGCATACAGTTAAAAGAAGAAAAAAAGGTGGCTTCCCTTCCTCTGGATCTTCCATTGTGTTGTGTCTTATCTTTCTTAAAAAATCTGATTTCTCAGGACAGGATTTTAGTGTGTGTTGTCTTACACAATGCCATAGTCATTCTAAATTTGTAAATAATAAATGATGATATGGATAATGTGTGTTTACAATGGGGACCTAAGACGCTGATGTGATATGGTTGAGGCAGTAGACTGGAATTGGAGAAGCATGTGTCTTGCTGCAGGCTTCCCAAAGAGCTGTTGGAAGACCTTTGGACTGCTCTAGACTTTAAATGGTGTTTTTACATTTGCTTTAAACTGACTTAAATGCAGGCAATGGCTGCAAAGGGGTGGTATTCCTACCTGTTTCAATGCATTTTCATCACCCATTTCTGCTGGAACGAGCATTTAGGTGGCGGCATGATAAGCTGAATCAGAAAATTGATCCATCCAGAAACTAACCAAGTAACAAGAAGTAGCTTTCACTAGTATTGTTAACATGGTGCTTGGACTAGGTGGGGACAAAAATATGTGGCTGGAACCAGTAGGAGAATCGGGTCATCCCTTTTTTGGGGATCAGCCAAGTTGGTGCTGAGGTTGACTTAAAGTAATTGCAAAACTAGTCTCAGCTGTCCATTTGTAAATTTATTATGATTAAAACTTAATAATTACTTAAGGAAACTCCTGTATACGTAAGTACATCAAAGGTCATAATGTATCCAGATACAGTCATGCTTGGGAGCTGTAGCTGTAGGTGCAGTGCTGCCACACTGGTTTTGCTGCTCTGGATTTCATTTACCTTTTGAATGCAGAGAGAGTCTGAGGGGAAGGAAAGAGGCTGCTCTTCCTTTTTCTGATACACTACTAAATGTCTGCAGACTGCAGAGCTTCTCTGGAGATGGCCCTTGCAAATGCCTGTTGCAGGGGAAAAACTTGACTTTTTTGTAGCCTGTCCTACCTGTCCTTTTGGACTTTTTCTAGTTGGACATATCAATAAAATGAGACAGGGTTCTAGACCTTTCATGTGTCCCCACACAAAGCCTTCCTCCTTCTTCACCTCATCTGTTCTTCCATCTTTAAAAGCTATTGCTATGATACAGCTGAACTTCATGGAGTAAACTTCCAGTGGCCTTTAGTTTGCATGCAGCTGAAGGCAGGTTTACTTCATAATATATTTGCCTCTGCGGTACTATTTATAGTCAGAATTTCAAATAAGTGTTATAGCTTTATTCAAGAAAAAAAATGAGCACAATTAATACCAGACAGTGTTTGTCTAACAGAAAATAAAGTATGTTTTCTATATAGATTGGGAAAAAAAGAAAAAAAAGATCAATGTCAAAGGAGTTGCTTCCCACGTAAAATGCCGTGAGAAATGCAACTCCATATGGTAACAGGATATGTAGCACTTTTTCTTTGAGAGAGTAGTAATATTATGTGGTTCATACCAGTTGCACCTATACTGATACCGGTGCTGATCTGGGTATTGTCTCTTCGGTAGTTTTCTTTTTTGTTTAACAACTTTCTTTTCAGCGTTGAACTATAAGGAAGTGTGACTTACTTTATTTAAGGGTTCTTAAAAAAGAAAGCTTTAAATTTTCATTTAAATATGCTGCTGCTTCAAATCAGTAGGCAGCCTGTCCATCTGCTGTGATCAAAACATGAATAATTGTTGTATGGCAATTTTTGTATGAATAAAAAAAAGACACTTCTTTCAGCAGTACATTTTTAAAAAAAGTGCTAAATGCTTTTCATTCAAGATTTATTTCTCTTGTCAAAACAAACATAGGGGTTTTTATTTCTATTTTTTTTTTTTACCTTGAAGAATGATTATGTTTAAAGTGTGTGAACAGACCTCTTTACCTGAACTGCTTCTGGTGTGGTAAGTTATTGCTGAGGCGGAGGCCAGTTCCTAACACCGTGTTCATGACTTAACTCCTTTGAACAAGTCTTCTGGAATTGAGAGATGATAATGTTGGGCAAATTAAATTAAGTAATTGTTACATTGGAACTTGCTTGTCTGTGTGTATGAGCAAATACCTGATGTATATACCTAAATGAGATACTTGCATAGACTTTGCTAGAACCTTAATATCTAGATATTAGATTTAATGATCATCGGGGAAGTTGTTCTTTCTGTGAGTTAAGATGCCAGTTAGTGCTTGCTGCAATTGTAATCAGAGTTGGACTTCGTTGCTTATTTTGCCAGCATTCTTCAATAGGTATGTAAATGCAAGTTTTCTGTGGGTTGTTGTATGTAACAACTAGAGGAAGTGCATCTATAAATTTTCTGGAATACAATTAAGGCAACTGTTAACTATTGCAGCAATGTCATTTTTTGCTAGGTGAAGAGAGCCAGTTTTTAGGTACTTGGTAATTGTGTCAGTTAGACATTAGTTTTCTCTGTGGTTGAGTTATTTTTAGCAGTGGATTGAAACTAAATGAAGTGCAAACTGTGGTCCTGCAGAAAAATCAGTGTTTGTCAAAGTTGCATTTGTGGCCCATGGGCAAACTGCTCATAGAGCTGCAGAGATCCTGCTCTATAGATACTTCTTATTTTTTTTTTAATTTCAAGATATATATGGATCTCCAAACTTAAAGTTATGATTTATTATTTTATTTAAAATGTGCTTGGTGTTCACTTATGTATATACGGTGATCCAGGGAAAGTTCAGGTGCTTTCCTCCTTAGGCTCCTATTCTTTGTGGAAATGCTAGGCATAGATACGGACGTAGTACCCTTTGAATGTAACTTCTCTTTTAGTATTTAATGCCTGCAGGATTCATGGAGGAAGTGAATTTCAAAAGGATTTAATTTGCTTATTTGCTTGTGACCAGCCCTTCTATGGACTTGCTGTAAAGGAGACAACAGGAAATATTCTGAGTGAGGAAGTCAACCCAGGCAAGTGCCTCTGGGGTATAGTCTAGTTTCCTGTGATATAGAAATATAATTTCTTCCCATTTTTCAGCATGCCTAGCATAGAATTTTAATGAAAGTTCCTATATACCAAGCACAGCTTATCCAAAAAAGAGCAGAAGAAATAGTGAGTTGTCCTCAAGACACTGAAGACCAGTTTAGAGGTGTCTGGTTGCAAAACGTATGAAATAAAGCCTGTGATATTTACTTATTTTCTTAAATTGTAATCAATAATTCATTGCATGACTTCACCAGATTCAGTTACATGTATTGAGCCTCCTAGAGAGTGATGTGCTATCATGGCAGCATCCAGTTTCCAAGACTTGAAAGCTTGCTGTGCAAAGGGGTAGTATGCTTAACATCCGCCCATTTCATGTGGAGAGCTTTCGTAATACTGTTGTGAAAGCAAGATAGGAAAAATACCATTTGTCTTCTGGCAAAACATACAGATGATAAAAATTTTCTCTCTAGTACTCCAAGGAAATTTTTGAAGAGGCTTTGCCACATTTGCTTTATCAAGAGCCTGTACTCCCTTCTTCCCACAGAAAGAATTGACAGATCTCTTTGGTTTATGGGACTCTTGGGAGCACAAACCATATGAAAGGCTGGAGAACTGACCTGATAATCTAATTTCTTTTAATCAAGATACTACCTTGTCAGTATCTGGCTCTTCGTAGAGAGGAAAAATGACATAGAGCAGGATGTAAGAAGCAGAAGAAAGTAAAAGATGGGGATAATGGCAAACAGGGTTGAGTTGAGTTCAACTTTAGAAATCCAGAAGATGCTGCTGAGGTAAGACAGGGGAAGCTATGTGAAGTCTGCAAGAGGAGCTCACTAATGAGAGGAAATCAGTGCTTTATTAAGGTTCACATTCATTTGTATTTATTTGTCTAATCAGCACAGAATGATAGGACATCAGCATTGATATGCAAACTTTGAAAACATTAGATTACTTGGGGTGTGTACGATGATTAAATCGGACGATGACAAGACCCTATTCCCGTCCACATTAAAGCTTTTGAAAAATCTACATTCTGATGTATGTAATTGTTGTCTTCCTGTAGGTATTGCTTTTCTTATCTACTTTTCTTTTTTGTTGCATCTCTCTAACTTGTTTTTCTCTTCAGTGACGAGAGGGCTTGAAAGTTCTTATAGTAAAACTGTTGCAATCTAAATAAAGTGCTGTTAAAAGTGTTTGTGGTTATAGAAACTAGCATAAATGTTTCACTGTGGTTTAGAGAATGCATCTTCACTTCATATCACTAAAATTTTTTTTGGTAGAATAAATATGTTTATTATTGTTAAAATTAGAAATTCCTTAATTTTTTGATGATATACTTGTGTGTTGGTTGCGTATGTGTACAAAAAGGAAATGTTAATCTGTCATGTGTAATAAAGTAGCAGAAGTGGAATATATTTGAATTTTGGACTGGAACTGGAGTTTAATTTGAATTAAATGGAAACCATTTATTTCATGCTTCTAAATGAGGATTTAATTAAAATTAAATTAGTTCAACTTTTTAGACTTACCCCTGAATAGGAAATTTGAAACATACTTCAGCTGATGGTTGGTTTTCTCTGACTTTGATTAATCACTTTCAAAGTAAGCAGAGGATCATAGAATCATAGAATCATAGTACAGTAATTTCATAATTGCACACAAGTGAGTTATCTTGAAACTTTAACTAAAATAACTGTAAAGGAAGTTCAATCTTGGTTGGTTTCATGTAATGTGTATCTTTTGTGTATGATTCAGATTCTTAGAAGTGCTAATCTGAAAAAAGGACCATACCATGATACTACCCATTTATTTGCAAGATACTTTAATAGGGAAATGTTTGACCTGGAAATAGTGTTTTTCAAAGGTGTTAGAACAGTAAACAGAGGCTGAATGCAGCCATGAAATTGATGGAAGGATTCTTGATGACTTGAGCGAGCATTGCATCAATCCCTACATCCATAAGCATTGTTAAAGATTATTTGATAGAACTGTTAATGTGGGTGAAGCCAGGAATGTATTCAACAAGCCTAGTGCAGCATAGGTTAACATTATTCTCTGCTGCTGAGCTGGCTGTTTTCTCCCTGGACAAATGTTAAACAAGCAAACAAACCCCACCAAAAAGCTTATTCAGAAGTTTTAAATCGCTATAGCTCTGCTCATTTGTGATGTCAGTAAAACTGTAAACATAGATCAAAATGCAAAGCACTCAAGAAAATTTTACTTGAAATAGGCAATTGGTAGTAAATAATCAAGATGCATTAAAACTAGAATCACAATTTTAATGTTACAAGACTTTTTTATTAATTAACTTTACAGACATACTTATTTGAAAAAGCCTTTCCATCATTTGTACACATCATTTTATGCTGAATTTATTCAATTTCTTTTTAACTTGCACTATGGACTTGGAAAATTATTCAGCAAGGTGTTTATGCACAGACTTATGAGAACTCCTTTTACACAATATTCTATAATACCCTGAAGAATATTGTAAAATATACCACAGATTTCAAAACTTTTAAGTGAAGAGCTATATACACTTACTACAGATGCTTCTATTTCTTTTTATTTCTATCGCCTTTTGAGTTCCAGAATTAACACAGAATATACAAGATTCATTTTTGTTAAGAGGTCTGGCAGCTAGCTTTATTGAAGAGGAGGGAATTTCTGTATTGCTTTTAATTGAAGTAGGTCTGTTTGGATTTCTGTATGTGACTAGTGTCTTGTTAAGCCAAAAAAGAACTCAGTAAATAATTTTAAGAGGTTCTTGGAAGCTTGAATCAACGCTTATTTATTGAAGTGAATATGTTTATTTTTTCTTAAACTTTGACATGTTTTCTGTCAGTATAGCTAGTTGACTTGGAGGAAGTGCTTTAAAGAGACTTGACTATCGCCAAATTCTTAACACGTTATTACACTTTTTAAAAAAAAAGCAAAAGTGTATTTACTTGGGTTTTAGTTAAAAGGATATTTATTTGATTTTTAATCACATGGGAGAAAACTGCAGTCAGATTAGGAGGAAAATATTAAGCTTCTATTGCTACTTACCATAAGATTTTTAAACACTTTAAGTCTGTACTTGTTGTTTACTTTGTAAAAAATCTAAAAAATTGCTTGGATTGAAAGGAAGGTAAAATTTGGAATGGAGAAAGCTTATTAAGACTGTATGTACCCTGTTTCTCTCTTGGTATTATATTGCCTTAAAATGTACACTAGGTCATTTTTAAAGAGGATGATGCATATTTAATGGAAGAAATTTATTTATTTAAAAGGAAGGGTTGCCAATCAGTCTAAATTTGTTTCAGTTAAAACTTGATGGTCTAAAGACAACTTATAATCCTTTTCTTGTTACAAAGTATTGTAAAATTTATAGTAGTATCAGTTAAAAAGTTTATGGAAACTTTGTTTTAAGGTGGTTTAAAATAGCACTAAATCTTTAATTTGTATTTGATGGCACCTGTTTTCATTTTGTTTCCTCAGCAACACCAGTGGTATCAAAAATTGCCTGTAGACCACCCTGGTTTTAGAGAAGAATGAAACCAGCCTGGCTTTTTCATTTCAGCCTTTTATTTTACAGACTAAATACTTAACCAAAGCTCTAACACACAGTCAGTAGTTTGTGAACTAACTCGAATAATTTAGGTATGCAGTTTGTGATTTCTGTATTAGAATTTTCTGTGTTAATGCCAGTTTATGTTGTTATGTTACTGTAAAAATGCATTGAGAGACTACATAGGAAGTACTTTTGATACCCCATGGCAGAAAAAGCTGTGTTTGAAAGCTGTATTGTCTACCTGCAGAGAAGTAGAGCAAAAGTTCGTACTTTCTAGGTAGCATGGTCTGTTTTTAAAGCTGTATGGATCCAAATTTTTATTCCAGATATAAGTTCTCATTATTGGCATTCCCATGGGAAAGAAATAAAGCCAACACAAGTGTTGCCTCCAGATTTCTACGTTATTCTGTGCTTCTTTACCATGTCTCAGAATTCACATTGATTATATGACGTTCCCAACACCTCAAATCTTAATGCATTATCAGTTTCTAGTTTGTGTTTCAGAAAACCAAACATGGACGTAATTCTTGGACGTAATTCTTTGAAATACTGCTTATCGTTACCTGGCTACCTGGAAATCTCTGCTTTACCAACTAAAGCCTCTTCTGCAAAGTGTATTCCTGAACTCCATGCTGTACTGTTGATGATTTAAAAAAAAAAAAAAGTTGGTGTTCTGGTGGAGCAAATCAGAACTAACAAGAGAACTTCTGATTTATAATGAGAAGTACAGAAACGCTTGAGACTCTGGGAAGTTTCAGGTGTGTTACGTTTTCCATTCTCCGCCAGAAATTTAGAATAATTTTGGAAGATAATGAAGTGTTCTGCTCTCAGAAAAGACTATTTTAGTGGGGAGGACCTCTGATGGAATTCAAGGGAATTTATGATGGCCCCTGCAGTACTTCCCAGTGTCCTGGTGCCGTGACTGTAGGCTTGGCAATAGAGATAGCAGCCCAGTATTCTTTCTGCTGCTGCTCCTTTTTTCATGCTATGAATGTTTACATAGGTAAATGTAAAGCAGGTAGCATTAGCAAGCACAAGATTTATGGGCAAACTGACATGCATGTGTTGAAATAGTCAACTGTTTCAACCGGGATGTTCCTTAAGAAATGTAATGATCATGAACTCTGACCTTGGGACAGAGGACATGTCTACATTGGGCAGGTACATACAGACACAAGTGACCTTTGCCCATACTATCCTTGTTTTACTTTTCTCTGGGAGTTTCTCCAAAGCAACTGTGTGTGCACTGTAAATACTTTAATTCTTTGTCAGATGAGGGAGGGATGTTACTCCATCTTTCTGTTTCTTTGTTTCTCAGAATAATATAACTAATTTGCGCAAACTGTGTTTTTTGATATTCAGAAGTGGTGTTTGATTTTTTGGGGGTGGAAATGAGCATGTGTAAGTTCTTAACTTTTAAAAGAGGAGCTTTAATGAATGCAGTGCTGTTAAACAGTCAAATTAATTGAATTGTACAGAGAAATCAGTACAAAGTTTCTTAAAGGTTGATCCTTCTTGCATTCATGCAAATTGTCATCTATAAATGGTGACTCTGGAGCAACTGGATGCGATGCCACTTTCTCAGTGTGAAAAGATGTGGAGTATGAAGTAGCTAGAAGGTTCTTGCTAGGCTGGAAATACTACAGTAAGCTGATGGTGCTAGAGAAAAGTCTTGCTGCCATAGTCCCAGATGAACAGTAGGACAGGCTAAAAGCCAAACGGCATGTCTGGATGGGTGCTGGAAAGTTGATGGGTGCTCAGATAGCAGTGCTCTCAGAGGGCAGTACGTGACTTGGCTCCAGCTCAGAAGCAGTACAACGTGCCAATGTGCATCTGTATCCAAAGTAACATACCCGGCCTCAGAGCTTGTTCATGTTTACTGCTCTTTGTGTAAAAAATACCTACTGTTTCAGGCTGTAGTTCATAACCTTTAATACTGGATTAATTCATAGTGCCTGGAATGAGTGTGGGCACAGCAGTGCATTTCTCTAAGTGGCGAGAGCATATGCTGCAGTAGTTCTGCTGCTGGTTTGTTGACTTTATGTCAGTTGAGGGTAGATTAAGATTTGGTCTAGCATAAAGTTAGCTGATACAAAGTTTAACCTATTATATTTCTTTTTAAAAATTAACTTACCGGAGAAGAGAGTGTATTCTGTTGCAGTGTTTCTGATCTGGCATTACAATTCTTAAAGCTGCTTTAGTGTTGCTTGAAAGGAGTTGTGATAAAAACCAACTGGATTAACATGCCTATGACATGGCTGCACAGCACAAGTGTGACTGTAATACTGACAGACATGTCTATGCTAGATGGGTTTTATCTAGCATGTGTCTCAATAGCAATGATTGTGTGGTGGAACAGCAGTGTGGGACAACTGGCCAATGGTCCTGGACAAACTTAATGAACACAGAAGATTGATATTGCCATGACTTGACTCCATCCATTCTAGCTATACCAGAATGGCACAGTCACCCTCAACTGCAACCTTTGTCATCCAGGATTCTTCTGAAAACTTTCACAAAATGGCTGTAACTTAAGACAAAAATTCTCAGAGTTTGAACTATATAAAGAGGAATTTAAAATACTTCCTAAAGTTAAAAAAAAAAAAAGCTTTCAGAGAAATAATTGAGAAAATAGTCACAAACTTTAAACACCTCTGCTACCTTTTTCTCCCAGCTTAATGAAAGTGTGAAATTTAATCGACTGTTTGCTGCTGTGGAAGGAACACCCCTAATGTGCGTCAGGATTTTTGCACCTAGTGTTTTATAATCTCTTGTGCTTGTCTACCTGACAAGCTTGTCTGCTATTGTCACTGAGCTGATCCAAATTTCTGATTTGATAGAAAGCTGCTTTTTTTTTTTTTTTTTTTTTTTGAGATGAGGTAATTTTGTACCAAAATAATGAGGTCGGGTTGTTTAATGCTGTCAGAGAAGTACTGGAGGAGTTGGAAACATGTAATGGGAAAGGTAATTTCCCTTTTCTGTGGCAAGAAGCTGTTACATCAGCATGATTGAATCACATCAGCTGTGCTGACACAGCTGGTTTTTGAACAGTATTGTAAATTGTTTCATTGATATGATATTGGTTGGGGGGGAAAAAAGAACAGACTTTCTGGAGGAAGAAATTTACCTTAGTATACATGAACATAAAGGTCTGCAGATGGAGGATTTTTCAAGAAACTGCTCCCAAGAAGCCAGCCTGTCTTTCTGTCTGTCTTGAAATGTTTTAGAGGTACAGATTATTATTTTTAAAGATTCCTAGAGATACCAAGTGACCCTATGTATTGAGTGTTTTTTACGTACTTGAGCTCTCGGTAGTACCGACTTCCAAACAAATGGAAAAATTACATGTTTGTATTTATAGCATTCAAAGAGTTGGATGGAAAAACCTAAAAACTTTGCGAAGAAGTGCTCCGATTTCTCTTTCAAGGTGCATCAACCATTTTGATGAAAAGCCTCTGGTGTTCCTTGCCCTATCAAAGAAACTAGGAGGAGATTAACTACATTCTTGCAGTCTAAATTTAATCCTACCCTTTATTCCTGAATCATGCAGAACATTTAAATTACTTAACACTTTTTTTTCACTGTTCACAAAAGTTGTTCTCATTAGACCTGCTTTTGCATGTTTGCTCCTAGACTTCGATTTATGCAAGAGGGGGTCAAAGCAGGCTGTTGTCCTTCCATGTTAGATTTGTCATATATTGTATATGTGTGTTCTTAAAACATGATGCAGTTACAGGCATCAAAACTATATATGTTTCTGATTCATCTGCTTCTTGAAAGTGTTTTGTTGGTAGATTAAGTGATCCCTGTGATTATTACTTTTTACATCTGTTGTTGACAGGTGATTTAAAGAAGACTGTTTGACCTATATTTAGGCATGCTTTACTTTCAGCAAATGGTATCATACAAATCAATTTCCTCATGTTTGAAAAAAAGGAGATCACTATTTGGTGCCTTTGGGGGTTATTAACACTAATATTAGGTTACATGCAGATATGCAAGAAAGTAAGTTTTAATGAAAACAGTCCCCCCCTTCATTTTTTGTTTCCTTTTCTTTATCACCTCTTCCTTTGTAAATATTTTGACATAACTGCGGAGCAAGGGCAAAATTATATTTCCGAATAATAGTGTTTGAACTGTGGTGTTAACTTCAGATTTAAAAAAAACCCAAAGCATTAGGAGTCTGTATTTTTGACTTCATATCTTTGACAATCCTTACAGGTATAGAGTTTGATATAGCACATTTTGGCTTCCTGGGGCAACTTGAGCTCATTGGCTGGCTTTTTGTAGAGTTTGTTCTTGACTCCTTAGTACTTTATCTTCTTCTTACAGATGAAGTCAGTGAGTATAATGTTCATTTTCATAAGCCATTAAGGGCCATACGTGTCCTCCAAGTATTGTTTCATGCACTGAGTGCATTCTTTTCCCACTGTTGCTTAATAGTCTAGTTGGGATGTTACCTTGATTACTTAACTATATGCAGAAAATAAAAACATGGTTGGCTCAGCTTTCTTTCAGACCTCGAGGGAACTTATTTTCCATAAAATTAACCTTTACTCTTAATGGAAGAAAAAGGTCTACAGTGAATATCATAATTACTTTTGTAACACAGTTAAATCATAACAGTTATCAGAAGACACATAGTGACTAGATGGAGACTGGCAACCCTGGCAGTTGCACAGTAACTTCTTTTTTGCCTGTTATAACATTACTTTGATCAAAAGGCTCTCTTGGTGCATGTTACTAAAATAAGCAATTTCACACTCCAGAATTTCAGCGACTGACAGAAGTCTCCACCTTTTTCAGTTTCCTTTGACAATTATGTTTTTATAAATAGCCTTGCAGAGTGACTTCAAAGGCAGTAAACTGGATTACTAGGAGCCAAGATACCACATCTGGAGCTAAGGACAACCACTGAAAATATCTTCCTTTTTATTTAAATTGGAGAATTGTTACCTAGGCTCAAATGCTGTAGTAGAGTCACAAGGTGAGATGACTTCTTCATTATTCCCTTCACTACCCTCTTTTTTGCTTTTGTGCTAAGAATCAAAGACTCTATTATTTCATGATTGCTATGCCCAAGATGGCCTTTAATAAATAAAATACGTAAACTTTATTTAATTATTTATTTGTGTTTCAGTACTTATTTGTAAACATTCAGGGAATTTTAGTATTAAGTTTGTAAGAATTCTGCTGGGCTTTTGACATTGAAATGGTAGCTTTTGGTTGCTGTTGAGCCTTCAGAATTTATTAACAAATAAATATCATCTGCAAGAGAAATTTGTTCTACAGAGTAAAACGTTATGTTTCCTATGCCTTTACATTTCAGCTGATGATGGTTTAAATTATGACACGCAGCCCTGTGCCTTAGGGCTTGTGATTCTGTAACTTTTTTCAGATGCATCAACTAAGCATTGCCTAATTTGTTATGAAATTGAAAGAAAAGTTGTTCAATAATTCTAAGTTGTGCTGCTAACATCTGTTTCCAATAAAATATTGGTAATATGATAAGAATTTGAAAGAATTGTGTGACTACTGGTTTCATATAACCATTCCAATGATAGTCAACCGAAGATGGCTTTTCCTTCCTTGAGAAAGTCATTTGTATGTATGGGGTGTTAAGTTCAAATGGCAGAGAAATCTAATGCTGGGTGGCATGCAAAGGAAAGGTGTGTTATTTTCAGATGCTGTTCTTCACAGAAACTCTCGCAAATTTATGAGATAAGTTCTATGTTTTCACTTCTTCAATTTATCATTAAGTGTATTTACAATTTAATCAAGGAAATGGGTTGAGTATTCACTACTAAAATGAAGATTACTTGTTATAGACAAAATCTGAAGCTTAGGTTTTTTATTTTTAATCAGTATTTTTAATACATAAACAGTGGTTCTCAAAAAAAGATTTTGTGTCCTTTGGCATGCGTGGGATGCGTTCTGAAGTGGAGGGTGTTAGATGGCCCCATTTTGAGCCGGAGTAATGGTTGGCTTGTGTCCCACCGTAAGTTAAGGCCAAATTTTGATGCTTAGTCTGTGTTGTTAAGGTCAGGCAAAATCTGCTCAGAACTGTTGTCATTTTCCATGATTTCCACATGGATTTTCCTCTTTTCCACCTCGTCTCTTATCCCTGGTACTTTGGCTAGGTAAACGGGAACTCTTTAGCAGGAAGGAGAGAATAGGTAAGTGAAGCCAGAGGGGTGAAGCTTGGCAAAGTTTCCTTCTTGAGAGATTGCAGTTTTGTTTCACACAGCCTCTCTTTCTCCACATCTGTGACAATTTGGTGTGGGGGTTTGTTGTAATTACATTTTTGATCTTCATGTATGTGAAGGTTGCGTGTTAGAGGAAGAGGGCATACTACACCTAACCCTGATTTGGTATTTTTTTTTATGACTTATTTAGCTGCAGTGTGTTAGGAACTTTAGTGAAGATGAGAACCCAGCCACGGTGATCTCTTCACTGAGGGAACCTCTGCTTTCGGATTTTTCAGTAGTATTCATTTCACCTGTATTTTTCTTGTCTCTGCATGCCAGCTTCCTAAGCTAAAAACTGGCTATGAGGTCAGGGTGTGCATGCCAGTAGCTGATGCAACGTAACTGATATATTGTAAGAACTCACCCTTCCTTAACTGCTATACTGTGTGCTCATGTACCTTAGAGTTATGCTTAATCTCCGATATGGACAGCCTTGATAGGGAAATACTTGCAAATCGTGTTCAGAGGCAGAGCAATGAATTTAAAAAACTTACTCCAGAAGATAAATAGATCGTCAGGAGCCTCAGGATTTTCAGACAAAAATGAGCATTGTATTCTTCATAATTTCTTTCACATGGTAACAAGCTACTTCCAAACATGTGGAAACCTGCTTCCATTGAGTGAAAGTGAAGAAAACAATGAATTTTTATTGTTACTAATATTTTTTTATATGTTTATAGTTAGTTCTTTGAGAGACATATATGTGTATACATAAAATCCATATATATATATCTCAGTATCTATAACCAAAGAACTCATGTGTGTGTGTATGTATATGGAGTTAGTTTTTTTTTTACAGGGATATATATGTATGGATATCTGTCTCCCAAAGAACTCCATTTATACACACCCACCCACATATGTCAGTTCTTTAATTATATATGCAAATAATGCCCTGTTACAGCTAGATATTTTCAGGCAGGGGAAAAAAGTGTGGGTTTGTTTAATTACTTTTTTAATCTTCATGTTTCCGAACACTCAAAAGGCATTGTTTGTTCAGTAACTTGCATGATATCTTCTTGCTGACCACACAAGCATGAACTGTTGGTCTCTATAT
Source organism: Sagittarius serpentarius (assembly GCA_034782735.1). Lineage (NCBI taxonomy): Eukaryota > Metazoa > Chordata > Aves > Accipitriformes > Sagittariidae > Sagittarius > Sagittarius serpentarius. The sequence continues at coordinate 29,965,081 of JAVKLA010000027.1, read as the reverse complement.
AACTCTTTATGAAATGTTTATGGCTAAGAGCTGTGATGAACTTAAGTCTCCATCTGATACTAAACTGAGGCTCTGTCAGTTTTATTGGTAAGAATGGGTGCCTCAGGAATGCTAAACTAGAGTGTAGATGATGTTTGTTGTTTCCATGGGTCTCATTATGCATTCCGAACATTAATTGGATGTCAAGTATGTCCTTTGGAGCAAAATTCATCAGAGCTCCTGCTAAATCATTCTGTATTTATCTGTACTGCTAGGCAGATTCACATGAAAACAGTCTGACTTCCAGTTATTAGATATTGTATGAAAATACGTGATTACAGGCATTGAATCTCTGAATGAACTTATCTTGAATTTATCCTATCTAAAACTTTTGCTGGTTTTAAGATCAACTTTTTAGTTTAGTCTGTGCTTGAATTTCAACTCAAGCAACTGAATTATTTGGGTTTTTTCTTTACGTGGTTCCCTTCTAAATCACTGCTTGTGTTAATCAAACATAGTAAGGTGTTACAGCCCAGCAATCTGTAACAGGCATGCTCACAGTCCCTCTTTTTAGTTTCCTGCGTGTAAAGGAAGGGTGGAGGAATCTCATGTCTCCTTTTCCTTTTGTATGTCAGCTGACTTAAGATTGTCTATGGAGTTTGCTACTGCTTAAAATAAAGGCCTGCTTAAAATAAGTGAAATTTTCTTTGTTTTCTTCAAGTGAATGTTTAATCATCTTTATGGCATTCCTAGCTATTTTTTTGTCCCCTTTAACTTACGAAGGCTTATTCCCTTCTTCAGTGGTTGTATCCATTTATGGACAAAGAAGATAATTCACTGGACACTGCGCTTGTCAGAGGCCTTTGTTACGCAGTGGCAGGGCTATGCCACAGGAAAGGCCCTTTGGGGTATGCTATGCTGTTTCAGAGTCATTGCTTCAGAACATCATCCCATGTAGCTCCTTGTAAGAAGCCAAGAGAAACTTCAGGAGGAATAATCAAGATATCACCCTCTGTGCTTTCTGGTCTTGCTATCTGTTCTAGAGAAACCCTTGCTTTATCACTTGTACTCCGTGCTTTCAGGCTGAGTGCCATGTCTTCAGGCAGAGCGCCCAGCCTTTCTTTCCCTGAAGTCTGAGCCAGTCGTTTTCAGCAGCTTTCCAGCTCTTGCCATCTTCCAATTCAGTTGCTGTCATTTCTGATTTGAAATAGATTTGGGTGCACTTTGCAGCCTGGTGTTAGGCTAAATGTGTAGGGCTGCAGAAGGAAGACATCTGTTCCAAATACAGTGGTAGAGGAAAGACTGTTCCAGAAAAATTTAAGGACTAATAGAGATGTAAAAATTTGTAGGTACAGTCATGGCACTGTTAATGCAAAGTCTTATGGTGACCCTGTTTTATATTAGCATATTGCTTTGATCTGGATGAATGGACTGTATATCTGGAATTCACATCCACACTGTGCTAGCTCATAACTAACTTTGACAGTATCTCTGAGTCTTGGGTTGCCTGGTATAGCTTCAGTCTTCATCCTGTTCTAACAAGATGATGACATTATCAACCACGTCTCATCATTCACATCAGAAACTTTTGACATAAGAGCTCCTTTGTGGACTGAGGACACTATATGTACATATGACCAAGAGGAGTAATCTCCTAAGAGGGATTGCTTTCTCCCAGATGAGGGTCAGTCTCCTGAGGGACACTGCAAAGGAAGGGCGCAAGAAGTCAAGGGAAGTTCAAGTCCCTGTGAAGCTGTTTGTTCATTATGCTCAATTTTTATCTTTTCACCCCAGGTATATACAGTAGTATAATATTTCTTAGGAGCTGCTTCTGATAGTTTTCAGAAAAATTTGGATCTGGGACAATGTTTCAAGAGTGATCTTTTGAGGTGGGGATTTCCCTTTTTGCCTTGGAAATTCATAGGAAGTAACAATTCTCCCTGTTCCATGACAAGCCTTTTGTTTAGGATTTTTATCACTTGTGTTACTTCTCCATTTATTGGCTTCCGTGAGGTACTGTTTTTCTTCAGTCTTGCTGTATTTGAGTGCTAGGAGCCCTATTCCTTTAGGAAGTGTGCTGGAGCATACTTGAGGTACTCAAAAGCCATCTGGCCATGGTCCTGGGCACCTGCCTCTAGGTGGCCCTGCTTGAGCAGGGGGGTTGGACAAGATGACCTCCAGAGGTCCCTTCCAATCTTAAGCATTCTGTACTTCTGTGATTCTGTGGTATCCCTCAGGAATTCTTTCCAGTCTGTAGTCATTTGCTTCCATCTGCACCTTTTAATAGACTCTTCCTTTTTGTTGACCTTGGATCTGCAGAGGAATGGAGCAGTTTGATTAATTTTGTGACTCTGTGCAGACTTTTATTGCGATTAGGTTATTTTCTTATGTTGGGAGGCTAACCAGCTGATAATTTTTTTCAAAATTGCGTGCATCCCTCAGCTAACATCATAGATGTCAGGCATGCTTTATTTTTCTATTTGCTTATGAATATCTCTTGCCTCTATTGTCTCTGCTATAGGGAGCTCTTTAGGTACTATTACCTCAAGCTGGGGACCATCATGTTGGATAGAGGAATTTCTGTGAAGCTGCTTGAGTGGAATGAATACATAAAATTAGAGCAAGAGAGAGAGGTGAGATTTTCAACATTTTCAAAGTGTGCCTTTCTTAGATCTGCAAAGCCTTCACTTGATAGTTCCGTACATGTGCTGTAACGTACTGTGCCATTCGGAGGCTGTTCAAGTGAGACGAGTCTTGATAAGATGGTCTTTGAGATGCTTTTCATGTGAACTATGTAGTTGACTCAGTGTATAGCTATCATATTGGTGGAAGAGCTGGGAGCATGAACGCTAACGTATCTGTTGAAGGAGAGAGGAAAGGCCATTTATGTGTAACTGTATATGGCTGCCATGTCTTGAAGAACCTTTGCATTCAAAATTCCTTCCCTCCCATCTGCCTTGAGGTCTTTTTGTATAAACTGGGGACAAGCTGCTAGGAATTAAGGGTATGATATGGCCCATTTATACGATACTGGCATTTCTAGTCACTGCTTCAACCGTTGCGATATTGTTTGTATACTTGAGTGACTGGAACAGCCACATTGCTAAACTGTAATTTTTCCAGTAATATAGGCAGTAAACTTTTGGTCCCTTTTGTTTTGTAACTGTTTGTGAAGGAATGTTATTTCTGTGTGTACCTACAATAACGGGGCTTTGCTTTCAATTGATTGGTTTTTTTTCTTTTTCTCTGCAGTGTCAGTCATTGTAGGGAAGCTATGATACTTATCTTTGAGCAGAACAAAGTGCAATGGGTTAAACCAGACCCTAACAAAAACTTAGAAAATGTGATTAGTAAGTAAGTGTTTGGACAGGGCAGTACAACACAGCCCACAGATCAGAACCAAAACCTGTAACATTTTGTCAGCGTTGCAATAAAATATTCCAGGTTAAATAATTCGGGAATCTTGATAGATGCTTGCTATTTTTTTTTATATTCTCCCTTCAGGTTTGTTTAAAACTTGGTTTAAGCAAAGAAATTTAGATGCAAGGTCAGTTCACAACGTTGTGGGTTTTGTATCTTCGTGTCTGTATATCTTTCTGGCCTCAAAATGTTACATCTTATGCCATGAGCTTTTCTCTTAATTACATGAAGAAATTTTTTTTCTGTGTCCTCGATCCTGTAGAGTGATACCACGTACAGGCAACTAAGCAGTTTGTCTGCATGACTACTTTGTATTTCCTCTAGGGTGTGCAATATTTTGAAGATGATAACCAAGTCTGGAGGACATCTAATTAGGGTTAGATGCATTAGCATAATGGCATCTAATTAGCGTGTGTTGTGTTACGCTCCTGTTTCCTGTATTGGGTGAAGTTTGTTAAAAGCTGAGTAGGTCATGTTGGGAGGAAGTAGAGATGGGTACAAAACCTTGAGATGATACAAATAATAACACACTTGCGTGTGTTATAGAATAAGCAACTAACTGGGCTACTGTTTTCTGTTACATACTACATTTTACTTTAGCAGTTGATACTACTGTTTGAGAGCTAGAAAACTTCTGAAAAGAAAGATGCCAAATCCAGACACGGTTAGAAAGAATACGATTGACGGATTTGCAGTCAGTTACACTAAGTCGAAACTGAAGTTTTATTTAGTAGCATGGATTTTAATTGTCATTTTGTAGCTAGTGTTTTTGTCAGAAGAGATTCAGCCCTTGATCACAATTAAGACATTAACAAAGACATATTGTTTATTTGCTTCTTGGAGATAAGCTTGAGAATTTTCCCCATCCCTCTGGAACTAGTTTCTCTGCATTATCAGTAAAGGTTATTGTATGGCTAATTACATGGCAGTTCAGGTTGATTTAAGAATACAAATGTTATTGCAGAAGTGGAAGAGGCTTAGACCGCTATTATTTTTAGTGTTCACTGAATCTCCAGTGCTATGTTTTTCTTTTTCACTGTGATAAGTTCAAATGAGCAGGCTTGAAAAGGTTAGTTAGCCACTGGGGATATTAAAAATAAAGTGGGAACTACATTGTTTGTACTTGTTAATATATTAATTTTTTTTTTTAAATTGAGTGGAGAAAGGAAACAATAAAAACTTCTGGTGATTCTGTTTGTATCTGTCACCTCAGGGAGGGAAAGAGAAGGCTTTTAAATTAGTACATTTCAATGTGAGAAATCTAGAAGGTGTGCAGAGAAAAAAAAAAAGGTAGTTTTTAGCTTTAGTTCTGTGTTTGATGTTAGTCAAAATGTAATTCAAGCAACTGTGTTCTGTAGCCACTGTATGACCTACCCAGCAGCAATCAGCCCCCACCCTTTTTTTTTTTCCCCCCCCAAAGCTAATTGGCCCATGTTTAGCTTACTAAATGTCATCTGGAGTCAGTAAAAAGCAAGTGACCTGCATTGAATTAGTGTAATTGTAATACAAACAGAACATCTCATAATTTTGGTCTTATACAGGAAAAGAGAAAGTTGCAGAGATTTTTCAGTTTGATAAATAAAACTGAAGATACAGGAAGCCAACTTTGGCTCACAGTTCATTTTACCTTTTTTACTGTTGTCTTTCAAAAAAATAGTAATTGGCGTTTGAATTTTGTCTGTATGTTTTCTCTTTGGAACATTTTCCCTTCTGAAAGAATCTTCCTTAGGATGTATGTCACGCCAGTTATTAAATCGTGACCAATCATTACCAATTCCAGTTTCATCAGACAAAACACCATATCAGAAAGATAATTTCTTTTTGATCTACCTAGCCTGTTCAGAATTTGGTATATTGTTTTACCTCGTGACATTTGGTAGGATTGATTTTGAATGCCATTATGTGGTTCATACTTTTTGCTTTCTATTTCAGAGAGCAATGGTTACACCTAGCAAGATAACAAAGTGCCATGAAGAGCTGAAGTATCAGTTCCAGTGGTATATTTGAATTTTAACTCTGACTTTGATGTTGTTGTTGTATTATTCACTTTGGTTTAAAAGGGATATTATTTTTTAAAATGTAAGACTAGTGTCATTGTGTAAGTAATACTATGCCTTGGTTATACTTCTCTTTTCATTTGGTCATTGTCCTGGTTTCGGCTGGGATAGAGTTAATTGTCTTTCTAGTAGCTGGTACAGCGCTGCGTTTTCACTGCGTTTTCAGTTCAGTATGAGAAGAATGTTGATAACACCCTGATGTTTTCGGCTGTTGCTCAGTCATGTTTAGACTCAGTCAAGGACTTT
>JAVKLA010000027.1:29937611-29955594 GCA_034782735.1 Sagittarius serpentarius | reverse complement strand
TGCCCCCTCCCTGGAAGTGTTCAAGGCCAGGTTGGATGGGGCTTTGAGCAACCTGGTCTAGTGGAAGGTGTCCCTGCTCATAGCAGGGGGGCTGGAACTAAGTGATCTTTAAGGTCCCTTCCAACCCTAACCATCTATGATTCTGTGATTCTTCCTCCTCCTGATTAAAGGTATCTTGCTCACCCAATGCTGAGATTGAGGGTACTTTTCAGAACAACAATCATGAATTAATTTGTGCTCATTTAGATTTTCCTTTTGGTGAGTGAAATTGTTCGAAATACTGTCCTAGATGGTGTCTGAATGCTGCAGTTCCTTTCAGGTGTTTGAAATTCTTCTGTTTGTTTGTAGGACTTGCTGACTTTCATTGTCTTGTTTACTGGTAGTGTTTGGATTTTTTTTAGTCATCATGTTTTGTTCTTTTTTTTATCTGAGTTTTTTTGTCCCTGGACACTGTAAAAATGTGGAGACTTGTAATTATTGTGGATGTGAACTTTCAATATAACCTTTCAATAAAACGTTAAGTAATTACACTGTTTTGTACGTATATGGGATTATTTGCAAGTGAGGTATTTTCTCTAAAAATTCCTGTATATGTCAATTAAAAAAATAAATTTCAAAACCTTTAGCTGCCTAGGGTAGTTCAAGCACAAAATCTTAGTAACCTGAAATTATTTTTTATTTCAGTGAATGGCTTTGCTTTAAAAATTGTGTAATCTCACTTATCTAAAACACCCCCCTCCCCCCCAAAAAAACAAACCAAAAAACCCCCAAAACCAAACCAACCAACAAACCCCAAACAAACAAACAAACAAACAAAACCCAACAAAGCCAAAGAACAGTTAAAAAAACCTTCATGAGATTGCAGATATTTCCATGCATTATTTCTCATTTCTAAAGACTCTTGAAAGGCATTTGTTGCTCTTCTTTAAAGACTTGGTATCTAAGTTAAAAGAGGGGAGAATTTTGAGGATCAGGTTGGTGGTTGTCTCTTCTGTTGTAGCTTCACTGACATCAATGAGTTCATAACCTTGCAGATGAAATTGGGACTGGAATGTTACATCTCTAAACAAAAAGGAAATGGGAGGACAACATTCAGTTGAATGGCAGAATTCAAGAATATTTTGTGCTGAAGAGTTGGGTTCAGGAAATTGAAACAGCCCTGCTGGCTGAATTGAGTAGAAAAACTCGAACTATTCCATTTTAAAGTAGAAGATGGAAAGTTGGGACAAGGTAATAGTCAAAACACCTACAGGCAAAAGTCATGAGTTCCTGAAATCATAGGGAATTATTTAAATATGTTGGAAGAGAGCCTGGAGAAATATTGGTACGTCTGCTAGACTTGGAGGGAGAGGAAGAAGAAATAAACATGCAAAAGTAGGCTGGTGCAGATAAACAAAGTTGTTTCTTTGCATACAACTCCATGAAGTAATTTCTTGAGTTGCTTTGAGATCTCTTTGGATAGTACAAGTGATGACTTATGAGAGGTCAAGAAACTTTGGAAAACATACGCCCCCCTGCCCTGCCCCTGGATAAATTGGTAAATTAACTGGCAGTAGGACAGCATGCTGAGGTGACGTTTCTGGGAAAAGATTGGTGGTATAAATATTTTTATTAGTCATCTGAAAAAAGGGTCTGATAATGACATATGCAGATGACATGATTCTTTTAGATGAGTTAGTAGGGAAAACTTGCTCTTTGTCTTGTTAATTGGATAATGGCCGGTGCAATAAATTCTGCCTTTTAAATATATCATTGCAGATTTGTCCCAGTATATGGTAGAACTTTAAAGTTATGATATGTGATGGGATTTAAAAATCAGTTGTGTAAGTGAGCTTGTTTAAAACTAGTAAACCCCGCCCCCCAAACTGAACGAACTTGTGGCCTTAGAATGCCAACTTCTTCAAGCTGTTGTCACAGAACAAATTATCTGTAATATTCTTTTGGAAGGTAAAGCAGTTTTTTTAAAGGAAGGATCACAGAATCGTGGGATATCTCAAGTTGGAAGGGACTCATAAGGATCATCGAGTTCAACTCCCACCTTTAGTAGAAAGAGTAAGTTCAGAGGTGAATCTTGAGGCACAGTTCTGTTGCGTGACGGTGTTAACAAGGCAAGGGTTGATTCTTTTCAGTAGATTTACAATTGCACTATTGCAAAACGTTTCAGGTTGGTATCTTTACATTCTTGACCTATTGTAACGCTGTCAAAATGTTATGAACTTAACTAGCAATAATAAATATACAGGTCAATATAAATGGCTTATCTTTCAGTAACCCATCTTTGCTGTTAATCATGTGATTATTCTTTCCATTATGTATTTTTTCTCTGTGTTTATTACTTTATTACTTTACATCTTAAGTGAACTATACTTTGCTTTGAACAGCAAAGGTCATCATTCCAGAGGGAAGCTTGTGATAGTGAATGGCTGATAAACCACTGGTAACAGTTGTGGGAACTTCCCCCCCACTCCCCCTTCTGTTCTGGTGTTTTGTTTTATTTTTTTTAAATGCTCCTAATGTTAATATGTGAGGTGTCTGTCATTTTATCGTAAATAATTTGAATGTAATTTTTACTGTACGTAGCACTGTGTTTGTGATTTAATCAGTAGTCACTACTAAAGAACTACTGAGGTGAGCACAACAGAATTGCACGTTAAATGTCACATGTATTTCCCTTCGTTAGGATTAAAAATTCTGTATCAATTATTGTTTGCCTGGAATTTCTCTGCATTAAATCTACACTTATCCCTTCCTGCATTTAGCCCTGTGTTGATAATTCTAGCTGTGCTTTGCTGGGAGCTTGTGAGGCAGGTGGGTGTAACAGCACCGTGTTCTGGTTCTGTTACTCTGTTGGATGAACAGTCATTGCTAACTCTCAGTGAAGAAAGTGCCTTTTTGGTTGAACAGTAATAGGAATCTTTAAGTTTTTGCTTAATGTTGGAAGTGTAATTTTATTGCTAGGAATAGGTGTATTTTAATATTTGGTACTATAAGTTTTTCAAGTTTTCTGAAAGGGGAAAACTGTTTACTTTCTGTTTTGATGATCGAGCTTTCAGAATAATGTAATTGCTGGGTTTTTTTTGTTTTGGTTTTTTTTTTTCCCAGATGACATTTCCAAACATTTTTCTTTTGATAATTAATTATTAATGTCAACTGAAAAATAAATAACTTTACTGAACATCTTTTTTTTTCCCTAAATTGGTAACAGCTTCTTCAGTATTTTAGCTTCAAACAAAAGTGTGTTCTAGCTAAGATAAGGGAGAAGCAGTTATCCATTGAGTGGCTAGATCAGTCTGGAGTATTTATTCACTGAATGTATCTTCAGTAAATGCTTTATATGACACACAGTTTCAAAAGAGTGTTAGTGGTAAATTAAGAGGAGGAAATTTATGTGACAACTTTTGCATTTTTATGGTCTTTAATTCAGGGTAAATTGTTCAGTTTTTCCTGAGCAAAATTGAAATGAATGCTCTGTTTTAGTGTGTTTCTTCAAGCCACTTCTCTGTTAGAAGTATGTGAAGTATGAGATAGGCAGTGATAATGAAGAAACTAGCACTGCATGGGCACCTGGATGCACAGTTCTGATTTGAGTGGTTCTTTCTTGATCTCTGCAGTTCATGTTGCTCTTGTCACTAAGATTAGTAAAAAGCCGCCCTTACCACACTGCCCCCCTCACCCCCCCCCAAAAAGAACATATAATCGGATGAGCAAAAATCGGTGCATGACTGAGAAGTCACTTTTTTCTCTCCAAAAAGAAAGAGTAAAAAATGGTATTGGATCTTTCAACAGAAGTAATATTTCACATATAAACATAATTAAGCTTTTCAAACACTTTGCATCCCACCTTCAGATTCCAGTTAGGGGTTTTATCAAACTTGGAGGATATTGAGAATCTTCTTGGATCAGGTATCTGATAAATGTCTGATGGAGCCAGACATGTTTGTAATTCTGCACAAAAAGCGTAAGCACATTAGAAGGTCTTCATGAACTTCTGTGTTTGCAGATAGGAGGAGGAAGCTGGTGATTTTTAGGGTGCTTTTAACAATTACATTTATTATTGACACTGAAGCAAATCATAAACTGACTTCCTTGTCGGTAAACACAGGAGGTGTTGTTCAGTAACTTTGTTTTTCACTGTCACAAAGTTTTGCAAAAAACTTTGTTGTAACAATATTGTAGTTCTGAATTTAAAAAGCCCAAAACAAGCAACAAACAAACAAACGAAACCCAACCAAAAAATGCTCAACAAAGCAAAACCAATGTAGAAGCTGCTAGTATGTCACCCTTCTTGTCCATGCTGGTATTTCATTTCTAGACAGCTGTTGAATTCCATAATTGAATAATCAGTGGTGTTTCAATAGACTTTTTGAAGGCTATTCAAGAAGGGAGGGAAGTTCTATGACATGTATCACAAAGAAGAGAAAAATGTCTTTTAGCTGATTCTTTGTTTCTAAAGTTAATAAAATGTTTTAGTATTCAATATTTAATCCCCCTTCCAGCCTTAAATAGGATTTCATACTCTAAAATGTGTTACTGAGTTTAAATGTATTTTGGAGTTTGTTTTCTGCATAGATTGATAAATTAAATAGTATAATTGTGGTGCCAAAAACTATGGAGTCACAAACTGCCTGTGGATGTCTGGTGTCCTTACCTTCTTTATAAAAAAGATTCTCTCTGTAGATTATAGCAATGGAGCTTCACAGCATGAAAATCATAAAATCACCAGAATATAAAAATCTTCGCTGTATTCTTCAGTAGCATTCATGATACTGGGCAAATAATAACAGCAAAAGTTATACTTTTGATTTCCTGCTATTTATTACAAGTCTTTTATTTTAACTAAGCAATAGAGATAAGTTATTCAAGGAGCTAAAACCCAAAAGACATAGTACCTCTACCAAATTACCGTTGATCATTTAATGTGTTCGTGGGGTGTGTGAAATACAGATGTATTACCCTGTCTGACAGGAAGAATGAGCTGCAAGGATTTTCTGATTAGGAAATTCCAAATGTGGTATATGAGGGTCTCATTTTTCTTTTGGCATTTCCTAATTCATCATCATCACCATAATTACATTTTCACGCCAATAAAATTGTCCATAAAAGAACCTTCACGAAAAAAATGTTTTCAGCCTGGACTTCATTTAAAATGCTAGGTCCTTTAAGAATAAAGAAAATCGTGTGCTGACTTGTGCAGTTCTGCTCTCATTTAAGACCTGGTCCTCAGTCCAGTATTCAGCTTAACTGTAACCACTGGTTATTGGGTGGGTAAGTGCCTCCAGGCAACAGTTATGGTAGAAACTGTTAGATTGTCTAGTGCCCAATTCAGAAGTGCCCGCGTCATATATCTTCCCCCCATCTTTTGTCATGTATACACTGTAATCTGCCTTGGATCCTGGTTTCACTGCAGGGTGTAGGACTTGCCTCAGAGCACTGTAAGAAAGATGATTCAAACTAGAGTTGGGCTCCAGGTTCAGAGGTGGAAGGGCCAGTTCAGGACAAATTTGCAATGGACTCTCTATTACAGACAGGTGAAGACAAACGCTGATTAAGCTGACATGGTCCCTCAGGCCTGAGTTCTGACACCTCACAGCTTAGAGAGTGTTTTTTTATTTATTTATTTTTTAAATGGTGATTGAATGGTTAAAACTGAAGACTGAGTCATATGATCTAACACCTTGGCTGTATATTTGATGTGTTACTTGAGTAAGACTTGCCAGTCTCTCAGATATGTAAGGAAATGTGGAAGGTGATGTTGAAGGTGGGGGAGAGAGAATTAGCCCCAGCTCTCTTGTAGTATGTCAGAGTCTGCTCCGTCTGTTGAACAGTTTCCTCTTTAATGTTTCCTGCAGTTGTTCCTGCCGGTTTAGCCCATGTAATTGGGTGGATGGTAGCTTATATTTGGTTTTTCTTTTAAGCAACAGTTGCCTAACACTGGCTATATAAGCATTGCCATCAGCCCTACTGTGAGAGCTGAACTAATACTTCTAGAGAAACTTACAAGTGGAGTGAAGGCAAAAAATTACTACAAGTAATAGTTTGGGAGAATACAGGGACTGGAAAAAATAGAGTAAAATGAAAGAAGCATGAAAAAACCAAGTCTCTTAGGTTTCCTGCTTCCCTTGGCACCCATGGAACAGAATGACTGAAACAGCTTAGTTTTGTTTTAAAGTAGGACAGAGTTCTTTTAGGACAGAAAAGATGTATTTGACAAGAAATGGAAGCAAAAATGAGGAAGTTCCTGTCAGATAAGTGTTTTGTTTTTATTCCTGGAGATTTGGGACTAGCTTTATAATTCTCCAGTGATTGGTTTGCAAGCTTCTTGGAAGGAAACAGAGGTAGTTGGAAGCTAAATCATAGACTGTTTTGAAAGAGAGAGGGAGCTTAACATTTATGCAGAGAAATATGCAAGCCAAAATGAGGGAGTAGAGGGGGAGGATGGAATTGAAAACCAGCATTTCAGGCTAGTTAACGAAAGGGAGTTCTGAGAGCTGGGGGAGAGGTACACGCTAGCAAGTGCATGACATAATTAACAAGTTGGACTAAACATTTGGAATAAGTAGTTTCTGCATGTTTTCTTGCATAATAAAAATGCATCTAAAATTTTTTTTCAGCTAACACAGCTCATGTCACATACCAAGATTTCAAAAAGCCTACAGTTTAAGCATTAAATAAATATACATGTTTCTGAAGTAGGTATTTTCAGCAAACACACAAAGCATAAATGTGGCTTTAGGACCCTAACTCTAGCTCTTGAATATCTCCTTTTGTGACTTTTATTGCCTGCCATAAAAGAATGATTCATGAATTCCCTCTTTCTTCTTATTGTCCTTTGTGAATTATAAAGAAGTCACTTCTTTGCTGTGGTTTTTAACTGCTGTGTAGCTGATGAAAATAATTGGCAAAGGCAAGTAGTTTTCCCAGAACATTGGAGCTGAGTCGGACTCTGAAACTAAGCTTTGCTTACCTGTGGAGAGACAGGTCAATGTTTATTATGAAACAGGAGGTATACATTTTGACATCACATAAACAGGAGTTACTAGTTTTCTGTTACAGCTGTGTGTTTTCAATAGCTACTGCCCAGCTAGCTGTTAAGAGTAGCTAAAGATAAGATCAAAAGTCAAAGTTCAGAAGAGATCATTACTTTCAAGGACAGAACGAGATGAATTTGTTAGCCACTGCTTTATACCAGAAGCACTTCACTTGTAGTGACAATCTTGTATCGCAAGTGAAGTAGGTAAGGCCAATTACGGGGTAATAGAGTGCCACGTTTCCTATCTGAGTTCATATACTAGTTTGGCACGGCTGCCCACTGAAAATATGAAGCTATCATAGCATACATCTTTATTAAACAAAATGCCCAAGTCTCTTCTTGTAATTCTTGTATTAGGCAGATAACAAAATGAATTTTGTAAATATTTAAGTATTTGAATTCAAGCAAACTATGCAGAACTGAAATAATTTCTCATTAAAATTATAGTAAACAGTTTTTGCATCATTTTGCATGCATTCTGCTTTTCTTCAACCTATAAGAAGATTTTTAGAATGAGGGTTTGAACAGGTTAAACCAACTTTCAAGGCCAATCAGACTTCTTAAGAAGTTATGGATAAAATCTCAGGAAGTTCCCTTTTGCTTCTTCCTGTGTTTCAAACACGGGCTGAAGCTTCTGGTGCTTCTACTATGTTAACAGTGTGCATAATCTCTCATTTTAATTTTTTCCCCTTGTCTGAGTACATATTTCTGCCTGTGCTTGTAGAAAAACAAATGAAGAACTTTTACTCCCTTTCACTTTAGAAAATGAGGTTGAAATTAACCTGGTTTTAGAAGAAAATAATAGCTTCTTATTTCTGTCAATTGACCTAGCTCTGAATAGTGTGTTGCTGTCATGTGTAAATCCTAAGTGATGATACTGAATAGATTTGAGGTATGACATACAGAACTTCAAACTTTCCCATTATTTTACAGTAGCCTCTCAGAATTGTACTGTTTTTTTTTTCCACTACAAGTGTAAATCTATAATTAGAGGAAAACATGGCAAAAATCACAAAGAAAATGGCATAATATATATGACCTTAAGAAAGACAGACTTTTTTTATATAGTATGAATCTTTTTTCCTAGTTGAAAAAAATCTGCCTGCATATGGGTCTTGACAGTGAAATTTCTGTTACATAGGTAAAATGCTGACTTTTCAATTTCAAGTAAATTCTCACTGCTAGTAGACAAGTTACTTGATTATTTTGTGTCATCTTTTAGTGTTGTCTTAGGTTTTTCAGCATACACTTCTAAATCTTAATAGGAAAAGCAAGTTTTAAAACTACATCTGAAGAGTTATGAATGCAAAAGGAATTAGTAATCCTACCATATTTCCTAAGCAATTCTCCTATAAGACTAAATGCAGTTGAGAGGAGAAGGTGAACTTGGCTTTTCACAGCGACTTTATATGTGGCTGTTTAAACAAGCAGTGCTGTCATTTCTACTAAGAATTTCTGAAAGAACAAAATCATCTCTTGAGATTGATAAACAGCAATAGATAAAATACTAAGTGATGTGCTCAGTGGGGTACAGTTTAAATAGAGAAAATCTAATGGGAAGTAGCTACATTAGTAGCAGATGGATTTACTTCCTGAATCTTGATCTGAGTGGAAATCCTAGCTTACTTCAAATTTGTCTTCCAGATTCTTAGCCTGATAAGAAAGGTAGATAAAGCAATTTATTTACTTGGCTTTAGTGCTGTGATGATGTGTTTTGTTTAAACTTGCTATTGTTGTTTGATTTTTATCTAGGCTATTTTTATGATTCCTACAAATCCCCCTCCAACCTTCCGGAAGCCAGAGCTCTGGTCTGATGAATTCACAGATTTTGTGAAGAAATGCTTAGTGAAAAATCCTGAACAGAGAGCTACAGCAACACAGCTGCTACAGGTCAGTATTTAAGTTACTGAGGAAATGCAAGTTTTATGGCTTTTTTTCCTCTAGTCTCAGACCAGAACTGTTGTGAAAATTTCTAAGGGCAAATCGTATTTTAACTATTATCATGCCTTACTACTTTTCCACTTTGTGGTCTTTTCTCTGTCAGCTCCTGTATCTCTACCGCCATTTTATTTCTCCTTTGCTACTTCTAAAAATTAATTGCTCTTTATATAGTTTAGGGCTGGTTCTTGCTATTAAAGTTGGATCCTTTGTGGTTAGAGGCCCTCAACAGATCTTGGGATTTGGGCAAGCGTTAAGTAAAGGAATTGAGCCCAGGTTACCCCTCAATGTGGACCACCCATGGAGTATATTCAGTCTTTCCTTCTGGTCATGTCAAATTAAGCAGACTGTTTGCTCTGTGTCCTAGAAGGGTCTGATGCAGATGGACAGTATAACGTTTGTTCTTGGGCTAAGTTACACCAAGTGGGCACTTTTAAATTTGAGCCACAGTTGGTGGTGTGGACCTATGGAGCCAGGGCAGGGTGTGGCAGGCTTTTGCCCGCTCACTGACCTGAGCTTTTAGTAGCTGCAGAAATTTAAGTTGCATCTTTTTGGTACCGAGATAGAAATAAAACAGAGAAATTTCAAAGAACTACAAAAAACAAACGGGAGGGACTGATCTATCAAGAAAGATGTAGTCTTTGTGAAATGGACATAATTTTACAGGGGCCACACAATTTAGTGCATGGGGGAGAGAAAAAACACAAAGTTTTCTCCTTTGGCCCCATATTTGTGTTATCCACTGTCTTCTGGGCTGTCATAATAAGCCTAAAAGTAACTAAGGAAAAATAAAGAACAAAGGTAGTGAAGGGGGGGGGGGGAGATTTCTAGAAAAATTATAATAGGTTCCGTGATGATTGAAATGGAATCTAAAATTTCCTGTGAATAAGCTTGCTTTGATAATGAGACAGAAGTGAAAAATTTTGCGAAGTCCTTTGCTTCTTTTACTTTCCTGATTCCTAAATAGTTAAACTTTTGGTGGTAAATACTATTCTTAATTTTCTTTGTACATCAGTCTACATAACAATCTGTTCTGAGAATTCATCTGTAAGACATTCATGCTAGATTTATTCTGTCTCTAGCTAGTAATAGCCTCTTTTAAAATTTACCTTCCAGTGAACACCACTACAAGGAGAACATAAAAATTTTGCTAAGTAGTTTCCAGTAATAGATCATCAAATTAATAAGTCATGTTTTGAATATTTTATATTCCACACTGTGAGAACACTAAAATGTAGACTGCAAGGAGAGTAAAAATTGAAAATTACAGATTTTTGTATGATGTATGAATCAGTACTTGAGACCTTAAAGATCTGAAGTTCATACGGTTAGCTGAATACCGGCAGCTGGATAGAAGAGACTTGCATTCAAGTGTGCAAGTAAGAAAAAAAAGAAAAAAGCTTCAGTGTTCCTCTTTCTGTGTGCTTACTGGCCAGAAAACCAATACTGTTGCCTTTTCCCCCAGCTGGAATTTGGAGCACGTGTGATGGAGCTGGAGGTGCTTTAGGTGTGTGAGTGGGAATGAAAATACCGCTTGTGGGGAAAGATCATGGACGAAAAAGGAGAGTAATTGAATTAATATATCAAGGGAGAAGATAGATAATAAGTGTAGGACGCTAGGCTTCATCAATTCTGTTCTTTGTGGAACAATTTCCTAGTATTTAATAATACATTTCTGAGGTGCTTAGAGTTATGTTTTGCCTAAGTTGTATTTGCATATAATGATGCAAAAATCAGAATTTTTCTGACAGCAGGTGTTTACTAGACAGCAAAACGAATGTAAATGGTATCATGCGCATGTTGCCTTAAAGGAAGAAGTGAAGTTTTAAATGGCCTTGAATTAAAAAATACCTTACATTTAGCAGGAAGATTATTTTTTCGCTTGTTCCACATTTCAGCATCATAGATCAAGAAATGTTTTATGACATATAAAGTACAGGTTTGTTGAAGTAGGCAGCCATAATTGCTCTGCTTACAGCCACTAATTTATGCTGTCAGTTTGTTAAGATTAATTAAATTCTGTAACTGAATATCTGAAAAAGTTTGTTTTTCTATGTCAGACAATCACCACTCTATTTATTTACTACTTACTGCATGTTTCCTTTGGAAAATTATATCCTTAACTATAAAACAGTTGTTATATGATTACATTTGCCAAGACTTGCTGTTATTAAAAATAGTTAAAGTAAAATATCACTTACAAAACAACTAAAAGGTATTGCATGTTATATTAGTGTAGATTTTAATTATTGTGTGATGTAAAATACTATTTATCACTGAAATCTGTGGTGTTGAATGATACTTGTAATTATATCTGAAGCATAACTATTGTAATGATGTTATATAATTTAATGATTTATTTTTTTTTTCCTAGCATACATTTATTAAGAATGCCAAGCCAGTTTCAATTTTAAGGGACCTGATCACTGAAGCTATGGAGATAAAGGCAAAGCGACATGAGGAGCAGCAGAGAGAACTGGAAGAGGAGGAAGAAAATTCGGTGTGTACCTTTTTTTCCTGTAACTATCTGTACTTTATAGATAAGTTGCTGGTTTTCCTCTACTTCCTGTACTTGTGCTCAAATACTTTTCTTTACCAGGTTTCTACCTGGTTTTTAGCCTATGAGGGCTGAATATTCCACTGTTATTTATGATGAAAAATGCTCTGTGAGTAATGCCATATGAGCAGCTTTCAGCACTATTCCATGAGATGTCCTAGTAAAAAGTTTTTCTAGGCGGTGGGAAAAGAAACCATGTCAACTGTAGCTGTTCAGACTAACATAAAAAAACCAAACACACCAAACTGTTAAGATTCCACTTTCACATACAGGTTTCTAGACAAGTGGTTTAATTTTCAGTTCAGGGCACTTAGCTTTTTTTTTTGTTTGTTTGTTTTTTGTTTAATACACAGGATAGTCAGTTATGCACAGTAAGTGGTGATTACGGTATGGTTTGAATCAAGTTGCATCTATAAAGTGGGTGACTGTTTCATTCTTCACATGATGTTAGCATATGTTTGAGGAGAGAAGCAGGTCATGTGATAAATAGGTTGTATTTAGAATTGTTTGGCAATGTTAGGAATAAGTCAGTGTTCCTGGCATTATTACTCTCCCTACATGATTTATTTTAGGGCAGTCATGTGCAATGCAGCAGTATGTGCTTCAAAGAAGTGTATTGCCACACATACGAGAGCCAAGGTCATTCGGGAGTAACACACAGAGAAGATGGAGATTGGAATGTTAGTAGAAATCTTACAGCTTTGAGCAAATGGAAAAGAGCAGTGCAGTAATGCAGTCTGCCCTATCCCAAATTGTAGAATCCTTGTTATGTCTTTCAGAGTATTAGGTGATGATCTAATATATAGGAATACTTTTCAAGCAGTTCTGTGGAGTGTTTTGTAACCCAACAGACAGTGTGGTCTTTTGTTTGCTGGAAGTTTTTCTATTCTAAGAGTACGTTATAAGAGTATTGATAGCTTGTGTTTATAAAGATGGTTTACTCTGGATTGTATTTGCTCAGTCAGTAGTAAAACAGGTAGGGATGGTTGAGGTTATTTTTTTTACATTAGGAAATATTGCCTGTGTGGAGATGTGTGACTTGACGTGCAGAGTTGATGTTTGTGACTTGATATATTGAATAGTTGATCTCTGAAGAGACTGATTTATTACTGACATAAAAACCTAATGTCTTTACTACCATGTTTTCCTCCCTACTATTGCCTTCTGAACTGTAGACCTCAAACACTTGGGCGTTGTTGATGTATTTTACATTAACCCAAAATTAGGTATGACATGTAATTACTTAGTCTGAGGTTCAGTTTGGGAATCAGATTGCCAGGCACGGACGAAACAATCCACTCCAGCCCAGTATGTGGTGTACACCTTCCCTCTCCCGCTACTGGGTGGAAGGGTACAACACAACTTTGATCCACCTCAACTGAAGAAGCATTTAGCAACTCCTCATGCTTCTTGCATGGGTGCAAAAGTTGGAAGGTAGCACTGCACTTTCTTTCCCCACTGCCCGCCCCGATAATACAGTGTTTAGTGTTTTAGTTTAAAGGAACCTCAGATCCAGGATTGGGGCAGGAATCTGTTATTTGTGTTACCATTGCAGTAGATGGGAGTTTTGCCATGTACTTTTGTGGTGAAGTCAGGGAACATTTGATGAGTTAAAAAGACAGCAAGACTCTGCTTGTCACTAAGTGTAAAAGATAGGTGCCTCAAGTCTGAAAATAACAGAAGTATCTTTGGTTAGCAGGGCTGAGAGCAGAATCACAGAATAGTTGAGGTTGGAAGGGACCTCTGGACGTCATCTGGTCTACCCCCCCTACACAAGCAGAGCTACCTGGAGCTGACTGCTTAGGACCGTGTCCAGACAGCTTTTGAGTAGCTCCAAGGAGGGAAGCTCCACAACCTTCCTGGGCAGCTTGTGCCAATGCTTGGTCACCTTCACAGTAAAAAAAGTGTTTCCTGATGTTCAGAGGGAACCTCCTGTGTTTCAGTGTGTGTCCACTGGGCACCACTGAAAAGAGTCTGGCTCTGTCTTCTTTGCACCTTTCCTTCAGGTACTTGTACAGATTGATGATGTTCCCCATGAGCCTTCTCTTCTCTGGGCTGAACAGTCCCAGCTCTCTGAGCCTCTTCTCACAGGAGAGAGGCTCCAGTCCCTTAATCATCTTCATGGCCATTCATTGGACTCTCTCCAGTATGCCCATGTCTCTCCTGTACTGGGGAGCCCAGAAGTGGACCCAGCACTCTAGGTGTGGCCTCACCAGTGCTTAACAGAGGGCAAGGATCACCTCCCTTGACCTGCTGGCAACACTCCTCCTAATGCAGCATGGGATACCATTAACCACCTTTGCTGCAAGGTTGCATTGCTCTTAAAAATAAGTGCAGTTGTAGTCTATGGAAATGCTAAGTCTGTAATTTTTTACTTAGACTTAACAGAATTTTAGGGGCTGTAATCATATACCAGTTCATGAGCATCAAAAAACCCAGAAGCGGAAGTCAGCCTCCCCTTGAAGAAATAGCTCTTAAATATAAGGCAGAAGGTGAGAATGGATGACAGAGAGGCACAGGCAGAGGAGATATAAGATTAGTCAGCACAGGAAGCTCGGCATTAGCATACCTTGCGCAATTTTTTTTCAGGATCATGATATAGAGGATTTTTAAAGGACAGTAATGACAGTCTTGCAGAGGGCTAGAGGCACCCCTGCTGGAAGTAGCAGGAGGCCTGAGAAAAGAATAAATGGGTTGGAAAATATGACAGGTGAGTAATGGAAGAGGGCAATTTGAGACAGAGCTGACTTCTCAGTACGGAATGAAGTGATGGAATAGGAGAAGGCCATGAAAGGGGGCTTCAGCGTAATGAAAGACAGAAGGGGAGAAGCTGGAAAATGAACTTCTGTAGTTGTATTACCTTGAGTGGTGGGATCACTAGATGAGACTTTAAGATCACAAATAGGCAAGAAGGATGAGACAGTCTGGATAAAAACTTCAGCAATGTGGACATTTTGAAAAGAAGGATATGTTTGTTAAGGCAAGCCCTTTGTACTGCTGTACTTGTAAAAAACTTCAGAATTATTTAAAAAAATAGTAAAATATATTGAACATGCACATTATGCTGTATAGTATCCTTGGAGTTAATTATTGAAGTCCTTTTAGAAATAGTTTTATCATCCTTAGTAATTTGTTGTCTTGTACTCCTTTTTAGTTACAGGCTATAATTGATTAACTAAAACTAATAAATAATACCAAATGATGTTTGCAGGGGATGTTGAGAGAGATGGATCCTGGATATTGAGTGCATAATATATGGCATTTGTACATAATTACATAAGCCCTTGTGGTTGCATTATTGAGCTAAGTAGTTTGCTTCCTCAGCAAGATAAGCTGGCTGTCTCTATGGGTCTATTTTAATGCAAATTAAACTTTGTGAAAGGTGGACTTAAAGTGACACTGAAGGTAGGCTGAATACAAAGCACAGAAGAGATGAATGCAAACTATCCCTTAATATTTTAGAGCATAAGACAAGTTTAAGAGTTCAAATGGGTGGTTACTGCATATTACTAAGGGGTGGTAACTGCTTGAACTATGCATTCTAATTCTGCTTAATAGGTTATTGTAACTGTTTTTCTTTGGGAAAAACACAGAAAGGTTAATCCTTACAATCATATGTCTGTTTTGTTTGCTGTGAGAGAGGTCCTGTAGTAGACTAGGCTACACAAATAGTCTGTAGTAAAATTCATTGTGGGGTAAGGTAAGTCAGGCTGTCTTATATTTGCTACAGACCTATGTGTGTGTTTGAAGTGACAGTAATTCAGAGGATGTGTTGCTATACCATGGTAAGGTGGCTAAGAGTTTAACTGTAGTTCTCCAGCAAAGGCCAGCTTTGCTTATTGCAGAGAAAATGGATATATTTTTTTTTAAATAGTTTGTGTCATTCTTAAACTTCAGTAGGAGGAAGGAATAGATGTCTTTGAGCTTGGAGGAAGTTCCAAATGTAGAGAAAGACCATGTGCAAAGATAAGAAGAAGCTATGCCACATGTAAGTGGAGCAAACAAAAGGGAAGTACTAGCTGGTGCTGCTGGCAACGTGGGAATTGGTGCTTGTCAGTGTGATAATTTCATATTTTTTATCCTGATCGTGGATAGATAAATTTTGTTACTCCTAGAGATTATTCTGGAGCAGTTTTGTGCCCTTTTTCCCCTTTAGCTCCATCAGCTTTATTGAAGGAAGACTATAAGCCACCATGTATTTACTGCTGCAAAAATATCTTGTAGTGGACAAGAGGATGTCCAGGTATTTTCGCTGTAAGGTTTGTATTCAATAGTTAAACTTTTGAAAAAGTTTGCTGTTATAAAAAGATGAAGTAAAAAGGGATTTTTGTTCCTATTGTAAAAAAGATTTTTGTTTATGTTGTTCTATGCTGTTGAGGTGTTTTAATTCCCTACATTTTCATACGTTTTTATGATTCTAAAAAATAATCTATGATAAGGTTTGTAATTAGGGTGAAATTTTTTTGTTAAAACTGTTAATGTGATATTCGGTAGTAAGTATGACTTTTGCTATCAGTAAATATATGCCTTTAATAATTTTGTATTGCTTGGTAAGCCTTGAGTGAAAAAAGTTTGGAAATACTTAGCTTTAATAAAAAAAGTGAGGGTACAAGTGAATGAAATGAAGAATGCCGATGGTGAGGAGGAGGGATTTCCTTGTTGACAAATACAGTTTGTCAAAACTCCATGTTTGGTAGTGACCTATGAATAGCTTTTGTGTTGTCACAATGCAGAACTAATCTTGTTCTGAACTGGTTTTAATAATTGTTTGGTTGTAATACAGACTTCCATGTCTTACAACTGAGTTTCAGTGCAGTATATCATTGTAAGAAATTCCAGGTTCATTTGAGAGATGACACCAGCATCTTGTTCAGTTGCAGTCACTAAAGGTTCTGATCAGTTAAAAGCACAAAACCAGCCAAACTAGGAAACAGGAGGGCAAACTGTTACAATTTTTTTATTTAATGAGAGAATTTTTCTGTACCATGTTTCCTAAGTGCAATTTATTTATGTGCTGCATGCTACAAGACTCCTGAGCAACACGTAGGTGTGATTGAGGCCTGAATTAAGTGAAACTCTGGACAGCAGAGGTTTTAATGTTTAAAGCATACTAGCAGGGATTGATCAATAGACCCATAAGTTATTAAAGGAAACCAGGATAAAAACCAGAAGAATAAAATGAAAGCATTGGAATATTTGTGTTTGTCATTTTAAAAAAACCAAACAAACAACACCATCCCCCAAAAGCCCCCAAGTCAATTGGAAATAATGCTTAATTTCAAAATAAGCTCAAACGTTGTGTCTTTCATTGAATTTGGAACTTGTTTGGGGAACTGCCAGAAAAACAATAAATCGATTCTTTTTATACTTCTGAGTGCTTATTCTTCCCCTTTTGGAAAGGGAAAACAGATAATGTAAGTGCCAGTTTGGTGTACTGTAGTGGATGAAGTTAGCAGTCCACTGGTCAAGTATAAAGATAAATAACCATTGCACATTCCTCCTTCTTATGTACCAGTTTTCACAGAACCCTGAAGAAATACAGGGCTGCTTGTGTGTAGTTTGCAGGACTACACTAACATACAGTTCAAATGATAATACAGGTTTTTATAAGCTAACGTGCAATGATGGCAGCAGTTCTAGAAAGAGATAATGACAGTCCCTATGTTACCTGGTGTAGTAGTAGTGACAGTAAGTCATGCGTATATTTATTCATCTTTTAATATCTATAAATGTTTTCAGATTGTATTGGAATTGGAGTTGGAAAGTAATAGCCACCTAGAACATAAATTTTGGAAAAAAACACATTAAAAGTGGATTTTCCCCAATGATATCACTGTGAAGTCCTCACCGTAGGAGTGCAAAGGCAGACTCAAACCTGGAGAAATGCATACTTAGTAACACCTAAAAGCAAGAGCAAATACTGATGTTAGTGTTAAGTAGAGTCTATCAGTGTTAAAGGTCTCTCATGGGCAGTGAATTGAGTCCATATATTATTGAAAAAGAATGGTTTCAGTTAACCTATTGGGGGCTTGAATTTACTGATCTAAAGCACCAAGAATTCCCTATGTAAGGCAAGAGCAGTTGCGCACATTATTCACTGATACGTGTTTTGGGACTCATGAAGAAGAAAGGTGTAAAATGTTCTAACTATGATGTTCCTTTTGTTAGGAAACCAGATTTAACCCTAACAGTTACATTTGAGTAAGTTTTTATAGCTTTAATTCCCTCTTAAAGCCATATATGTATTGTAATGGGCACTCAGGTTATAAGTGACGTGCATGACTAAAAGTAGGATGGAGAGGAGCGGTGGTTTTGGAGAATTAATCAGACGCAAAGATTTCACAGTTAGGTACTTAGTTTTCAGAACTGATTCAGGTTGTTTTCCTTAAAGTGAAGAAGAGTCACATCCCTAACATTGATTCTAATTTTTCATTTTTACCACTGTCTGTAAACATTTT
>JAVKLA010000027.1:29906394-29937511 GCA_034782735.1 Sagittarius serpentarius | reverse complement strand
GTATAGGAAGTTGACAGTTGTAATGTAAATATTTTTTGCTCTTCAAGACTTCCTATTATACAGCTGTAAATAAATGGCCAGGTTGAATACAGTCTTCGTGTCTGTATCCTTCCAGAGAGAGATAATATCATTACAAATAGTGCGCTCTGAATTGATTTTATGCCTGTTAGGAGAGCTGCTCATGTGATGAGAATGCCTTCTGACAAACTGACATGTTTTGATAGGTGCTGGGGTAATTGTACAGATTTTTTTAATTAAGCAAAAATTGCAAGTGGTGTATTCTAAAGAAGGTTAATCCCAATATCAAAGTTTAAATGTTAGTTTAGGCATTACTAAACATGACCAATCTCTTCTCTCATGCATTTTTTGAAACGTGATGTGAATTGGATGCTGGGGCTGGGCAGCTGTATTATGGGAATGTAAAGTAACTCGTTGCCTGGCAGCTCACAGGAAACATGTCTAAATATTTATTTCTGTGGATCTTTAAAGGAATGAGCTAACAAGCAGCTCTTCCTGTATGTGTTCTTTTACATTTTGCCTCTATTATGTGAGTAATGCTTAATTATTTTAGAATATTCTCACAAAGAATTACTGCTTCAGTACTCCATTTTTGTTTTTCTTAGGCACTTAGTGGTTGACAACTATCAACAACTTAGCCAACCATCAATAATAAATTATTCCTATATGTAGGCTTATTTATTCATTCATAAAAAAGTTTCTTTGGTTAATCATATATTATGAGAAGTTGGCATCTGTCTTTTGAGACAGTAAGAAATAATTGCTATAGTTATTCCTTTATATTTTTACAATATTTTTATAGTTATTTTAAAGGAACTAGTGAATCATTTGACTTACTCCATATTTTAAATCTGGTACACCAGGCTGTATTTTTCTGAAGGTTTTTATATTTACTTTCATGCATCTTTCATGTGTTTGTATGTATATGATATATCTATGTATCTGTCTATATATGCAACTTTGCATGACAGTGTTAAAACTTTCTGTTCTAATAGCATTTTTCCTTTAAGCCAAAGAACACTTGACATACGTGCTAATTAAATTTGATGGCAGTCCTTTAAGTGTCCTGAAGTTAGAAATATGTAAAGATGACCTTGTCAAATGAAATACAGCTAGCTACCCAAGGGGCATAAACAGCTTTTTAAGAGTGTATTGTTAAAATCCACAGCAACTTAGAGCTAAAAATTGATTACAGGAAGAGTAAACATAGGAAGGTAATTATGCGCAGCAAGTCATTGTTACTAGGTATATCAATTAGAAGGAGGTAGAAGACAAGCTTAAATGCTGTTTCGTGACATATGTCTGTTGAATTTGATGGGATATGAGTGTGTAGTGAAAGTTAAGTCTTTCCCTGTTTTGCTGATGGGTCTAAGCTTAAATGTGTGCTCAGTATTAAGCATATACTCTGGTTGTAGTTGGGCTTTGTACGTGTTAGGAACTTTTACAAAATCCTTGTTCTTGACCAAACTATATTACGTGTTTATGTAGCTACTACTGTGCTTTTACAAAAAGATAGCTGTGACTACAGCCACGTTTTTCAAAGGTGATGATGAGGTGTTAATAGTAAATGAAATTATTTTACAGGATACTAAATTTTGCCAGCATGTAAATCTTCCTTTAATGTATTGCAGCCTAGTTAGCTGTCTTTGGTGCCCTCTAGTGTTCTTTTTACATGCACAAACCACAGTTAGAGATTTTAAAGGCAAGCTGCCATATTTGCTTGTCTTATTTGGTTTTTTTCTTTATCAGTCTTGATCCCTTTTTTCCCTATGAATGTTAAAAATGCAACAGAAAAATCCATTAATCATTGTCACCTTGGCTCATTCGCTTCTATTGTGATGTAGACTCGGGTATGATGTGCAAGGCCATCTTTTCTGAGAAAACTTCTTGTGTAACGATGAGATCTTTTATATTACAAGCATATTGTGAAGCCTTGTGTGTTGTTTCCACTGAAGTCTTTTTGAATTTGCTGTCCTGATAATCAAGTCTCTATGATTGCATTTTCACGCTTTAAGGGTTGGTTTTGTTAATCTTCTAACTTATTTTGCTCCATAAGGAGATCCAAAGAGTTAGTCCCATAAGGTTGCAGGGTATTGGCAATGTTTCACTTGTACTTGCTTTACATTATAATGTTGTTCAGAGTTTCTGTAGTTTACTGCCATTTGTGTAGCACTTCAACTAGAGTTCTTGCTCGTGCGCTCCTTCTGTTGCTGTATAGTCGTGTATCAGAAACCCCTGTCAAATACAAGTTTGGTGCTTATTACTTGTAAACAAGAGAACAGCAGACAGTTTAATTCCAGAGTTAGCTGTTTTTATTGCTTGATTCTTGGATCTATTTTCATAAACAGTATAAGAACATGACACTTCAGCTTTAATATCTTATATTTTTTTCCTGGTTAAAGTTGAGAATGTGTTTGTTTTTATTTAATCCATGAGTTTACCTTTTTTAACAACAGATCAAAAGTTCTACATCAATATTTACGAACTCTAAAGCACAAATCAGAATTTGTACAAAGGAATCACTTTCATCTCCTGTAAGTGTGCACTTACATAACTTGAATCTACTGGATATTTTTACTTTTTCAGCTCCAGTATAGTCTACTGCAATATTAGCTAAATCTCATATTTGTGAGAAAAACTGGAATGATAGTTCTGGAAACAATCTGGCTTAAACCACAAAATTAATTATTCTGGGGTGTGCGCAGGCCCCAGGAAAGTTTTATATTGCTTTCTCTCAGTACCTCATTCCTGATCTAGGGAAAACACTGTTGATCAAAATTGTCGTGTACTTCCCTTCTTGGGACAACTATTCTGTTAGTACCGAGGTGGGTTTTTGTGATCCTTAGTCTTCTAGGTACTAGAAGATAACTGTTCTCTTTGCCGAGAGACAATAGTAAGATAAAGGCTTTTGACACTCTCAGACTGGAAAATGAAATGCTATTCTTTGGAACAAATCCAGATACTTGATTTGACTGAAGAAATAAAATATCAGTTTTTTTAATGAAGCAGAAGATACAAAAATGGTCACTTAGGACTCCATTTCATACTTGCTCATACTGTGAGCCGTCACTTTTTTTCACTAACTTCTAAAATAAAACTTTTAAGCTTCAGGAAAGTGTTTCATTTCTGATTTCGATTTTAGTAAGTTTGGGACCCTATGCGCTGCAAATGCATATTAATATTAGTCAAGCAAATCTGTAAATGAAGTGTAACTGTGCCTTAAACTCAGGGATTTCCCTGCCTGTATGTTAGAGATGCGCGCTTAATAGGAGAAATAGCAGTACATTGTGAGGCATTTTGCATTGTGCTGCAGTAGAAGCATGTGGAAATAATAACTTAATTGTTCTGGCATTTTTAAAATGCAATGCAAAAAGACACTTTTGGACTCTACTTTCTGAGTACTTTTGTTAGAAAGGGAAAAATATAACTTGCAGAAAACACTGGGGTTAGCAAGAACATTGGGGGGTGGGGGGAGTAAAGAAAATTAAAGTTGCCACCAGGAGGAGCAGTACCAAAATACTCTCATTTATTTACTGGCACAGTCCTCTAGTGCTGTAACTGTAAACTATCTGTATCCTTGGGAATATCATAATTTTTTTTAAGGGTAGGTTACTAAATTTAGTGTATTAGAATGCAACTAAAAAACCCAGAAAGAATGCAGATGAGAACTTTAATATTTTTACAAATTATAATCCAGAAAATAATGATTCTTTTGAAATTTTTAATCACAGATTTAGGTCTGTATCCTGGTTTCAGTATGTCATGCTGTTAGCCAGACTCTCAGAATCAAAATTAGATCTATTTTTCTGTCTTTTAGTTGAGACGTAATGGAATAGTTCTCAGGAGCTGGTGTATCAGTATTACTACTAACTACAGTTCGCTGTATCTGCTTAGACCAACCATTAGAGAAACAGTCAGGCAACGTAGCTGGCTCGTGCACCTATGTCTAGAGGCAAATTGTCTGCTGTGTCAGGGAATAACAGGAAAGGAAAGGAGGGAGTTCAGTGAGAAACAGAAAGTGCCAGACCTTGTAGGTTTTTGAGGTTTGGGTTAATTTTTAATGGTCCTGTCCCATCCCCGTCCCTGCCCCTGCCCCCCTGCCCATTACAGGTCTCTTCATAGTTAAAAATTTTAAATATACAAAGCAATACAAAGATTCAGGAAAAAAGGGAAATTTGTTAGTAGGTGAAATCTTGTTTTAATGTTACATGTAGCAAGAAACATGTTATTTGTAATGGGCAAATTAAAAAAAAAAGTGATATACAAGTCTTTCAAGCTGTGTAGCCAGACTATTTTGCTAATCAGGGATAGAATTCATTTATAAATGAACTCAAGTGAAGTTTTGACACAACAGAGGAAATGCATGCATATATGGTTATAAAACTGATGAAAGTAGCATTTGTATTTAAAATTTAAAAATTTGACACAGAGTGACTTCACAGTGATGGGTATTATTTCTTATGTAATCAACAAGGAGAATGTTTGTTTGTTGTTTGTTTTTTTTTCCCCTTGGGTAATAGATTTTACTCATACAGAAAATGCGTGTAGTCCATCATGTTATTCCTATAATGCTGTGGTGATGTGCGTATAATCTAAATCAGACTTAGGAAGGCAGTGGGGTTTACCATTAATGTTTTCAAATATTGGTATTCCATATGAATTTTGTAATTCATTAACTGGATTGTCATTAGTTCTCTGTTTCACATTCCTGGCCCATTATTGTCACAGATTCAAAATGCTACTGTATGTCTTCATTACATGAGCTCGCCCACCCACTTGGTGGTTAAGTATGTGCTCTACAGATATTTTTCTACATAGTATCAACAAGTTATTTTGCTCAGTCTTGTGACAGAGACTTTAAAGAGAACTAAATACTTAAAGTAAGCCAAGTTGATTTTCTGAGGTGGACTTCCAAAACTATTTTGGAGGATGGTTTACTAGCGAAATTGAACGTGAATCTGTCATCTGGGTGCTGTGTAATATAAGATGCTGGGCATGATATTTTAGTTAAGGGTGATCAGCACAAATCCTTGGTGATAGTCCATTGCAAACCAACCAAATCACTTTCTATAAATTGTGGTACTGATTTTGGAACCCAGGGAGGTATAGTGGGTCATGAAAATCACTGAGATATTCAAAACTGGATGCTGATGTGAAGTGGGTGTGTGGGCCACGTTTCTGTTATTTCTACCCTGCCATACATCTGTGAGAAAGAAGAAAGTTTTTACTCTTCCTTTACATGGAACGTTTTTTATTTTTTAATTTCTTTTGAAGTTTTAAACCTGGAAGTCTAGCAGTACAACTGCTGATATAAAACTAATGAATAAGCATCTAAATGATTGCTTCTTAACTTTGTTTATTTAAATGATCTGCTGCATTCTGGCAAATGTTTCTCCATAGGATGAAGATGAGCTGGACTCTCACACCATGGTGAAGACCAGTTCAGAAAGCGCTGGTACCATGAGGGCCACAAGCACGATGAGTGAAGGTGCTCAGACAATGATCGAACACAACAGTACTATGTTAGAATCGGACTTGGGGACCATGGTAATAAATAGCGATGATGATGAAGAGGAAGATGGGACCATGAAAAGTATGTTGTTAACTTTTCTTTTAATAATGTGTATGTTTTCTCATACTGCGTGAGAACGTTGTATCATCAGTGGCATTTAAGTGTCAAGTTCTGTGGTTAAAACAGGGGGAGAAGGGTGTTTGTGTCTCTAAGTTCTCTCTATAGTTTGTGGAGAAAAATACAGTGGGAGATTCAAAGCAGAAGCCTGGGTTTGGTGTGTTGCTAAGCCTCACAGGAGGACTCTAAAGTGAGCCTTCTGTGAATTGTCCCTTCTGCTGCTTGTCTCTTGCTTTTTGCCTTCTGTCCCACGTACATCTAGACCAGTTCCTTGGAGGTAAACTGAAGTGATAAGATTATGTGAGAAGCTGCTGCTTCAATGTCAGTGGTGCTGGGGACTTGTCTTGACTCTTCACGGGTTCAGCAATCAGTACGCATCTTGCTGCAAAATTGTTTTGTAACTTATGATCAATTAGCAGATTTTTATAAGTGAGTTATTATTTGAACATTTGCTGGAGTGTAATTCAATAACGCTTGATTTAAGGCAATCATCAAAAGATTGTTGAAACCTAAGTAAAAAGTCCAAACTGACTTCAGCAGCATGCAAAGGAGCATGTAACAAAGAGGAAAAAAATTTGCGAACGTTTTGAAGTATAAAATTGTAAGTTACACTGAAATATGCATAAATACGTATTTGTTAAATAGTTACATACTGATGTGCTCATTATTTGGCTGAAGACTACTGCAGAATGAGGCCCACTGAATTTAATAGACTTATTTACTCTGGGCAGCATCAACAGATGAATCTAACTCAAGCTGTAGGTGCCTGGTTTCATGAGGCACATCATGATGTTTAACTCCAGGCAATTGTTTGGGGGGTGGGGTGAGGTAATATATAAAGCTAATGTCTCAAGAGTGGAAATCAGTGCCAAATAACTAACTTTCTAGAATGCTTTATAGCAAACAAAGTTGAATTTGTGTTTGCACATATACACCTGATGTAATTTGTGCAAGATTAGCTGGAAGTGCAAAGCAGGAATATGTTTTCTTTGCGGTTTAATGTACAGCAAACTAGAAGGAAGGAGGGGTTTGATTTTGTTTGTTTGTTTGTTTAGGAGCTTTTTTGTGGTTGGGTTTGTTTTGTGTTTGGGTTTTTTTGGTGTTTTGTTTTGTTGTTTCTTGGTGTTTTGTTTTTTTTTTTTTTTAGTGTTCTTAGCAATAAGATAGTAAACATACCTGTTGATAAGTGATTAGTTTAAGTAGGATGATTCACCGCATGAAGACACTCAGTATGTGCTTTAATTTGTTTTTGTGCTGAAACAGAGTATTTGCCTATTAAACTGTGAGGCTAATGGAGAGTTAATACAAGTAATCTCAAACTCATCAATTTCAACAAGTTAAAGAAAAGATCAGTGATGTAAAAAAAAAAAGGGAAAGATATTGCAAGCAAATTTGGAGTAAAGGATAATAAAGTAATTCTTAGGGTGGAAGTATGATGAAGTAGGGTTTACTGCAGTTTCTATGCAGCCTGTCAAATCACTTCAGGCTTAATAAGCAATTTCTGTGTAAGTAGATTACCAAATCATACAACACTAACTTTGTAACTTTCATATGTGCTGAGAGGAAATATCTGTTAGTATGCCAAACAGATCAAAAAAGTGTCATTAGGTTTGCACTGCAATCACTTAACTGTGTCCTGTTTGTCTGCTATGTTGCTGGAGACATTGTTTTTAAAATGTACTGTTATTTTCAATTTTTAATTGATTCCAGTAACAATCTGTGGTTAGAAAGGGAATTACCTTTGTGTACCTTGGCATTTAGTCAGTGTAATTCTTAAACGCATTCTTCTATCTTGTCGAACAAGAATATATGAACTTTGGGACAGCAGGCTTCCTTCCCCTCCCTCACCCCATAGGTGACTGTCTTGAGACATGTAACTCCAGTGAAGGAAAGCCAGCAAACTGAAGGTAGCCTGATGGCAAGCTGGCAGGCAACAGGTTTGGTTCCAGTACTTACTTGCTGAACTTTCTTGTACTTTGCATTAGACATGCATTGATTAAAAACTAGGAATAATTCAAGAATGGGACCTCCACATCTGTCAGCTGAAAATAAATGTAATTCATGTCCACTGTAGCTGGTCCTCCTCTGGTTCTGCGATTCATGTGCTATTGGATGAAACAGGAGCAATAGCAAGTGTCCTAAATAAATGTCAGCAGGAAGGGACATACAAATCCTTGCTCTCCCTGAGAGGCAAACACAGATTTTGTTCTTCTTTGTGCTTGACAGACACAAGATTTTGGAGATTGGTTGCTTTTCCCAAGGTACCTTTGGAGGCAAGGTGGGCACTTTCTAGATGTTTGTGTGATTTGATTATAATAAATCAGAACAGGTAGCTTAAAAGTGCTCTTTGATACTTCTGAATAATAGAACATTGCAAGCAAGAAGTTTGAGAAATAAACTTAGTGAACTAGGGAAGAGGGATTTCACTTCCTTCCTAGAGACACAAAATATTTATGACAAACTTTTTTTAATTGCTCTTGTGTTTAGTTTCATGGTTTTTTTCCTTCTGCCTTTTGTTTCCCTGCTCAAGGACAAAATGAGAAACAATAATAAGTTTTTATTTATAAGTGCCCATGCTTAGAGGCCTCTGGGACCCATGACAGAAAATAACCAAAACCATATTTTTTTTTCACAAATAGGGAATTGTGCCTGGATAAAATTGGGATTTGGAACAAAAAGAGGCCTATCATCCTACCCCAACATACAGTATACAGGCTAGCAATAAACAACATTTATGCCTTCATGCTTAGTATGCCTGTGCATGCTCTGAGCAGAGACTATGTGGTATGTACCTGGAAGGAGGGAAGAAAATGCAGAATACAGAGAGGTGAGAGGACAGAGCTTAACTTTAGGAGGTTTAACGTGGAGTGGAAGAAAGAGTGGGAGTGATGGAAGGTAGTACTACTTTTGTTCAGCTGCCTGGATTCTACTTAACTTTCATGTAGAAGCATTTTCATATCTCAATTCAGAGACCAGTGTTCAGACCAGCTTCCCTGCATTTCCTTTGTGGCTTTTCGGCAAGGCTTAGTGTTAGGGCTTTCTGGTGCACCAAGAGTACTTCTGATTGTTCTGCTTTCTCCTTTTCAGTAACACTGCCCGTTTCCGTTTCTTTTTTCCTGTTAAATTTGTATTTGCCATCTGCTTTGGGCTGGAAAACTAGTTGTCTCTTCTTGCCATTTCTAACTGTTGCTTCAGAGTTCAGTGAATCTTCTAGATAGTTCATGGTTGGTAATTAATATATCAAAAGAAGAGGACAGTGAACTAACGAGGTGGCATTTGACAGATAGAATGTAGAAAAATGGTCAGGTTTTTGTTTTATTATTGCCCTATAAGGAATGATTTTTTAAGTTTAGTCAGTATAATTTTTAAACACGTTCTTCCTTCTTATCAAACAGAAGAATATAATCTTTGGGACAGCAGGCTTCCTTCCCCTCCCTCCTCCCCCATAGGAGACTGTCTTGAGACCTGTAACACCAACGAAAAAAAGCCAGCAAACGAGGTAGCCTGATGGCAAGTGTGGTTTCATCATTCAGCTGGCAAGTGACAGGTTTGGTTCCAGCACTTACTTGCTGAACTTTCTTGTGTTATTTTATTATGGGATCCTTGATTACATCGCGACATGCACCATGCTGTAGAACCTACATTTTGAAACGAGAAATAATGAGTTGGTTTTGGTTTTGGTTTTTTGGGGTTTTTTTTTTTGGTGACTTCAGTGCATCCAGTGTAAGAGATTGTGCCATACTATAAGTCAGTCTCCTCTGTGACAGGAGGTGGATGCTTGGGTAGCTCTGCAGTGATGCTTTGTAACTCTTAGGAAGGCCTAAGTCCCACAGACGGTTTTTCCGCTGAAAAGCAAAAGCTATTGATACGTGTTTTGTAACAACCTATGACCCAGGTCCTATAGGAATTCAGCGAGCCAGCTTAATTGTGGGCTGGTTTCAGTGGTGCTGTAGCCTGGGCATTGATACTTCATGGATGTAGTTTTGTTCAAGCATGTTTACTCTGCCCACATTAAGACCTTTTGCTTGATGCCATATGCAGGTGTACTAGTGCTTTACTCCTGTATATATAGAAGAGACGATAGGTCTTTCCAAGCCCATTCCAGTCCTTAAGCCCTCTCCTGTTACTGGTAACAAAGTTGTACATTTATGCCATGAGTAGTAGTATCTTTTACAAATGGGATTGTTTTTCAAAGAAAAACATCATGTTGGCAATTCTGTTTTAAGAGCTGTTGCAAAATGGTAGCTTTACATGCATTTTCTTTGTTTTGCTGAAAACAGAAATAAAGTATAACTCAGCTGGAATGGACTAATGAGTTTAAAATAGTAGTGTCATTGAATATTTTTTCCTTTTCTCCAGAAGGTGGAAAAATAGAACAAAATTTATTAAACCAGTTTTACAATTCTCATTCTTAGGAACCAAAGAAATGTTTTGTGCAGGAAACTTTTTCCCATTAAAAATTCTTTAAACTTGAGTTCATAGTTGTTTGCGAAGTCTGTGAAGGCTTCAGCTGGTTGAAAAACGTGGATTTTCCGTTTAAATGCCAATTGCCATTATTTCTGATAAATAGGTATATTATAAAACAAGCAAACAAAAGACTGAATGAGGCCTGAATTTGAATGAAGACTTGGGTGCATAAGTCACTGTGATGTGAAAACTGCAAACTCGGTAACCACTTTGTTACACAGCTCTCTGTAGTCAAGAGTTTCTTAGATACAACCTTTGGTAGACTCCCAGCTGCTCTGGCCTAAGGAACTGGTGATCTGGTTTCTGCTGATGCTTCCTTGTGATTCAGAAATTAAGTAAACTGACCTCTGATTCTCTGAGGTGGTTGTCTAACAGGCATGTATTAGCAGCTGAGCTTGCCCACTCATAAAATACAGACACAATTTCTACTTAAAATATGGCTGACGCCGGTGGCTGTGGCAACTTCCTACATGGTAGTTCACTGTTAAGTGTGCTTGCCTGGAGACTGAGGTCAAAATTCTAGGCTGTCTTCAACCTTATAGTATTTAAAGCTCCTGTCTTCCATTTCCCAGGGCAATTACTGCCACTGTGTTGTAGACCACCTTGTGTGGTGAGAAAGTAGTGGTAGGAATGTATGAAACATAAAGCCTAAGTAGTCTATGTTGTTGTATAAGCTGCTGTAGCCTTTGTAGTAGAGGTGATAGTCCAAAGAAGGCTAAAAGCTGATTGCAATACAGCTTCTCACTCTAATAGTGACAAAGCAATGTATTTTGAGGGAATAAAGATACTGACACGATCTTCACAGAAGTACTGCAGACAGGAGAACCTTATCCCCTAAGTTCACCAAAGAGGCAGCAGCTGGAAATGTTCCTCAGTCAAGTGGCGGATGGAGATCCCCAGGATGGGGAAGGCTGTGGAAGCTTGTGGCTTTTGGCAAATGGAGGAAAGCTTTCCTCTGTAGATTTGCAGCTGCGGGAGAGGTCCAGTGCCCTGGTAGTAACAGAGTGAGAGAAAGACTTAGAAACTTCCCACAGGAAATTGTCAAAAAACCCCAAGCAAACAAACCAGCAAACAAACAAACAAACAAACCACAACCACCACCCCCCCACACTTGCTCCCAGGAAATTGCAGTGGGAGACTCCCTTTTGTAGGAGATGGATGCCCTTATCTGCTGACCTTACTTGCTACCTAGGAAAAGCTATTTCTTTCTCAGGGCCCAGCCCCACAACATTGAAAGACTGCCAGGGCTTGTTCAGTGCTTAGACTATTGTCTCCTGCTGCCCATCCACATGGGCATGCGCCAGTGATACTGCCAGAGGGGACCTTGGGAGTGACCTCAAGAGTAACTCTAGGGTTCCGAGGATGTTCTTGATCGTGATGGTGAAGGGAAAGCCTTGGAGAAATGGATGGGATCCTATGGGTCAACACTTGATTGTGCCTCTAGTGTTGTTGAGAGAGGTTTGACTTCTATGACCATGGGACCCTCTTTGAGGATCAGAGACTGCTGTGGATAGATGGGTTCCACCTGGCAAAGCAAGGCAAGAGTGGTTTTGGCCAACAAGCTGGCCCTGAGTTAGCCAGACCAGCATGGGGGAATGTATATGTGGCTAAGCCCAACACAGAGCATAAAAATTTAACAACTAACAGCAGAACTTTTTAACGAATTTAAAATCAATTTAATATTAACATAATACTTCTCTGTTGGAACTACATCACTACAAAAGCATTTTTCTTTATAGATGACATCAACTGAATTTGATCAAAACATGCAGTAGAATGGAATGTGCATTCCTTCTTATTTTGAAATGTGTGTTTAGAATTACTTACTTTAGTTATGATATGTTTTTGAAACAGTGTAATAGAGTTGGTGTTGTGTTACATCATTGCCTCATTCACTTTATCCAGCATACTTTCTGAAAGAAATTTTTATGTAACTATTTGGGGACATCCCCATTGGCTGTATTTCTATCAGGTGTGTTGCTGAGATAGAACGTATGTTTTCAGTGTCCATGGTGGTCTCTGCATTCCATTGTTTGCTGGAAATTTCTCAGGCTGCTGTTTTTATTGTGGCTTTCTTCCCAAAGCCATCTTGAAGTCCTGCAGTGGGCAAGTATAGGGATGATAAAAGAGACTGATATTCTTAAATGTTGAAACTGTGGCAAACGTTTTTAAACACAATCATCTCTTGCTGAAGAGCAAAGAAAAATGAGAACAACTGGAAAATCCAAATCCTCCTAGAATGGAAGAGTCTGTTGCACCATAGGGTTTCAATGTAAGTGTGGAGTGATACTGGTTGTGCTGCAGATTTTTTGTGGCAAATATATAGCTTGTGTAAAAAGTAACTTACTGGATAGTTGGGTGAATTAATTGTCCTTAAAGGAATCTCTATGTATTTGTCGTGGTTTAAGCCCAGCTGGCAACAAAGCACCACGAAGCCACTTGCTCACTCCCCCCTCCCAGCCCCAGTGGGATGAGGAGAACACATCAAGAAATGCTCGTGGCTCGAGACAAGAACAGGGAGCGATCACTCACCACTTATGGTCATGGGCAAAAGACAGACTCAACTTGGGGAAAAAAACAAACTGTATTTGATTTACTACCAGCCAAATCAAAACAAAGACAATGAGAAGTAAAACCAAATCTTAAAACACCTTCCCCCTACCCCTCCCTCCTTCCCAGCTTAACTCCACTCCCAATTTTCTCTACCTCCTCCCCAATGGTGGTGGGGAATGGGGGTTGCGGTCAGTTCCATAGGTTGTCTCTGCCGCTCCTTCCTCCTCAGGGGCAGGATTCCTCACACTCTTCCCCTGCTGCAGCCTGGGGTCCCTCCCATGGGAGACAGTCATCCACGAACTTCTCCAGCAGCGTGGGTCCTTTCCATGGGCTACAGTTTTTTCACAAACTGCTCCAGCGTGGGTCCTTTCCGTGGGCTGCAGTCCTTCACACACTGACTGCTCCAGCACGGGCTTCCCCGCGGAGCCACGGCTGTCTTCGGGGGCACCCACCTGCTCCGGCGTGGGGTCCTCCCTGGGCTGCAGGTGGCCATCTGCTCCCCCGCTCCCCTCCATGGGCTGCAGGGGGACAGCCTGTGTCTCACCAGGGGCTGCAGGGCCATCCCCTCCTCCGGCCCACCTCCTCCCCCACCTTCCTCACTGACCTCAGTATGTCTGTAGGTGTTTCTCTCACATTCCAATCTCCTCCCTCGCTGAAGGTTCCCTTTCTTAAATCTGTTATCCCAGAGGTGCTGCCACCATCGCTGATGGGCTTGGCCTTGGCCAGAGGTGGGTCCGACTTGGAGCCGGGGAAGCTTCTGGCAGCTTCTCACAGGAGCCACCCTGCAGCCCCTCCTCTGCTACCAAAACCCTGCCACACAAACCCAAAACAGTATTGTACTTGTAAATTTTGTGATTCTTGAAAGACAGTTGACAAGATACTGTTACTCTGTTGTTCATGAAAGTTAGAAAAAGTGCTTTCAGACCAAAATGATCTTCTAATAACCTTACATTTTGTGAAAAAAGTGCAACCCACATCAGTTTACTCTGGCATAAACAGCCTGAGTGTTTTATGAAGTCAGTGCAAAAGAGGTAGGAGCCTTCACAGGGCCTTTAAACTAGTAGGTGTCAACCTTATCCTATTTTCCATGAAATATTAACAAAACTTGTTTGTGTTAGGTTAGCTAGAGATCTAAAGAAGAGTCTCTTTTTTTCATTTAATTATTTGTAAAAATAAAATAAAACCTTAAAAATAAATCTTTAAATAAATTATTAATTTTTTTTACATTGGGGAAAAAACAAACAAATCTTGTTTCTAGTTTTGTGTGTGTGTTTATATTTGCACTGAAAGTAAGCAGCTCTTGTTCTTTTAAATGGGTTAACTAACTGTATGCTAAATTGGAATCAGAAGTGAGTTCTAAATTATTTTTCCAAACAAATAGAACAAGTCCTCAAAGCGTAAAATAAACGTGCTTTGCTCATTTTGGAGTAATTTCAGTCCTGTTGACCCACTTCCCTTAATATGCATTTTATAGCAAGGAATTTGGAGGGGTTGTTTTGTTTTACATATGTAGGCAGTCTTCTATTATGTATATAAGGAAGATATTTATAAATAGCTCTAAAACTTAAGAGCAGTGCTTCGAAAATCTTTAGTATTTTCTGTTACATGAGAGGAGGGAGACTAACTTACCTGTAATTGGCCAACATTTTGGTACTTAGAGTTTCTAACAGAGACATGGTAATCTTCTTGTTTATGAGTATGTCTCAAAGATGAAACCTAAGTACAACCATCTCAGCAGGAGAAAAAAATTGGTTGTGAAAGGCCAGTGATGTGGTGTCCTATCTTTTTGGTACAAATAATTTCAGGGTTTTTGGGCAGTGATCAGCAAGTAATAAAAAGTTTGTACTAAGAAAATGCATTGTATTTCTGTTTTTAATTCCACCTCCTTCTTACTGCTACCTTCTCTTGGATCTGTTTTCTAAATTTATGCTTTGCTAAAGTTTAGATTCTTCCATTTTTGCCCTTTAGTGCTCAGTTCTGTAGTTATTTGGGATCCCTGCTGTTTACTTCTCATCCCTTCCTCAGTCCCAGACTCAAGAGATCCAGAAACCTCACTCAAATGATCTTAAGTTTAGTGGGGGCAAATTCGGGAGATTCTGGAGAAGAGCTGTCTGCTATGTGGTCTGTTAAATTCAACCTGGAGTTTAGTTCACTGAATATTTTTTTTTATGGTCGTGGTTGTCATTAATTAAAAGATAAGTAGAGATAACTATGATCTGGGATTAGAAAAGAATATTAGAAAACTACATGGCAACAACTGAGAGAAAAATCAGCTAAAAAAAATGTGAGGAGGTGGTGTGTATGGAAACATGGCAGACTGAATGGAGGAATCATTGTGGAGCTGGAGAAGCAACTGGAGTCAAGTACAGTAAAGCCTAGAGCAAGACAGTAGAAGAACACATTAAAAAAGCCAGAAGAAATCTTACTAGAAGAGAATAGTGCAGAAAAAGCAGAACAAAAATAACCGGTAAATCAACGTGCTATAAAAGATGGCAGTAAAAAAATAAGTATTAATGAAAAAAATAGGCTCCTATGAATCGTGCATCAAAATTAGAATGAATTAAAAAATCTTTAGACAGAGGGAATGGGAAGAGGTGGTGAAATAAGAGGTGAAGGGGGGGGGAACACTTAATGAATTAAAAAAATCAAATGTAAAGCCAGGTAAGAAGATCAGCAAGTCCTAGTGATTGTGTTAAACACAAGCTCAAAATGTATTTCCAGTTGATTACCTTTTTGCTTGTTAAAACAAGTAGTTCAAGTAAAAATTCCTAATTATTTTATTGTGCTTATAATTAAAAAAGTACAGTTATACCTGTGGGTTGTTGTTGTTTTGGGGTTTTTTTGCTGTTGTTTATTTTGTTTTTGTTTTTTTTTTTTCCAGCTTTGATATTTGCATCTCTCATCCTGTTTCATATTTTACTTGTGGAAATGTATTTCATATTTCTCTATGTAGAATGTGTCACCCTGCAAACAAGTACATGTTTCATGAGTCAGTGCTATGCAGAATATAGTCTCTGAGGTGACAATTATGTAGAACTACTAAAGCATTTCTTATGTTTTATTTGTTGTCCTATTTTGTAATGAATTTGCTTTGAAATCCCACAAATGAAAACAAATTTCAGTCATTTAGGGTTGTAGATAATTTTTTTTTTACATTTAGTTTCATGAAAAGGATAATAGAATGGGAGTTCATGCTGATTTTGATCTGTTTTGTAAAGCTTTTGCAGCTGCGTAGATGATGACAAAAATCCCCCAGGGTTTCCACACCATGGAGATAGGGTGCTTTGCAGCCATCTGTACAGTGTGATTTCATAATTTGCTGAGAAACCTCATTGGCGATGAATTTAATTAAGCAGAGTCTAGACACAGTTTGTGTGGTTGTTTTTTTGCAAGTTCTTTTTCTAAATAATTTTTAAATCACACCTTTGGTGAAACTGATGGAACTTTGTTGCTTTCCTACAAGTGTGTACCAGGCCTTGAAGTTAGGGGCATTCAGCACCCAAAGGGATGCTTAGCACCTTGTGTTATTCAGTCTCTATAACAACAAATAGATATTGCATGAAGTAACTTCTAGTATTATTTGTGTGTGCAACTCTGAAATATCTTGAACATTTCTCCACATTGTATCTTGCTACAAAAATATTCTTCGGCTATGATCCTTTATGCCAAAGATCCTCAGGGGACAAATGGAGGCTTGCACCAGATACAGATGACTGCATTAGTTTCTGTAAAATCCAAGAAAATTAATAAATGGAGTTTATTTTATAGTGCAGTAAATCTTTAATCTTTAAATAATTTTAACTTTTTTTACTTTTTTCTTTCAACCAAGGAAATGCTACTTCACCGCAAGTTCAAAGACCTTCTTTCATGGACTACTTTGATAAACAAGATTCCAAGAATAAAAGCCCTGAAAACTGTAATCAGAACATGCATGAACCTTACCACATATCCAAAAATGTTTTCCCTGATAACTGGAAAGTCCCTCAAGATGGAGACTTTGATTTCGTAAGTACATTTTTATTGCTTACTTTCTTGCGTGCTGTTTATTTTATATGTGCCAAAATTAGTTAATCCCTTTCTATAACTATGTTAATACAAGTAAAATAAGTAAACTTTTAAGAATACCATCCAATTGTCTAATCTTAATGCCTCATCCCAGTTGTTGAAATAAGTACATTTGCTTAACACAAGACCTTTTTAGTGAGGAGTGGTATATGACATTATGAATATACTTCTTTGTAACTCCTTTTTTTTTTTTTTTTTTAAGTATTTTTCATTCTTTATAATTTATGTGTTATAACAACTTTAAAATCTGACCCAGTTCTATTAAAAAAAAAATTGCTACAGGCATGGAGTTTGGTTGTCATGTTTGCTGAGTATCTCAGTAAAATGATAAACATTTTAAACTGGATTGAAGCCATTTAATCAGTCTCCTTGGAGATGGTTAAGATCACCTACTGTTTTGCACAAGCCAGCTTGTTGGTGCTATTCCAATAGTGCACATCTCTCTACGTAGAATTGTTCTAACACCAGTCTGTCTGTTTTAGAGTGGGGTTTTTCCCCCTCCAGAATATGTGTAGTTTATTTCTTTTTGCCTATGTTGCAAATTATAACAGGGGCAAAAAGAAAACGTTCCTAAGTTATTGGTTGCTCTTAAAGTGAAATAAATAATTACTGTTTAGAGACTTGTAGGTAATTATACCTGGTTTTTACCTTAGTTAATTTTTTTTAACATGTTTGAATGAAAGAATTTAGTTTATCTGTTGTAGATTAAACACTGCAGTGCAGTAGCTAAATATGATCACATGGCACCTTTTTGAAAGTACACTTGGGATTTGGAGAAAAACGTTGTGTTTAATTTTAGGTGACAGCTGTAGGTGTGGGATTTTTTTCCCAGTTTTCACTTACTGCATTTCTACATAAAGCTGACTCTTAAATTTAAGCTACTGGAGTAAAGCCAGTTAAATAGCACAGTACAAGCTGTTGCTGCTGGGGAGTTTTGGTTAAGTTGGATTTTGGTTTGGGTGGGGTTTTTTTAGGCTTTTTTTTTTTGACCATAAAATGCAATAGCCATCATCCTGGTAATTGGCTAACAAGATAATTATTTGCACTATTCATTGGAAAATAACTGGCTGTTATTATAGTGGCAATAAAATTGCCCTTAGAACAATTTAAAATTCATCCTATCTTTCCCATTACTTGTTAAGAAATGCAAGCAAAAATGATTCTTCTTGTAAATGCTAAAATCCTGATTCTGTAAGTGCTTATTCATGAATAATTCGCACATGGATAATCCTGTGGAACTTGTGACATTGCTTGTACATATAAATTTGCCTTCTTGAATACCTGAGGAGTTCTGATCTTCAGAAACTTAACTGTTCTCTGTGTTGTAGACAAACCTTGCTACTGGTCTTAGACTGGCAAGTTAAAGACTTCATAATCTTAGAATGGTTTGGGTTGGAAGCAACCTTTAAATATCATCTAGTCCAACTTCCCTGCCATGGGCAGGCACATCTTTCACTACTTGCTCAAAGCCCTGTCCAGCCTGACCTTGAACGCTTCCAATGATGGGACATCCACAACTTGTCTGGGCAAACTGTTCCAATGTCTCATGGAAGTTAGGTGATACGCAGTTTGTCCTTGACTTCCTAAAAAGGTACTGTTGTAAGGCTTGTTGGTACAAAGTCATTCTGATTGAAGACCAAGTAGGATTTTAAAAAAAGTGAATAGCTATTTGCATGGTCAATGTATGTCGTTGAGGGGGGTGGGGGGTGGAATTTTGTTTTAAGCATGACGAAAGCCAGATGCTTCCATAGATAAGTCAGCCTAAGAAAGAGTTTAGGAAGACTTTTCAGTAATGGATGTACTGCTTCAGAGTAGTCCACTCAAGAATACGTTTCTGTGAAGCATCTGGTACCAGCTGATGTCGCACAGGATATTGATTTTAACAGCCTGCTGGTTTGAACCATAGGCAATTATTTATTTATATATTTAAGAAGCACTTCTATGTATATTTTAGACAGTGAGTGGCAATATGGGTAAGTAGCCTACAAGAGACTTTCTGA
The DNA here is from genome assembly GCA_034782735.1 of Sagittarius serpentarius. Lineage (NCBI taxonomy): Eukaryota > Metazoa > Chordata > Aves > Accipitriformes > Sagittariidae > Sagittarius > Sagittarius serpentarius. The sequence goes on along the minus strand of JAVKLA010000027.1, from coordinate 29,918,779 downwards.
AAGGATAAATCAGTGGGCAGCATGCATAATATATTGTCTGCTCTTTGTGAGACCAACATGAATGTTTTCAGTTGCTGACATGAAGTCTTTAAATGATTCATGAAAGGGATAAATAATGGACACTTTTTGTACTAAATAATTCCATTTTGTTTGGAATTAGCCTTAATGGGATCTAGAAAGGGATCCGAACAGTAAATGCTGTCATAATTTTATTTAAAGAAGGGATTGATACACTAGAACAAAAATACAAATGAGCAAAATCTAAATTAATCCTAATATATTCTAACAGTACTCCAACTTTCTCTGTAGAAGAGGAGGGATGCTCTGTAAGTTGGAGGTCACCAAACTAATTTACTGAATGATACCATTATTCTTACTTACCCATATACCCTTGCAAGTTGTACATAACACACCAGTGCTGGCAGCCAACAAGTGCTTTACTCGTGAGCCAGAGCAGAATGACAGTGCCATGCTAATTGAAGTGTATCTAATGGAAAGACTTAAAAGTTTATTAGTGTTTGTTATAGCATAAACTAGAGAAGCAGAAATGCCATTGAGGTGGGAGGGAGAAGGGAAAAGGAAGAAAAAACAGTCCTTATAAACCCCTGCGACTAATCATTTTACTTATTTCTATGCATAAGGTGAGACCTGCAGAATTGGGAGCTAATTCTTGTGGCCAAATGGCATATTTGCTTTAGGTCACAGTGGTATTTTATCCTATTCCTAGTGTATTTTACTGTTTGATAAAACAATACATAACTATTTTATTTGTTTAATAAGTGTACACAAATAAGTGTAATGCAGATATAGCAGTTAGTCTTACACACGTCCTATTGGTTTTAGATAATGTAAATAAATGATACAGGAAACTGTTCTCATAAGATGGATAAATAAATGTATAAAATAATGCAACAAATATTTAGCACTGGGTCTGGTTTGAAAGTTTTTGTGTGAGCATAGTTTTCTGTCCTGACGTAAATGTTTTTAAAACTCCTTGCCAATGAAAACAGAAGATTTTTCCAAGAAAAAAAAGATGCTTTGGTCATCAATTTGAGCTTTAAAAACAGTAATTTTTAGCAGCATTTTTTCCTCCTGTAAGTACATATTTATGCTTTGTTTTTCACTGTTGAAGTACATCTGTTTTGAAATTCAAAAGCTGATCTTATTTCTTTTTCACTAATGCCATATGGGAATTTGAGATCCATCTCTGACCATTGGTCCTGCGGGCCTTCAGTTCTGTGATCAGTCTGTGCTGGTTATTGATGTAATGTTCATGAATTGATGAGGAAAAAATTGCCACTGCAGACCTTCAAGTTTTACATTGTATTGAATCAGGTATACTGCAAATAACTTTTAACTGGACTTAATTCTGGTACTGTATAGTCACCTTTAATATTACGTAATTCCAAATTTTCCGTTATGTATGCTTCAGGACTAAGGTGCTGTTTTTCATGCATAAGAGGTGTTTGGGGTTTTTATACTACTTTTGTTCTTACTTTTAAAAAATAACACCAAACAAACCCAAATTTTTTTGAACATTGTCTTCTCTGTGACTAGGAATTTGTATAGAGTTGCTTTTTTTTTTGATCTTTGTTTTCAGTTATTTTGTTGTCTGTTTTTGTTGTCTCATGATAAATTCTGAAAACCAAAAGTATGGGTCTTTTATATCAGTGAATCTTAGGGAAACGTATTTCTGGGGAAGTACTTGTAAATGTTTTGTTTTGGTTTTTTTCCTGCTTCAGCCTTTTAAATGGAGGTGTTGAAGCTCTGATTGGATGTAAATCTTACAAAAAAACCAAACTAGTGTTTGTTCAGACTTCAGCTTTTATATTAAATGTCTAATATGCATTTCACAATCAAGGATTGTTGTGGATTTTCATTTTCAGTTAATGCTATCAGACTATAAGCAATTCTTTTACACATTTTCATTATTTTTAAGGGGCATGCAGCAGATGGCAAATTAAAGCAATATTTTTAACCCCAATTCTGTCATTTTTACCTGGGGTTAAGTGGTGGTTTATTCACAGCAAACCTTGATGCCAGTAAGTCTAATCAACAAGATACTACTCATTGTGGGGGCAAGCAGCATAATGTCTCTGAATAAGTAAAGATGCAGTAAAGCTATATAGTGTGTCCATATGATATTCATAGAAATGTTAGTGATGCATGGTATAAGCAGCTCTTCGTAATGAGGCTTAACTGTTTAATGGGCCAACTTAGCACAGTCTTAGCCCACAAGTCAGCAGTTTGGATCAGAGTGCCGAATGAAAGCAAGTAATGTTTGTTTCGACTGTCTAAGTGACCAGTCCTTTTAAGAACAGTTGTTTTTTATAGATATTATGTATTCGTATGACCATGTTGCTATTATGATAGCTTTGTTCTTTCTATGGGGAAAGTTTTTGATGAGATATAGACAGCTCTCTCCAGCATGTACATTAAACAGGCAGTATAACTGCAAGGTAGTGTTGAAGCAGCTTGCTCAAATTTCTTTTTGTCTTTCACAGTTGAAGATTTTGTGATATTCTGTGTAGTATCTATCACATTTTTATGGGCATTATAGAAGATAGTTTTCACCGAAAAAGGTGAACTTTCAATAAGCAAGAAGTGCTCGAAATTTTTATCATGTGGGGAAAAAAACAGGTAAATCTTAGCTTGCTGGATTACTATGGTATGTGGATGTGTTATTAAATAACCTGCTGCTTACATTTTTACTGTATCATGACATTTTACGTCTTGTTAAGATACAAAGTTGCTCTGTAAATCCTTCTGCCCCTTAGTAATATGTGTTAGTGTGGGACACGATGTTAACAAAGGATTTATATGAACTACACTGAAGTTATATTTAATTGATGATAACTTGTGAATTAACATTACTCAGAGTAAGTTGCTAAACTTAATTTACACTGTTTGAATATATTATTTCATTTGAAATGGGTAATTTACTTTTTGTTATGAGATGATAAAATGTAAAAAGGCAAATCTATTTATTATAGCAATGCTAGGGTAATGATTTCCATCTCTAGTAGAATTATTTCCAAACAGGAACAGTATCCAGATTGTTAAATATTAAACAGTGAACATGTAGATCATGTTTTGCAGTAACTGCAGTATCATGTTTAAGTAGATGCATTTTGGGTGACTTAAAGATTCTGGAATAGCAACAAAAATTTAAAAAGCCATCTGTTACCCTAGGCAGAATATTTCCCTGGGTTTCAACCAGAACGAATACATTAGAATATAATCATTGTGAAATAACAGTATTGCAGATACTGAGCACCTTAGTTAACATTTATAAATGTATAATGTCGCAATTGATTCAGTAAAAAAGTAAATACCATAAAATGACTAAAGACCATATAGAATTTAATTAGAACTTCAGTAATAAAGCTAGGCTGAGTTAGCTTCGTTAGAAATACTTCTTTGTCCAAAACCTTGGCTGGGTTTACTCTAATTTTCTTTAAGCAGCAGATGAGTTTGTTTGGTACAGTCTTCTTTCTCATTAATGGGAATGAAAGTATTTAATCTATTTTCAACCATCTGAGATTCTCCTCTAAGTCATTTGAAGATTTAAAATGAAGTATTAACATATATTCATTTTGCTTTGTTTTTAAGTAGTTGCTTGAATATTATGAAATGTTTCCAAATGCTGACAGGAAGAACGTTTTCTTAACTAAGCAAATATGAAACTTAGGTTTCTGGGTTTGCAGGGGCTGTATGCATATGAGATAAACAGAAGATTATTTACAGTGTCATATAGTTAACAAAAGTATTGTTGCTGTCAGCAGTCTACATGAAGAGTTTTATTCGTGTCAGCCTGGAGACGGCTAAGAGAGGAGAGACTGGAAAATTAATATAATGAATATAATATGCTTTATCTAGCTCATTTTGTGCGGACAGTGTGAACCTCAGCAGTGGAGGTTTTCTCTACCTCTTATAATAGGCTGCTGGTACAGAAGCTTCTTGTGTGTTGAGTGGTTATTTAAAAAAAATGAAAGGTGTGGGGGTAATTCAATGGGAGAGATATTCATATTAGGAATCCACTGTGGATGGTTTGCAGGTCATGGCCACGGTTTGTCAGGCTTATCATGCAGCTGTTCAGGCAGGCAGTAGGGGAGGTTGTGCCAGCCTGACATGCAAACTAAAAATGTATTACTGGTTGGTGGGGTTTTTTTTCCATTTGACAAAGAAAACAGACCAAACTACTACATACTTTTTTTTTTTTTTAAAATTCTGCAAGTAAAATACTGACTGATTTAACTAAATCCTGTTTGTATATTCTAACCACAAAAGGAGAATTCTTTTTCTTGCAGAGAGCAGGGGAATATGCTACCTGAGCAGAGTGTTTCTCTAACTGGTATTGAATACAGGATCCTTTATCTTTGAATATGTCCCTTCCCCTGTTAGCATAGAATAATTGAAAATCAAGTGTAGTAATTTGGTCTCATATGTAACTAAATTGTTTAGGCTGTAAACAGAATCAATCCTTTCTGTTTATCTTAAATTGTAGGATTATTTTAAAGCTGTTACTCTGATCACCAAGTCAGTCATGCCAAAGTGCTAGTGCTGTACTTTTGCAGTTTTGGAAGGTGAATTGTGCTGTCTGACAAAGATTATCTGAATTTTGTATCCCAAAAGAGCACAAAACCCACCCTTCTAGGCCAGAAAGGTTTTTGCATTCTTACACGTGAAAAACAGAAGTAAAGATCTTTACTTATCATTGGCATGTCATCTGAAGATAAGACAAGAACTCAGGCTTGAATTGCAGCAATTTATTTGAAGTTAGGTAGTAAGAAGAATGTCTAATAGGATAACAATGTATGACAGCAGATTGCCTCAGAGGGTTGCAGAAGTTGCCATTATTTTGAGTGTTGAAGACCTGGTTAGATAAACACGTCAGGAATAGTTTTGGTGAAGCTGATCCCACTTGGAGCAGAGGCTTGTAGGTGGCCTCCTCCTGTAAATGTTTCCGATGGCCTTATTTCCTATGGCTTTTTAAGCTACTGCTGATGGGCTGATGTTTGTAATCATAAAAGATGTTGAGAACACATAGGTCTTACAAACTCAAGCTCTCAAAAATAGTGACATATTTGATTTGTTTATTAGGAGCGTCAGTATTTTGGAGACGCTAGACCTTGGGTAACCTTGACAATTTTCGCAATTAGCAGTCAACTATAATTTCCAAACATGAGTCTGTCTCTGGAAAATTTCAGCCAAGATTTGGTCAAAAACTTAACCATGTTTTCTCTCCCGAAAGTTTAAAGTATCCCTGCCATCTTATTTTATCAAGACAAATAGTTTCAATGTGCAATGTGTTTTTTAATTACAAAATAGATTGTAGTGAGAAGACTTTTTAAAACTTATTTTTCAGCCAACTTTCAAATTCTTAGTAAGAGATAAGAATGACACTACTTCACTCCAAAGAGTTTAAATGCTTGCATCATCTAACCCCCCCTTTTTTTTTTTCTTATTAGCTCGAATGGAGAGACTGAAGTGCAGCTCTAGTGTATGTACTTAGTTATACAGCAGGTTTGTAATTTGTGTATAGTTTAAGGAGAACAAAAGAAAGAAATGAGTGAAACTGATAAGCTGGGGCAGCACTGCTGGTTTAAAGTAAAGTATCACCTTGTTACTTTAGTAACCGGTTTTTTGTACTAATATACCTCTTTGAGATCATTGTGTAACAGCTAAGTAATGTGTATAGCCTAGAAAGAGCTTTGAAATACTTGGAAAAACAGTTGTGGCTGGACAAGTTTTAGACGATCCTTTTTGTCCATCAAACCAATTTGGTTTCAGGTCTCTATTCTGTTTTCTCTTACTAAAAAAGGAGGGGGAGGGGGGAGATAGGGAGATACTTAATCCAACTAGTTTCCATGTTGCATGAATCACTGTTAATGTCAAGACAGTGTACCACACCTTTGTGTGTAATGTCTGATCCCCAAACTGAGTGCTTGACACCAAGGGGTGCGTGTTCTGCTTCAAGGTTTCAGCAGAATCCTTTGAAATCATCTCTATGACAGTATCATGCACATTTACCGCCAAGAAACAAAATCTGTTCTCCTACTCTTTGCTATGATGATTAATGATAATGAAAAGAAGTAAAAATAAAACTTGCCTCAGGAGAGTGGGCGACTGGAATTTTGCAAGACTGTTTTAAGTTAATTTTTGTAACTTCTTAGTTTTGAAGAGGATTTCCTCATTCTGCGGTTTGGTAAAGAATATGGGATGTTTTTCCAGCTTAGCTTTTTTTACCTTTTTTTTGCTGGACTCAAATAGGAGCATGAGAAGTTGTCAGATAGGATTCTAGCAATTTAACAGAAAAAAATTTTTGGATTAGTTTGGTTCTCTGTGTGGCTAACTCTCAATAATCAAAAAGTTTGTATTAGATTTCTGTGCCTCATGTCTTGATTGGCAGCCAATAAGTACCATGTGTAGAATATATATTAAGCTTAGATGTTAACAATATTTCACAAACAAAATAGTGGAAATTAAATGGCTGACATTTAATACTATTGAGCTTTATGAAGAATGGAAAAAATTCTGTGCTGTTTTTGTTTGCAAATAACTTGTAGAATTTGAAGAAAGAGACTTCTGCATTAAGGCATTAACTTCAGAGGGCTCATAATACTTGCAGTTCTTTGTTATTTGGAATTAATATCTTCAGATATCTGATTAGGTTGGATTTAGTACATATTTACCAAAACCAGGGATTGCCCAGAATATTTTGGTTTGCATGTAAATTTTATTTCCTTTTCTTATAACTTGCATAACTTGGAGATAAAAGGGAACTCCTATGAAATTTGAAAGCAAAATCTGTATTTCTGTAAGAGTACACTTATCCTCATTTACTTGTATTTTAGAAATGTGTGAAAAGTATACATTAAAATGATCCAAATGTCATTCTTTTACATTAGATCTCTGACTATAGATGCCTTATAGCCCACATTTACTTTTGTTTATTGGGAGCTGTAGAATTGGTATGCACTAGTCATTTTCTTTTTGGTGGAAAAGGTGAGGCTTTTTCTAGAGATGTGTGCAATGTAAAGCTGTAAGCTAACTGTTTGGAAACTTGATTTTTTTCATATGGTGGTGATGGTGTTTGTGTCTGGATAAAAGTGTGCCTCATAGACAGCACCAGTACCTAAAAAGGTAAAAAAACATGTAAAATCACCCAAGGGGGCAGGGAGGGGGGAGGTGATGAACCCAACAAAACCACAAAATTAATTTGGCAAGTTGTTATACCTATTTTATAGTGTTATATGAGTAACAATTAAAAAATAAAGCTATGCAAGCCCAATGTATAAAGCTGCAGGTATTGACAAGTTTTCTATAGAAAGGTTAATCTCATACTTGCTAAAGTCAGTGGCAAAGCTCCTACAGATGGCAATGTTAAGTTTAGCTGCTCAAATTATTAAAGAAACCACTTTCATTTCTGTGCCTAAATGTGAAACTGCATTTCAGTTTAGGATTAGAAATTTCATAGTTTAGACTGCATGTCTCAGTAGTCCTTAGTTTAGGGCAATTATGCCTAGTTCCTAGTAAAGAAATACCTGAAGAATTAACACTTATTTAGCATCTACTTAAATATCTTGGTATTGCTTACATTTATGTTTGTATCGAGAGTAGGAGTTTTACAGAGATAAGAATCCTAGTAAGAAAATTTAGTTTCTTAACCTAAATAAGACATACCAGGACAAAATTGCTCTGCAGGAAAGTTCTAAAGGTACAGTAGCATAGCTGTTTCAAAAAGCTGCTTGATGCTCAGCTGAGAACCCTGACTCCGTTTCCCTGAGAATTTTTAGTGTTCCACAGTGAGAACTAAAACAAGTTAGCTTAAACCATTTTGAAGAATTTAACTTATTTTACTTTGCATTGCAACAGACTAGGGTCATGGACACGAATAGGTCTTCAGCTGAGAAGCAGGAACTTTGCAATCTGCAACCTTGGCTATGTGATGCTGTATGAGCATGGTGTAGTGCTCGTAGATGTGAATTAGGTGGAACTTTCTAAAAACATGTTTGAATTTTTTTTCCCTCATGGTGTCACTACAGCCCAATATATTTAGTTGGTTTTTGTATTTGAATATTCTTTAAAGTAAGAATGGAGGAAAAAATGTTCTTGAAAGACACTTACAGACATACTTCCCTATCACTCCAAAAACTTCTCTAGATCCAAAGAGTCCTCTTAGTAAAAATGAGCTCTCCCAAAATGACTTTCTCTTTTATTTTGTTGTGTCATCTTTGAAGGTTGTGGGTTTTGGCATAGGGAATGACTTTAAGAAGTGTATGAATGGAAGAGGAGGCTTTCTTACCAGGAGTTCCTTGGGCATTGGTCCCACTGGAACTTGGAGGAGGTGCATATGGTTTTTTGAGGGTAGTTCTTCATATGCATCTACTGCAAATGTTTGGGGGTTTTTTCTGCAGTGTCAGTTGGATTATCACTTTCACAGAATGGTCATTTATTTTTTGTTGAAGTTAATCATTACTTTAAGATTGCCATTTATGATAGTCACATGTTCTAAATGCCATCCACACACAAGAAGTATGTGCTGTCTACAGAGATGGATAATCATCTCAGAATGAGAACTGTTATCCTGATAATGTTCATAGAGATAAAATGTAATATTTCCATGGTGCTTGTAGCGTGTGTGTGTAGGTTAGAATGGGCTTTTTATTTCACTTTTGCAAAGTTAGAAATTTCATTGCTATTTCTGCCTTTCTAAAGAGTTTCCATTAACTAATAGAATACTACTCTGAGTCAAGATAGAGACTGATGTAAGTAAGCCTACATTCAGACAGATTCAATTAAAGTAACGAAGACATTAAATTAAAAAAATGAAAGTGATGCTTGTTTTTTGGGATTTTATCTGTGACTAATGATTCAATGAGGTGTGAGCACCTGTGTGCAGCCCACCTTCAATGCTACTTTGGAGAAACAGAGGAGGAATTGGTAGGAGTGTGTTGATCGTAGGGCAGCTTGGTGTGTACATACTCGGCTGTTTCGTCTGTTGTCTCTTGAGCCGGTTAACTTCCTTGTCATGGGTTTCAAAGAGGTCTGGTTTACAGTGTTTGTTTTTCCCTACATCAAGTTCTCTGACAACTGCTAGCGTGTCTTGAATGGTATTGAATGGTACTGTAACATGGAGCCTTTTGAAGGAATGGCGTTAGGGCCAGATCATGCATCTTTCACTTACGACCAGCAGTTAACAGGATTTAACTCCTAAATTGTGCGGTGCCCTTTCATTTAAAAAAACAGGACCAATCCCCCCAAAAATGTAAGCCCCAAACAGCTTTCAGAGTAAAGGATGTTTGCAGAGAAAAAGGGATTGAAAAGAGCTGATGCCTCTGAAGAGGATTTCTGAAGGATTTGAGGAAGAGAGCAGGAGGTGGAGGGAGGCCAGACTTCTTGTTACTTGAGCACCCCCACGGCCTGTGAAACTCAAGAGTCTTGTTTTCTCCTCTCCGCTGGCTGATGACCCTACGGCAACAGCCCACTGATCATCTTAGAGGTGGGCTAATTCAAAACTACAGGGGAAAACAGGGACATTGAAACAGTGGTTAGTTTGAAACTACCTAACCCGGTTTCCCTGTTTTAAAGAGCCGTTGCTACGGCAACGGCAGCTTGAGGAGGACCAAGCGCCGCTAAGTTTCAGCGGTTCGGCAGTCACGTGCAGGTGGAGGGGCTGTATCACTTCCAGCACCAAGCTGTGTTCCCTGCACCCACCTTTTTTACAGATACCTATGCTACCCTAGAATTAACATGGGTACTTTAGAGAACATACTACCTAGATCTTAATGGAGCAGTTTACTGATCTGCCTGGCTTTTAACTTGGTTCTTCCTTTGTTCATCTTCTCCATCTTACTACAGCTTCCCAAAATAGAGCATCTCCAAAGACCAATAGTTGCCGTATCCTATGGTCCTCAAACTGTCCTGTCACCAAACACCATGATCATTTTGTTCTGCAATTCCACATCCCATATTGTGGAAGTCAGCGAACATAAGCTGTTTGACCATGGGTTAGGGAGAAATTAATTCCAGAGCTGAGATGTCTTCATTGAAAAATAGCCTGACAGGTTTAATCAGTGAATTAGTATCTGAAATGCCTCTGCTGCTGGCAGTTGCCGTTATAACATATGGGGGAGAGAGGATTTTGCAGATGGCCAATTCAAGAAACTATTTTACAGCTTTAAATTGAAAATCAGTGCAGTGAACTTCACCTGGCATCTGGAGTGTACTGTGCTTATTGTGAAAACTGTCACTTAGTAAGTAGACAACAGTATAGTATGCTAACAGAAACTTTTGCTTAATAGAGATGTAATCCAGTTTTCAATTTAGTGCAATTTTTTTATTATGGAGTGAGAAGACTGGCTATAATGTGATCTGTATCTGAGAGGCAAGTATGTTCTTGCCAACCAAAAATTTCAAGAGAAGTCCCTGTCGTAACTGCACCTCAGATTCACAGGAGTAGTTGGGAGCCCAGTGAAGCACCTTAGTTATAGTTACACTGGAGCCTCTGCCTCACTGAGTGGGAGCTATGAGAAGAAAGAAAATTCTAGCTAGCTGCTCTTCCCTTCCAAATCTGTTAGTGTTATTTCAGACTTGCTTATGTTGAACAAGTTGGATTGAAAGCCTTCCTCCATCTCTAATAACCAGATTATAAGATCAAATATGAAAGAGAATGTTCATCTGTAGTGTTTAGTTTACTGGTTATCTGGGAAAAAGTGATGTGAAAATTGTGAAGGATTCTCAACTAATCTTATTAAATGCAAAAAAGTGTTAAAAAACTGTGTTCAGGTGCTGAAATCAAATGCTCAAAAGTTAGGGAGTGATGCATTTATGATCACTTGACCCATTATGGGCCCATTCTTTAACTGAGTTTTAACCCATAGTCATATAATTAAAGAATGTGTTACAGTGTTTAAGTATAAGAAGAAAAAAAGCAAAATTCAGGTTGCTTAAGGAGTTGTAAAATGTTCTTCCCTAATGTCTTTCAAGTATTTGACTTAACATTCTTTCAAAGAGTTTTATACACAGAATCATAGAATGTAATATCATATCAATTTAAAAAGGAAAAGGAGAAAGAAAAGCAATGCTTATTCCATGCAAGCACAACAGCCCTCCACTACACAACACTGGTGAGGTTTGAACGCTGAATTGTTAACCATTGGTACCGAGATCACCTTGTCTTCAATTGTTAGAATAAGTATGCTGACTGTTAGAGGGAGGAAATCAAAAGGAGGAGTAGATGGAGGGAACAGGGAAGGGAAGGAAACAAGAATATTGACTTAGACCTTCTCCTGCTCATGGGGTAGGAATAATATGAGCTGCTGGTCCCACAGAGGTATTTCTCTGAACAAGACACAATAGCTTTGAGCAGCAGTCATTGTGGCAGAGAGTCAGTCCACCCAGCCTTCACATAATAGTGTACGCGTAACAGAATTGCCCAGTAGATGTGTTACGATGCATACTGTGAGATGGGAATAGGGACTGATTAGGTGAGTAAGACTTGAGGGTTCAAGTATCAATTATTTCTGCTTCCATGAGAAGTGGAACTAGCCTTAAAATGCTTTTAAAAAGGGAGTTGGACTAGATGATCTTTAAAGATCCCTTCCAACACAAACCATTCTATGATTCTATGAACATGCACTTGCAGCTCAGAAGGGCAGTCATATCCTGGGCTGTATAAAAAGAAGCACGGTCAGCAGGTCGAGGGAGGTGATTCTTCCCCTCTACTCTGCTCTTGTGAGACCCCACTTGGAGTACTGTGTCCAGCTCTGGAGTCCTCAGTACAAGAAAGACGTGAACCTGTTAGAGTGGGTCCAGAGAAGGGCCACAAAACTGATCAGAGTGCTGGAACACCTCTCCTGTGAGGAGAGTTTGAGAGAGTTAGGGTTATTTAGTCTGGAGAAGAGAAGGGTCTGGGGATGCCTTACTGTGGCCTTTCAGTATATACAGGGGGCTACTAAGGAAGATGGAGAGAGACTTTCTACCAGGGGAGGTAGTGATAGGACAAGGGGCAACAATTCTAAACTGAATGAGGGTAGATTTAGATTGGACATAAGGAAGAAATTTTTTTTATGATAAAGTTGGTGAGACACGGGAACAAGTTGCCCAGAGAAGTAGTGGATGCCCCATCATTGGAAGTGCTCAAGGTCAGGTTGGACAGTGTCCCGGTTTCAGCTGGGACAGAGTTAATTGTCTTCCTAGAAGCTGGTATAGCACTGTGTTTTGGGTTTAGTATGAGAAGAATGTTGATAGCAACAACTGAAAACATCAGTGTGTTAAGTAGTGTTTATACTAAGTCAAGGATATTTCAGCTTCTCCTGCCCAGCCAGCAAGAAGGCTGGAGGGGCACAAGAAAGTTGGGAGGGGACACAGCCAGGACAGC
>JAVKLA010000027.1:29890829-29906294 GCA_034782735.1 Sagittarius serpentarius | reverse complement strand
CATCCCACTGGGTGGGGGGGAAGTGAGTGAGCGGCTGCGTGGTGCTGAGTTGCTGGCTGGGGTTAAACCATGACAACCAGGGCTTTGAGCAACCCTGTCTAGTGAAAGATGTCCCTGCCTGTGGCCAGGGTGTTGGACTAGATGGTCTTTAAAGGTCCCTTCCCACCCAAACCATTCTATGAAAACTAAGAGGAGGAAGGAGTGGCAGTAAGGAACTGTTATGGACTGACCATAACTGCTTACCCTCCATCCATGTTGCTTGGAGGGGTATGGGGGCGGGTTGAAGAGTCTGTAATGATGGAGTGAAGTTGAGCCTGGGAAAGAGAGGCAGCAAAGTGTTGCTTCAATGTTTTTCTTTTTTGTTTCTCACTACCCAAATCTATTTTTATTGGCAATAAATTAAATTTTCCCCATGTTGAGTATGTTTTGCCCATGATGGTAATTGGTAAGCAATCCCCATATCTTTATCTTGAGACATGAGCTTTCTCATCCTATTTTCTCCGTGTCCTGCTAAGGAGGGGGAGTGAGTGAGCAGCTGGGTGGGCATTTGGCTGTTAGCCAAGGTTCACCCACCACACTTGATAAGACTCATTTTAGCAGTCTTCTATAGCTAGAAGTTCATCTCCATCATTGACATAAGTTTTCTTCATCTATCTCAGCTCTCCTTTATCTTTTCCTGATACAGCACTTCTGTTGTGCAGCCATAGCTCAGTAACTAAGAAGCATCATTGCAGATGCTCGCTTTATTGGAAAGAGTGCCAGGTCTGGTTCCCCCTCAGTGATCTAAAGCACAAATACCATCTGTTCCTACAGTTAAGATCACTTCAGTGATTTTCTACATAACTGCTCACACTTGACAGAGAATCATTCTAGCTGCTTTTTCATTTCCTTTTACAGAACTGTCCTCAAATTGCCCCATATCACATGTACAGAAGTACTGCTTCCAAATTCCTATTCATCAAAGTCGGCAGCTTTCTCTGGAACTTCTCAGAAGAAGGCCTTGTCTGCAGTACAAAGGCTTCAGTGTGGCCTGAATGCATTTCTTGGCTTTTCGCTGGAGTGACTAGCTGTCCTCAGAATTGTGATCGAGTCAAAGCTGGCTCAGAGATGCTTTGGTATTTTGCAACAGCTAGATGATTGGCAAGTAGGTATACTAGTGAATGTTTAAGTCTTACAGCTGGTGAAGTTCATTAGGCAAGTACATGCTTTGTTCAGATACACCCCAAAGGGCAGTTGCGGTTGAAGAAATTGATCCCACCTGGGCCATCCCACCTTGTGCTCCACTGTGGCAATAGAGTATTAGGAACAATCTAAGCCTTTCTGTGTCAAGAACACCAGGAACATACCAGGACAATAATTTGTGTGAACAAAGAAAGAGGCATGAGATCTTGATGCTCTGCAGAAAAGATGATGATATTTGGAATTGTTATAGCTAGTATCAGACTCATACTGGCTATTTCTTGAGATCCCTGACAATATTGGGTAATGGAGACTGGAGAATTGTGAATGAGTAGGCTTCAGGAAGATACTCAAACTAGTTTTCTGGGACCTGAGATGCTTCAGTGGCCCTTTTTTTCCTGATAATGGAGAAGAAATATTTTTTGAGCAAATAAATTTTTTTGGTCTTCGCCTGGTTTATCCACAGGGTCCCATTTGGATACCTCTTTGACCCATTAGTCACAGTCATTTTACTAGTCTATTTCTTGCAACTTATCTTTACTGATGATCCTCAGAAAGTTATAATAGTCAAAAGACATAGGTTTTCCCTAGCTTCATGAAGGCAGTTCTTATTCTAGAATCTTTTCCACCTCTCCATGATGACAATTAGTTTTGGGATTTCAGGCTTGCTGTCACAGGACTTGTGTTGCCTGACTCCTTAAGTCAGATTGTTGAAAGTCTCCTGATGCTACACTGATCCTCTGAGAACATGCTTATCAAAAAGTGTTAGGAAGTTCACTATACGTATATACGCAGCCAAGCGGACCAGTTTCTGTGGGTGGTGGCCAGCTTTGTAGTCATCCTCTATGTTTTGAGAGGTAAGGCTTCTTTCCCTTGATTTGGATCATTTTTTGAAAACAAAAATAGCAGTTGTTCTTTAGGCACTCTTCAGGAGTGCACCTCTCTCCTGGAAATGTTTTCATGACATTCTTAAGTGAAGTTTCCCAAGAGCTTAATATGACTTTTCTGGCTGATCTAATGAACCAGTTTTTTTATTGAGACTTTAATGTTGACCAACAAGGGGATGTAAAGACATCTCTATGAGCTTATGGCTATACATGTTCACTTCTTCATTTTTCTAATTCTTTTAGTGAGAATAGTCTTTTCTAGTGATTACCGTATACTTGGGAAAATATATCTTCAGTCATACTGGCTTTATGTTGGAACAAACTGTATAAGGTTGCACTTTGTGTGGTTCCTGCAGAGTTTGATTCAAGCCAGGAAATGAACCTGCCTATGTTCTTACCGAAGTCACGCACATCCAGGACTGAGACATCAGATTTTTTTATTATTATTTTTCTAAATTTGGATGAGAAGTTCAGGAAGATTGTTCAGCTTTTCAAACAAATGGCAAAAACACCTGTATGCATAATGATTTCCCCACAAGGAAATAGTGTAGTGAAAATAGCATGCTGGGTCAGGATCTACTGCAAGAGGGCTAGGAGTGTGATTCATGTGCATCCACATGAGCACAAGTGTGCTTTGAGATCTGAGAAATGTGTCCATCCCTGAAACGTGAATATTTGTCCTGATAAATTCCATATGTGCTTTTTGTAAGGATGGTGCCATCATGGAGGGCTTCTGGGCGTGATGCAGCCCTCGAGAGTGGTTCTTCAGTCATTGTTTTCCTCAAGGCTTTACATTTCTTCATCAGTCAACCTGTAGGTTCAGCTTGTAATGGAACTTTTTCAAGAACTTATATTCGTGTGTATATTCCTAACTCTACCTGAAGTCCCATTAAAAGTTACTTGGGATTCTGGATGTGAGGAACCAAGGATGCACATTTACCCGTTGGTACCTCACATACACAACCTTCACAGCATGGCCTTGAGTATGTATGTGTATGAATACTGCAAAGGCAAAAAAAAAAAAAAATTTTTTTTTCTAAACTTGTGCAAAGAGCAGCACATTTTAAAGACATTCTAGTTACTGCTCAATAACTTACTTTAGGTTGTGGTGTATATTCTTACTTATAAAAAAGAAAAAAGCCCTTTGGGAATTAAACAGAGAATTTCAGGAAGTATGCTTCAACATCCACTAGTTTAATGAAATAAGCAGAATGAAGGGAGAACAAAACATAACTTTAGAAGAAACTTCTACTTGAAGAATCCTACATCTAAACCTGTGGTTCTTTACATAACAATCACTCATTTAAGTTTTGGGGTTGTTAACTTCACACACTATTGCAAGAAAATGAAAATAATGAAACCACCATGAGGCTGCAAGTCTTCTGGTAACACTGGAAACGGTAATGCTTGTTCTCTTTCACTGCCAGGTTTATGGTTTTGATTTCCTATCTGAGCATTTAAAAGAACTGGGATTTTTTTTCAGTAGTAAGGCATTCTGGGACAAAGATGAACGGAAAAACTTCAGCAGCAATCAAAATTAGAAGAAAGCTTGGACTGTGGTTATTCTGAATGGCATAACAATCTAATTGTAACCGTATTAGAGAAGCAGAGTTGTGGAGGTAAATAGTTGCTGTAATATATTGAGTTATACTTTTATATACTAATATGACTATAGAAGACATTCACAATCTCTTATTTCAGCAGTTATTGGTATTTTGGTTAAAACTGAAATTCTTTGGATATCCATGCAGTATGAGAAAAGAAAGAACAGGAAGAAGATGTCTCTTGAAATTGGGTAGGAGGGGTTGTTTTGAGCTACTGCTTTGTTTCTGTTGTAATAGCTGTAAAATCCCAGTCATCTGATAACTACACAAGTGAAAAACTGAGTCAAAAACTGTTTTACACTTTCCTGTGTAAGGCTAATGATAGCATCTGCAGCCCTTGTTTTAAATGCTTTTTCTTTTCTAATTGCTTCCCCTTACTTGTATACAAACAGATTCACCTTATTCTGTCTCTTCCTTCCACCTTTCCCTTTTCTATACGTGTTGAGCACAACACTGTGTGATAACAATTAATGAATGGCTAGATAAAATAATTTGTGTTAATTTAATCTCAGATGTGACATATCATAAATTGCACAGGAAGCACCCTGTATGTCAGCTATACATTGCCAATAGATTCTCTGTCAACTGTGTTTTATCACCTTTCCTGGTATGAACTGTGAAGATGTGTAAACTTAATTCTAATTTAGTTAGATTTTCTAGCTAGTAATTTGTATTTATAAACTACTTGAGCTTTCTTATCTCTGTAAGATATCTCCCTAGCTCTAGCTTTTCCCCTCTTGAGAATTCATACTGACCCTTTTTGACCCTGTCATCCCTCTTCTTTGCAAATATCAGGTTTCTACCTCTAATTCACTATGTCATTAACTTGGCTCACCTGTGTTATTTAAGTTGTAGTTTACAACTTGTGTTAATAATACCAATTCCTTAGTCAGAAGTCTATCTTCAATTGTGTGAAAAAATCTATAGGGTCTCAACAGTAGTTTGCATCTGCCACTAAGTTGTCGGTAGCCACGGTAACCTTGAAGACACCTTGTATTTGAGGAAATCTTGCTTCTGCTATTAATTTGTGGGCAGGCAGAGCTTCTCCAAAGACATGTTGTACCTGAATACACTACTACTTGAGGATCATCAGTTTCTGACCTTAGCTATTTGGGGTTTTCCTAAACAATCTGGAAATACTGACTTTGTAAGTTGTTGGCAAAGTATTGTACAAGTTATTTTTCTCCTTCAGATCAAAAGTAGGTAGGTACAAAAATATTGTAAATAGATGGTTTTCTTGCAAAGGGTATAAAAGATGACTTATGTAGGCTGTCATGATTTTTTTTGTGGCCTTTCAAAATTTTTATTTCAGAAAAAGTTGAGTTTCACTTTTCCTTTATATTTAAGTAAGCACCTAACTTAAAGAAAACATTAAGTCAAAAAACCACACAAGTCCACTGGTGATACCCATTACAACTCAAAATGATCAGAACAAGGATTTATTCTTTCAGTCGTTTCTGAGCTTCTTATACTTGGGATGTGTTGACATGGTAGTTGGAGTATCAGTACATGTAGAGGTTATCTTAAAGTAAGTTAGCAACTAAATAATGATTCCGACCTTTTCTTTTCTTGTGTACTGCTGTAGTATTTTTATCTAGTAAGGTAGTTTTTGTCCAAACTGCTACTGATCTGAAAAATGAGAGATGAAAATTACTTACTAAATAATCTTTTCTGTATCCCTACTAAAGTAGGTGTGCCACCAAATGCTTTTCTAGACTAGCTTAACACATCTGAATTGAAGGTACTTGCATCACTTTCCTTGGGGGCATGTGTCATAGTTTTATAGGTCTGACAGCTAAACAATATTTTTTTTTATCTTCAGTTTGAATTTTTTTTGTTACGCCTAGTTATAGCTCTTTGAACAATCTTCAACAATTTTTACTCCTCCAAGGAGGAGTAACTTAATCAAGTTATATAGGTTATTAAATGTTCCCTTACTTGTCTATCTTAGGGAGAATGTTGCATAAATAAAACAATATATGCATAAGTGTATAAATACCCACCCCAGAAATTAATATAAAGATGTGAAGTTCATTTCTACTTTGAAGGTCCCTGGAGCATAACCAAGTCAGTAGCTGCCAAGAATATGATCGGTTCCCCCATGTGTCGATTCTATACTTGCATCATGAGCATTGGCAGGTGGCAATAGCTGGTTCTCCAGGAATAGGACATCTGTCATCAGGCCACTAATTTTAAGTTGTGACAAGCCATCCTTGCTTCTAGAACCACAGCACAGGAACAAAAATACAGTAACTGCCTTCTAACCCCTTAACAAGTCAATCTGTGTGCCATCTTCCCTAAGGAGCTACTTTCTTTCCCTATATGTTGAATGGACTCTAGACAAACTCAGAGAAAAGGTTTTCAGGCTCAGAGTCTTTCCTTTTGGACAGGAAGATGAAACACTGTCAGGTTAAAAAACAAACAAACAAAACCACTCTGTTCTTTCATGTGTGAACTGTTTTAAGATACCCCGTAAATAAATCACTGGCTTCACAGAAGGAAGAGGCTAGCCACTGGCAAACAGCAAGGAATTTATCCTCAAGGATGCTGCCAGGGTTATTAAAATAGTTGTTTAGTGTAGAAAGCATAGATGGAGCCATTATCTTCAGCCTCAGTATTTCATTCGTGTAATCCAGCAGTTTGTAGGAATGATTTTTTTAGAGTGAATGATTTTTTTGTTTCGACTATATGTGATGTCTTACGGCTGGTATTAAGGGCTTGAAAGAAGAAAGTATCTTATACTATACATGTATTAAGACAGGTTAATTAAGTTTGTTACTAGAAATATGAATGACAATTTAAGAAAACAGTCTTTGAAACTTTTAGAATTGTCTCTTGATTCCAAAACAAAAAGAAAAAGAAAATTGTGTACTGATTTTTAGGATTATGTTCTTATTTTCACCATAGATTTGCCTTCTTGCAATATTTTTGACAAGTTTATTGTGCTGTAATTCTAGCTATAGAAATGATTAACTGTGTGCTTTGAACAGTTCAGAGACTAAATAACATCACTTTATTTGGATCAGATTTAATTGAACAAAAAGATTTGTCTTAATTTGCCTGTGTTGTGCTTGTGAAATGGTGATTTCCCCCCCTCCCACCCCCCCTTCAGGGAAATACTTTTCAGGAAAAAATATTACTGTTTTTGATTTGCAGATAAACATAACCTGGAGCAAAATAGGTGTGTTACATTAGCACAGAGGAATAAAGTCAGCACCAGCGGTTAAAATGGTAATCTGGAGAAAAAGCCTTGAGATGATGCAGGGTAAAATGCTCTAATACAGCTGATTTCTCATGACCTCTGAAATGAACGGGTACAAAGAGTGAAAATGCAGTTTATGTCACTAGCATTGTTTGACAGACAGGATTATTTTAATTTTGAACTAGTATAGCCATGCCAGATCTAAAGGGAATGAAACCCTGTTTGAACCTATGACAAACGATCTTCGCAGTGTATTAGTGGGAGCCATATTTGTGTGTTTGGCATAGCCTTTGTTGTAGGAACAGGATTTCCTGGTAGAGCCAAAGCAATGTAATTGTATTGGCAGAGACCTTTTGGTTGAGAAATGACAGTGAGAAGGATTCAGATCTGAGTATTTATTCAAGGACTTACTTAAATGTAGCCTTGTAATGGAAGAATGAATAAATGCTGTTATCATCAGGAGAATGGTGGCAGAGAAACAGAAAGTGAGTGATTCCACAGTGAGTTCATAGCAGAACTGGAAAAAGATGCAGGAGTCCTGCCATCAGTCTCATGTGAAATGTAAACTTTGCTCACCCCCATATATCTCATCTTCACTTTCACATGATCTGCTACTTTGTGACAAGCTTATCTCATTTAGGTTGTGTGCCCTTCTGGGCAGTTTGGAATGTGCCAGCCAATGGAGTCTTGGTTTGGATGCTATTGCAGTTCAGTTAAATAATAAGTAATGCATATCATTATTTAAAATATCTATTATATGTATGGTTTATGTTGTAAAATCTTCTCTTACTATTTCATTTCTTTTAATATATTTACTGAGTTCCATCTGTTGAGTATTAAAAGTTTGGGATTCTTTTCTCCTTGAGACAATCACTGTTGTCCTTATTTTGCCAGCCAAGTAAAGTAAGTGATGGATGTTTGTCAGCATTCATGATAACCCTGAATATATTTGCTTATCTATATAAGATACTTTCATATGAATTTGTGTAACCTAATGACGGGTGAAGAATTGTTTTTCTCAACAAGCTTCTACCCATTCAGACCTACTAACTATGCAAAACACTCTAACTTTCTTGTCATCTGTCTTCAAAATGTTGGCTGCGTCAATGTTGATAGTAATCTGTTCTCATGCTGAAATGTTGTCAAAATTTCTAATAGCCAGCTTCTCTACCCCTTGTGCCTTGGAGTATTCCGTTTTAGAAGTACGCAGTGGTCAGCAATACAGAATATAGACAAATATTCTGAGAGCACATCTTTGAAAGCCAGCTGTTTATGAATTAGCCAGTAGTTTGGTAGATCTTTGCTGAGCATGCTCAAATTTTAATTCCTGTCTTTCCTTAATACTGTTATTGACATCGTTTACATCAAATGCATTGTACGTTCGCTGTTCTGGCATGTTGAGGTGGGAAGTTCTAGGGCTGTAATGATGACCAGAATCACAAGTATGAGGAAATAACTAGAAATCTTTTGAGGAGAATGTGTACTTAAATTATTCCTGTACCAAAATGAATTTGCAATGTCAAAAAAAAAAAATACATGATGTAAAATGATACGTGATCTGGTTATATTACAGAAATTTTAGGCTTTATTGAATTTTGTGTAGGCAATACATTCTGTTGACTTTAAATACCAGATGCTTTATTAAATACGCTGTATCTAATTTCTTAGCATTACTTGGTCAGAAATAGGAGTAAAAAACCTGACATTCAGTAATATATTGAAGCATTCTTGTAAAAATAATTTGTCACTGAAACTCTTCAACACAACTGAAGAAGGAATTTAAGCACATACTCAGTTTCAAGCAGGTAAGCAACCACATTCCAGCAGTAGGATAACTATTTAAGTTTCTCTCGTCAAAGCCCTCTGTTGCCTCTTTTGCAGCATATTGTAATTGCTGTAGCTTTATGCTCCCTTTGTTCATAGTTGTGATACTCATACAAAATCACTAGTTTCTGAAAAAAGTTGCTTCACCCTCACCAGGCAGCTGCTTGTCAAATCTAGATTTAGTATAGTCTAACACATTAGAAATATCAGTAGTGTGAACTTGGTGTTTACCTATAGAACTGTTTATAGCACTATTGACATCTAAAAGGGATTTGCATTAATAATGAGGAAGGCCATAAAGAGTGTGTACAGATGTTTCCTAATGCAGTAAGTCTGTTGCTCTAAAGGCATATGATCACATTTGGAAAATTGCTATTGCATGTCTTGGCAGTTCGTTAAAAACTGAAAACTTAAAGTTAACTGGTATTTTGATAGACTAAGTTCAAGGTCACCTTTTGTTTAAATGATGTTTTGTTTTCTGTAATTAGACCATGCCAGGTGTATTAAGTATGTAATTAAAAACACAAGGTTTGGCTAATTCAGAGTAAATGAGAATGAAATACAAGGTCATTATTCGTCTCTACTGAGACTCCAGATGAACAGCGCACATGGAACTATTTATAAAACGTTTTACATGGTCAAAAATTGCTTTAGGTTGCTGTCCATGACTTTTAAATTAAACTACTCACAGATTTTTACAAAAGTACCTGTAGCGTAGGAATATGTTCCCGTGCCAAGTGTTGAATGTGAATGGAAATAAAGTATCTATGATGTATAATTTTATGGCATAGATTTTAAACAAGAAAAAAGAAAAGAGAAAAAAGGAAACAAAGGTAGTAAGAGAGCCTGTGAGGCACTCTGCAAAATGTTATTAGGGTGAACTTCCACTGACAGCCACGGTACCGAGCAACTGGTTCAAAGCATCAGAAATAATACTTGAAAGGCGATGGACTACTTTTGTATTAGTGGGTTGAATTTCTTGCTCTGTAAATACTCTGTGTAGTACAGTGGTGGCAAATTTCCGCCATTGTACTACACAGTGATCAAACCTTAATGAAGGCAGAATTCATCTGTCACTGATCTTCATTGCTTCTGCACCTCTGACCTGCATAAACTTCTTCTGTGGGCCCTGCAGTTCCCACCGTGGGCCTGGAGTGGGATGTAAACTACGTATCTGACCAGTCCAGGTCAGAGCCTGTGGAAGCTGGTTTAACCAGGGAGACTTTTGTGGTCTTCCTCTTCCAAGGTTAGCATGCTGTTTTTTATACCATGTGTATTTTGGGAAAAGTTAAGTCAAAGACAAATACAGTAAAGTGTGCTACTTCAATTTCGTATATGCAAGAGAAATCCCTTAGATTTGTCCTCAAAAATTAAAATAGTCCAAAGCTACAGGGGTACATAGAGTTTAAGCTAGTACTTACAAAAGTGATATGTGATGGGCTCTTGGCATTTTCTGGGGGGGTTGTGTGGAGTTTGGTTCTTTGGGTTGTTTTTTTAGGAGGAGTGGTTGTTGGTGGTGTTTTGTTGTTGTTGGGGTTGGGTTTGGTTTGTTTGTGGTTTTTTTTGTTTGTTTGTTTTTTAAGGAAAATGAAGCCCATGCTTTAAAATCAGTCCCTTTAGAATACTGTAAATTGGCCTCACTGAATTCAGGTGAAACAAGGAATGTTTATACTTTGCTTTTATGGACTTTGGTATTTTGAGTATTTCTATGCAGTTGAAATTATAAGAGCTAGATTGTTTAGAGTTAAACATTTTCTTTAGAACTACAATGTACTTAGAAATGCTTTTCAGTGAGAGGCCCCTATTCTTCACAGTTTGTATCAGCATCTTCACTCTGTTTCAAAGTGACTAGGAATTGAAGAGAGGTGCCTCAGAAGGACTATCGAGAGTAGCCAGCCTTGTAGAAATGCAGTCACCAGATGCAAGTTGCTGAGCTTCATGCTTATTGCCTTGTTTCCTGAGGGGAAAAAATTCAGAATGCTCACACAGAATAGCTGGACAATTCCTTTTGTCGTTTGTATTTCTGTAGAGGTAGCATGAGGGGGTAATGCTTAAATCTTCTGTTTATATCTCGTTATCTGTTTTAGAATTTAGGCTTCTTAAAATCCCAGAGGAGGAAGGAGTACCATGGTTTTGCTGGGCTGGTTTAGTTGTAGTCATGGGAATGTGATAACGTTTGAAATTACTTTCATGTCAGATTACTGCTTATTTTTCTGAAGATATCCTTATTTCTTTTCATGGTTTTGCCTTCCGCCTGTTTACTGCTACATAACTAATCCTGTTTCCTATTGTCTGTGGTTTCTTTCCTTAATCTTATTTTCTATTGTAAAATGAGTTCATTATTTTTTGCAGTTTGTCCTGACAACCTTGGATCCACAAAAGTATTCATTTCTTGGAACTTGCTGCCAAGAAATTGCACTGGTTTCTCACTACATGATAATCCTATTCTTAATTTGGAAAACAGAGCAACTGGTCTAAGCTGTACATTGTAAAGCCCATCTCAAAAAGCAAGCAAAGGTGATCAAACATACCTGGGCTGTGTGGCTTTGGTGCGGTCTGCAGCATATGCTGGACCTGTTGTAATTGATGGTAACCTACTGTAGCTGCCAACACTCCTCTGCAGCCCAGAGGCTATACAGCACTGGACAGTGAAGCTGGCACCTGCCCTGTACGTGTCCATCTTGAAGCTGATACATACATACACTTTTGTGCTGGGATCTAAAAAGGCACTGGAAGAAAGAGGGTCTACATGGGTACACCCACAGCTATACATGCAGGGTCTGTAACCGTGCAGCTCCTGCAGCAGTCCCTATCTGGGAACATGCAGTCCCCTTTGCAAAAGTGGATGCTGGTGCCAGAGCCACAGGAATGCCCCTGTCTATTGCTAGATCATGATTTATGGAATGCATACTAGAGTTTTTCAGCTAAAAGTTGAAATGGGTGCCTAATGCACGAAGCTACTGATTCAGGAGCCCGGTGATCCTGCCCTCACAGCTGCCTTTGCAGGACTGACTGCATTAGAAACATTAAAAAAAAAAAAACCACAAACAAAAAAACCCACAAAACCAAGTAGTTATCAATTTGGAATGCAGTGTCCCTGAGAATATACAAACACGTAGCATAAATGATATTTTAAGTAAGAAATGGTTTGCTTCTTATTATCAGCAATACAAGTTTCTTCAACTGAACAAAGGTGAAAGATTAAAATAAGACACATTCCATTCCTGAAGTTAAATGAAAGCATGTTTGTGCTTGATATGATGGGAAATAGCTTGAAGAATATTTTATTCTTTAAAAAAAACAAAAAAGAAAAGAAAGAGAAAAGGTATTTTAAAGCTGCCAAGAACTTTGTATGCAGGTGGTTATCAATTGAGTAAGTGTCAGGTATTTATGTGAAAGCTGGCTGACTTATCCATATGGGGGGGTTTTATGAGTAGTTTTATTTTTTTTTTAGCCGATCGTGCCAGCAAACTTCATGCTTTGTTTTGCCTTTTACTCATCTAAATACATGGTACTGAGTGCCAGGCAGTCCATGATCACAACTAACCTTTTGTGAAATTTAACTAGAATTGCTGTGTTTGTGTTCATGAACATGGAATATATACTTTTATGTACGAGTAATGTCCTGCATACTTGATACATTCTTTAAGGGAGTTTTTCTGCTTGCTGTGGTGGTTGCTGTTGAGTCTTTGCTACATTTGTACACCAAAAAAAGCACATATTAATTTATGGGGGAAAAAGTACAGAGTAAAAATGCTGCTTTTTATTACTTCTGTTAATAGCAACCATGTCTACTTGTGAAGTGGGCAAGAGATAGAATTTTGCTGTAAATATAGCAGGACTTGATTGTTTTTGGTAAATGTCAGGCTCATGCTGACACTGGTGCTTTAGGAAGTTCATATCTAGATAGATAATCATAGGAATCATTAATGGAGAGTTTCCTGTCTCTGTTCCTTGCCAAAATTACCTTTCTGTTTCTTCCATCTTGAGTTGGTATACTAGGTGGCTTCATGTTTTGAGTATAGAAGGTCTTCTAGTTTTCGTCTGTAGGAGGCTTAGGTTAAGTAGTGACATTTCACTTTTACAGTATACGTATTTAAAGGTTAACCTGAACCATGTTCAGTCAGAGCTTTGTCATTGACAGTGGCCATTTCAGACTTGTTCAGATTTTGAAATTTTCAAATTTTGGAATAGGTAGGGCAGTCTTATTTTGCTGTCAAATATAATATGAATCCTAAAATGTGCTGAGCATACACCCGTCTCTGTGTTTCTTCTAAAGTGCTATGAATACCAGAAAGAGAAAAGCCTCTGTGTTGGTTGCCTCCCAGCCCTGCAGAATCTCTCACTGTTGTATTTAAATTACTTGTTTACAGTTCTGCTTGCAGACTGAGTTTGAGGAAACTACTAATCCTGTTGCCAGAGCTTTGGGGGAAATATTTTATACGATTATTTCTTTAGTAGTTGTAGTGTATAAAATCAATTTTATTCACTTTGTCATAAAAGCACG
Organism: Sagittarius serpentarius; assembly: GCA_034782735.1. Classification (NCBI taxonomy): domain Eukaryota; kingdom Metazoa; phylum Chordata; class Aves; order Accipitriformes; family Sagittariidae; genus Sagittarius; species Sagittarius serpentarius. The sequence goes on along the minus strand of JAVKLA010000027.1, from coordinate 29,893,091 downwards.
GCCATCTTTCATAGATTTTTATGATTCTCCCCGAACCTATACTTATCCAAAATGGGATACTCAGTTTTACTCTGTGTTTTCTGTTAACATTTAATCCTGTTGGTGTTTCCAATTTTTAATTACCCTGTACAAAGAAGATTTTTGTGCAATCTAGCTGTTTATTATTTTTTGATGTGTTTCCTGAGGAAATGAGACTTATGTGATTGTGCTTTTTGTCTCGATTAACTTTTGAGTCATATTGTCCAAATTTGGCAAAGGTCGAGGTTTCAAAGGAAGTTAATTTGCTACAAGTTTCAATACTAGTACTACTAATTTGCCTCTGAGAAGAGGGATCCAGATCAGTACTTATGCTAAAGTATGGGTTAAGTATGGGTTGTGGTCTGAGGTCAATAGTCAGCTGTTGTCATTGGCCTGCTGGTGGGCTGACCTTGGCCCCTATAACTTGGAACCAGGGATAGATGGGTGGCATCTTACCCCAGACTTATTCAGGAGATGGGGATGATGGACAGGGGCATGGCAGAAGGGGGCACCTGCTCATTTCAGTTACTCTCCTTGTATCGATCATAGCAGTCAGGTTGCCAGAGAGCTAAGTCAATTCAGTGTGGTCAAAAAACATCTGACACCCCCTTGTCCTCCCCTCTCTCCCAGCTAACCTTGCTGTTTCAGAATTGGTAGGTCTCATGCAAGGAAGCAGTTATTAGGAGCCCGAGGGTGTCACACGGCAGGACTGACCCTTTTGGCTACCTCCTGTCATTAGATCAGATTAAGTGTAGAATTCAGCTACTTCCTTAATCTCCATCTTTTTTTAGACTGCTCTCAAGATTCTTGTCTTTGGTTTAGTTGCATTTCACCTGAACTAGCTTTTTAATGCAAGAATTCCCTTCTTTATATAATAGTTTCCATATGTCTGCTGAATCAGATCTAAACTTACTGTCTTTGGTTTGAACTCCATTTTAATCCCATCTGCTTTTTTGTCCTTTGAAACAAGAGAGATGTGAAAAGAAAGTGTTTTTCCTTGATTATGCTTTCAATACAAGTCAGTGGATAACATCCAAAAAGAAGTTTTACTAGAGTTCGATTTTTGGCTTTGTTAATTCTTTAAACAAAGAGCTGTAAATGTATTATTTCTTCTACTGTACAAAAAACTTTGATTTTGACTGGTCCATGTGTTGATTCTAGCTTTGATATAGAGATATCTGTATAACATTTATTTTTATTTTAGGAGAAATAAATGTATTAAAGATGTTTTGCTCATAGGTAAGAATGTCATATTATCCAGCCTGTATGACTTCCATGTTAAACAAAATTCAGGCTCCAGGATATTTTCTCTGAAAGGTCGTTGGAAAGGTGAGGAGCAGAGATTAAATGATATCATTTCATGTTTACATTTATTATACAGTGCAATAGTGGGTTGACCTACAGGAAAATAGATCCCTACATTTGAATTCCTTTGTAACTTCCTAAGTCAATTGTTAGTTCCTTCTGCTGGAGGGAATTTTAGAAAACCATGTAGAACTGGCAGCAATTTAGCTATTACTGTATTCTGGTTCTGAGGGTGTGGTGGGTTGACCCTGGCAGGGTGCCAGGTGCCCACCAAAGCCGCCCTATCACTCCCCTCGTCACCTGGACAGGGGAGAGAAAATATAACGACAGGCTCATGGGTCAAGATAAGGACAGGGAGAGATCACTCACCAGTTACCTTCACAGGCAAACCAGACTCCACTTGGGAAAATTAGCTTAATTTATTACTGATCAAATCAGAGAAGGGTAATGAGAAGTAAAACCAATCTTAAAACACCTTCTCCCAACCCCTCCCTTCTTCCCAGGCTTAACTTTACTCCCAGTTTCTCTACCTCCTCCCCTGCCAGTGGCACAGGGGGATGGGGAATGGGGGTTGAGGTCAGTTCATCATGTGTTGTTTCTGCCGCTCCTTCCTCCTCAGGGGCAGGACTCCTCCCTCTTCCCCTGCTGCAGCATGGGATCCCTCCCACAGGAGACGGTCTTCCACGAACTGCTCCAGTGTGGGTCCCTCCCATGGGCTGCAGTCCTTCAGGCACAGACTGCTCCAGCATGGGTCCCCTGCGGGGTTGCAAGTCCTGCCAGCAAACCTGCGCCAGCCTGGGCTCCTCTCTCCACGGGCCACAGATCCTGCCAGGAGCCTGCTCCGGCGCCGGCTTCCCACGGCGTCACAGCCTCCTTCGGGCACCCACCTGCTCCGGCGTGGGGTCCTCCCCGGGCTGCAGGGGGAGATCTGCTCCAGCA
>JAVKLA010000027.1:29857934-29890782 GCA_034782735.1 Sagittarius serpentarius | reverse complement strand
TCTGCTCCGGCGCCTGGAGCACCTCCTCCCCCTCCTTCTTCACTGACCTGGGGGTCTGCAGGGCTGTTTCTCTCACACAGTCTCCCTCCTCTCTCTGGCTGCAGTTGCAGTTGCACAGCAACTTTTTCCCCTTCTTATCTGTTATCCCAGAGGCACTACCACTGTCGCTGATGGGCTCGGCCTTGGCCAGTGGCGGGTCCGTCTTGAAGCCGGCTGGCGTTGGCTGTATCGAACATGGGGGAAGCTTCTAGCAGCTTTCCACAGAAGCTGCCCCTGTGGCCCCCACTGCTGCCAAAACCTTGCCACACAAACCCAATACAATGGGCTTTTAACTATTTATATCATGCAACACTGCAGCAGCATAGTTACAAGCAAGAGATAAAAAAAAAAAAACCAAACAAAAAACCCTACCAAAACCACAATAAACCAAAAAGCCCCAAACAAAACACAACAAGTTTCTGTCATAATCTCGGCTGATTTTTTACCTAATGTGTTTTAGTTTTCTTAAAGGTTTCAGCTAATCTGCATGTAATCTCTGTTAGAGAATACTGGCAGTATGCCATATAACTACCTTTTTGATTTCCCTACCTTAACTGCCCTTTTCTATTTCTCCACCTTTTGATTATTCTGTCCATGAACTTGTTTGGGCCTAAAATTTTCCTTAAGGCTTGTGCTGACATAACTTGTTCTATTCTTATCTGTTTCTATGGCATTTCATCCTTTATTGCTCAGTATTTTCTTACACAATTTTCTATGGTTGTTATGGCAACAGTATGTAGCAAATTTATCAATTTTCAAGCGAAAATTGCTTTCAAAATTTTGCATGATGTTAAATTGCTGAGCAAGAAGTGAAATATTTTCAGCATAGTTAAGCAAATTAATATGATTAGGTTAAATTACCTTGTAGTTTTGCAGCGTTGCTGCTTCTAGGCAAGTTGTTATGCAGTGGGATGCTCCTTGGGAGAGCGTAAGTAGAATACACTTGTGGAAGTAGAAGAAATTGTTAAATTACTGAAACTACCTCTTTGCTATTGTTATTCTAATGGCCAGGATCTGGTAAATGTGACTGGCATTCTAGCAACGTCATCATCAACCAGGTTAGTAGGTTTCCTGTGCAATATGGACCATCAGATGGCATAAGTGCAAACTCCCAGAATGGCAGATGTTTGGAGATATTAATGTCAGAAACAACAGCATGAGATATTTCTTTAAGATTGTGTTTAAAGCAAGAGGAGATACTGATGGAGGAAAGAGGAATGTGGTTTGAGATTGAAATGGGTGAGGTCTGCAAGAAGCCAATACCTCTGTGAATGAGTGTTTAAAGTCAGCATCACTAATGAAAATGGAAGCAATCAAAATTACTTATTTTAAAAACTGAACTGATAGACAAGGTCCACAGGCTTTTTGTATACAACATGATTATGCTACTACTTTAAAATACCTCTTCATATGTTTGAGATTTTAAAATATTTTGAAGTCATTACTTGCATTCATTGTGCCTTTTAACAGAGCCTTTGGTGAATTTGACATTCACTGTATCAAAGTAATTTGCTAAAATAATTTATTTTCTGTTTTCTCTATGATTTTACACCATTGTGAATTCTTGTAACTTATGCAGTATTTGTAATTTCAACTGTGTGTACATATGTGATGTGTGAGATTAAGTAGGAATATTATAATGAAAACCTTACTTTTTCAGTGCTGTCATAAACCCCAGCAAAACATTGCCTTCTTCATGTCTATAGCATTCTTAAATTGTTAGTATAACTTCTCTGATGATAGGCTTCTGGGACATCTAGCCTTTGATGCACTCTGATTTCAGACCATAAGAATGCAAGGTCTCCAGCTGTGTCAGCAGCAGTGTAAGTCTCAAAAACAGTAAGCAGAAAAAGAGGTATAATTTTTCCCCCATCCAAACGAGCTGGCAGTTTGTTTCTGCTGGGAGAAAAGAATCACCTAGTCGGTTCACTGCTCAGTATGTGTGGTAGTTCAGCAAGGCAGTTTGTATTCAAAATCCTAACAGCTTTTCAGAAGATGGTGGCTTAAAGCCAAAAGCCACTTCTCTGTCACTGGTAGAATCTACCTGGAAAATAATTTGAGTTTCTAAACCAAAATACATCTCTCTCTTTTGGGTGGAAAGGGAAGAGGAGACCAGTGCTGGGGACTCTTTAAATTATTAACATTTCTGAGGTTCTTAAGATTTGTTGCAGTTAATACCAGGTTTTAAACTAGCTGATATGGTGCTGTTTTCTGCTTGTGACAGGATGTAAACATTATAAAGATACTCAGGATTCCCCCCGCCCCACCGCATCCTTCTGCCACATAAGGTGAATTTCATTAGCATCAATTCAAGAATGTATGCTATATATTTATATGTCTTTCTGAGAGTCGTTGTTCTTCAACAGTAAATCCTAATGCCCACATCAAGACATGTGCAATAACTGGATCAAGAAGTAATCTGTGTGCATTGCTAAATTCATATTTAATATAGAAAGTCCAGGACAGATATGCAATCTTTTTGATGCTAAACCTATGTTTCCCTGCATTTGTTTGAGCTCGTGCATATGCATCAGATCTGTTGGTGATGAGGGAGTTGTTCATACCCTCTCTATTCTTACAAACTCTGAACAATGACACTTAGTATGTGACTAGGCCCATTAAGTTGTACTTTGTCTCTCTTCAGTGTTATGTCTTTGAATGCAGGATACCATTCAAATTGAGGAATAGATGTTCTGTAAGCAGAAACCCCAGTGATGTATTCTAAATAAATTGCAGGAGCATTTAGTAACATCAGTGTTTATATTTTTGTCTTTACTTTGGGAAAGCACTACTCAGAAGATGGTCAAAGCAATTGAACTGATTTTACAAAGCACTGTAAATTGAAATAAAATTTTCTTTGGCTTTTAATTATTTCTGAAAGTGCAGTTGTGAAACACAATTTTATTTAAAGATGAGTCTGTGAGCTGTATAGCAGTTGACTGCATTGAGCACAGATTTTGTGTGAGTACGGACACCTTGCATTTGAGGAACGCATTTGTTTGGCTCACACTTTCCTTATCCTTTTTATATGGTATAGGAATGTGCTGGATGGATTGTTTGGCATGAGTTGGAGCTTGATGGGAGCTCTCATTATTTCCTGCCCTGGTAGTGAGGGTTGGAAATAATACAGATGAGGTCCTTGGTTCTACTTCAGTTTCCAGATCATGAATACTAAATCAGTTTTAAAACCTAGGTTAAATTCTCAACAATGTTTTTCTGGAGAAGGACTTAGATTTGAAGTTACAGACACTTGAACATTACAGATGTTCAAGTGCAGTATGTGTAGCATTTTCATTGTTGATATACTCTGCAATGAATAAGATTTTATAATTATTTTCCTTTTCTTTATGGATTTTAACTCTAGAAAACTGAAACATAATTGAATCTAGATAATCACTCAGGAGATGAACTGAAAAACCAGCAGAGAGGCCAGAAAGATTCTACTGAGACTTGGGGTCACATCATAAGGGTTTGCAGAGCTTATTCTGTTCCCTAGTTGTAGGCTATATAATTGACATAATTTACTCCAGAGAGGCAGAAGTGAAATAGTGAGCACTATAAATTGGAACTGGGATTAATGAACAGTGTTGGCACAAAAGCTTGCACAGTACCGGTTTGCATTGAGTAATAAATCACAACTATATCTGCAGATTATAATCTGAAAAACCTAATTAAATGAACTAGTGTTGTTCTGTACTCTGTGACAAAGCAAATAGATCAAATGCTGTAGGTCTTCCTAGAAGATAATACTGTGAAGGTAAGAAAGAACTGTGCTAATTTTTGGCTTGATGACATTAATGTTTGAGTCATAGACAAAATATTTGATAATAAAATATTTCTTTGGCAAATGATTTTGGCAGCTCTGGACTCAGTGAGTGAATATGCCACTGAATCATTGAATCTTGTTCAATGAATAAATGGAGTTTCTAAACTAATACAGAGTGAGCATCACACTTCTCACAGGGTGGATTGTGGTTTAGAGAATAGAATTAGATTATGGTTAAGTGTACTGTTCAGTGTTGAGATAGTGTGGACTTCTTGTTCATTAAGATGAGTGGTCTGTTTTTTTAATTGTGTTGCTTTTAGTTGTGTGTTGGTACATAGGCTTCTTGATTAATGTGTTTTGACATGAATGATCATCAATGATTATCTTGTTCCATATTTTCCTACTTTGGGGATATTTCTTAGCATATTACTTGTCATGACAGTAGCCTACTATGTGTCTGTAAAGGAAAAGATACTGCATATTATTTAAAAGCTGCTAGCTAAGTGGTGCTATTTGATAGATTATCCATTTCTGTATTTGTTCTCTTATTTTAGATCTAATTTAGTCTGGATTAGAAGCAAGACAGTAGCTGTCTACTAGATTTAGACCATCGTAAGGTGGATTTCATCAGGTTGATTAAAGGTTATTTGATAGTATTTGTTTAAACTATGTTTCACAAATGTGGAGCTGGTGCATTTTGACAATAGAAAAACTAAATCCAGTTTAATGAACCAGCTGAAACTCTGCAGTGTCTGATTGGTATGATTTGTAGATAAGACTTCAATAGAAGGCAGCATTAGGAATAGTTAAGAAACTATTGTTTAAGGTGTAAAGAGATTTTTTTTTAAAAATCTGCTCAGTTCTTGAGCACAATAAAAAAGTTTTGTAAACAATTTTAATCAGTTTTCATAACATCAAATCTGTCATAAGCAAATGAAATCTCCAGCCCCTGTGGCTGGTGAGCTGCTGAACATGATGCGGGAGTGGAACAGTACCCTTCTGTCGTCCGGAGACTCCGTGGGCTGTGCTGCTGCTACTGGGAGCCCAAATCTTTTAGCAAGCTGAATTCTTTTAGCGCTGGGGAAAACTGAATTCTGATGAACACGTCAAACTAAATAGGTAGTCAAGCAGTTCTGTGAGGAGGAAAAAAGATTTCCAAAAAATGACCGAGAAAGGAATAAAGCAAATTTGCGGAACTATGGACTGCGATGCATTCTTTAAAAGCCAGCAGTGCTTCTGTTAAATCTTTAAAGTTGTACAGAAAATGAAACTTGGTGCTGTCTAGCAAAGATGCCAGTAGCCTTGGGCTGGGGAATTCCTTCTCCCCTCCCAGATCACTGCAGGTCTCTATGTGCAGGGTCCATATGCTGTGTGTTGGTGCTTAAGCTCAGGTAGGCTTGGCTGTCGTCCTCTCTGTGATCCCTCTCCCAAGGCGGTAACTTGTGTGCCTTTTCTGAGGTGGGCATCTCTTCTTCTCCCTGCTGTGTCTAACAGCCCAGTTAAGTCTCTCTGCTTAGCCCTGACTTTGTTCAGTTGCTGCATTCAGATTCTGCTATTTCTGATGTTTTGCAGGCCTCTTTCAACTAATGTCTCAGTTTTACTGTCTTTTTTCTGTCTTTACTGTATTTTCTTCCTTCTCCCAGGGATTAAGAAACCTGGCATTTGTTGCCTATAAATTGCCCTAAGTTTCTGGACTATAGGATTTTTTCCTGGCCATCTTGTACCAAAAGTGGCTGAAACTCATCCTCTCTTGTACGTGACTATCACAATGTTTTCTGCATGAAATAAAACCCAGCAAACAGTATGTCTATCATTTTTCCATTTATTAAACATGATGTGTTGTTTTCATAGTTCCTTTCTGAATTGGCTGTTTTAAACTGAACTGAATTTTCTTCCTTATAAAGAATATAACTAAGTCAAGGTTGCCCAGCAAATAAGATACAAATTTGCAAGTGCGTTTTGGGTTGGGGTGTGCGTCTCTCCTGCAACAGACTTTTCCTGTTAAGAAAACTTAGTTTTGCTATATCCGTTTTTGTTTGAGTATCAACGTTTTGTACTTCTAAGAAACCTGAGATTCACTTGCATTGTCTCTCACGAGGAGTCTGAGGTTTGAGGTTTAAGGTTTAAAATTCTTCTAGCCTATTCCGTTGCTCTTCAGGTTAAATGCTTTTCTGGGTCTGTTTTTAACTTCAAGGTTATCTCTGTGCATGCGTGTATCTTGTTGTCTCATAACTCATTATTCAATGAGTTTCCATTTTTCTTTCTATTTTTTAAAATAATCTTAAACAATTGAAGAAATATAGCTTTAAATGATATCATTATGTATTTCATGGATTTTTAGCTTTTAATACAGCTTTTTTTTTTTTTTACCTCAGGACTTCTATTTCATGTTACTTATGTCTTTACTTTTCAATATAGATTTGCTTTTACAAAATATTTTAGCAAAACTGGGAACATCTTTCATTTTTCATTCTATCTTTAGGATGTTTTGGGGGTCTTAAGTGAATGGTTATTTTTTTAAAATGGCTCTCATCCCAAGTAGTTTATTTCTTTGTTCTTAATACAGCTTGCATTTACATGTAGATTAGTAGAATTTTACAAAAATGAACTACTATTATTTTCTGAACATTTTAAAAATGATCCTCTCATGGAAGAATCGGATGTTAAGGAGACAACTTGAGAAAACTTTTGAATGTGAAGGTAACATTTGGGTTTATATAGCTGAATAATAACTGCAGTTTGCTGAAATGTGATACGGTGAACTCGAGGGCACTGCAATGTACCTGCTGATAGCTGAGCTCATTATGAAGGACAACTGAAAGCAGTTGCCCTGGAGAGCTACAGATTAATAGAGAGAAAATGGTGAGTTTTTTATACTACTTACTTAGTACACTAAGAGCTCCAGCTAAAGAATTCCGTTTCATTTTAAAGCTTTATATCTTTGCTTGGTAATATTTGAAAAGGTGTTGGGGTTTTTTTGGTTTTTTTGTTTGTTTGTTGCTTTGTTTTGTGCCCGGGGCCCCCCCCCCCCCCCCAAAAAAAAAAAAAGGCAGAAAGGGCTGGCGCGGCGGGGGGCAATCCTGTATATTTTTAGATCAGGTGTGGTAGCTACTTTGGTATCAGCACCATGTGGGTATGTTTGCAATCAAGTTTAAATAGCATGGTGAGTATCCAGATGGAGTGTTTTTCCTAAGCTTTAGATTATTTACTCTGTTGGGAGCTCCAGTAAACATTTATAGTATTCTTCAGGGCTAACTGTACCATTAAGCCTGAGATGCCTGGTATAGAAAATCACAGTATATAAAAACCCACCAAGATCTTCTCTGAGGCACTTCAAACTGTGCATTTTTGCCTGTGATACTCTAAAAGTAATTTTTTAAAATGTCTGTGATGGATGATGCAATTCTAAAGAGAAGGTGATAGCAAATCTAAGTGTTGTGCTTCAGTAGACTCAATTGTAAGTGTGTACTGTACCAATACAGTGTCTGTAAATGACATAGGAAAGAGGGAAAGGTAGGTTTTTTCCTTCTGTACGCTTTTAAAACTAAATTTATTTATTAAACTTGTTATCTATCGGATATTAAAGATTTAATCTCAAAGGTGCTTATTAATGGATGTTTACTAGCTGCCAGGTTTTTGAGATACATTGATTGCAGTTTATTTCCCTGTGTTCAGATTCTTCTATGTTGTTTTATTTATTTTAGTGAAAATTATATACCTCACAACTACATGAACATCAGCCTCCATAGTAGGTAAAACCAATGAAAACAAAATTTGAACTGCCTAGGATATGATAAAAGATTAATACACGCTACTTGGCTGGTTTTGTCAGGAACTAGGTAAAATTGCAACAGGCAAGAGTTAGCGTTACTGCTAATTTGACACTGTGTTTCATGATGATCTATGCTTTTCCTTAGATTTCAGTTCCTGTAGTCAGGATTGCTCATTAAAATTTTTGACTGCTAGATTTTTTTTTTCTCCTGAACTTTTTAGCCTTTTTAATTGCAGAATTTAGATTCTAGCATGCCTCCTCATGAAAAGGGAAATAAAAGGACATGTCCCTGCTCCTAAACCCCTCTTATTTTAGGAATCTAATTTTTAAGGGTCATTTAATGAAGGTGAAGGACCCAGCTCATGATTTTTTAATTTTAGTATTGGCGGTACTTAATGTGCTCAAAGGGAGCCCTGGGCAGCATTCAACAAAGGTATGCAAATGATAGCATGCACAAACACTATGGAAAACTCTTTTTTTTCCCCTTGGTGGTTTGTTATTGAAATGTAACTTTGTATGAAGCTAAGAAAAGCCTTCTAGAGCTGAAAAATGTTGATGGTAGTGACTAAGGTTTAGCTTTGTGTTGTTAAAATGATGTACAGTTTTAATGACTGAGCAAAGAGAATTCTACTAATGAAAACAGGAATTAATCATGGGACATTTATGTACAATTTTATCCCTAAAAAGACTTTTTAAAATTACATGAAGTTGTCCATCTGTAATTTTCTCTTAGTGCTACGTGCTTATTTTACCCCCCAAAATGTTTAAGATAACTGGAGTCCTGTGGAATAAACTTTGGCTTTTGAAAGTTAGGTTGTTGGTCCTTCTCTCTCATAAATTGTCAAAAATAATGATAGTAAATTAGGTCCTTTTTATATTTGTGTAACTCCATGTTTTATGTTTTGCAACAAGGAGGCTTGCTCTGCAGACATCCTGAACTAAATGCTTTCACTCCATCCCCCGTCCAAGTTTGGTCTTTTGTGACTTAGTTGCCCACTGTAGTGACAGCAGGGCTGGGGATGGCAGCATGTCAGAGCTCTGACGTGTGGCCAGTGGGTGTCTGAGACAGGTCATTGCCTGACACTACTTGTACGAGGTCAGCACGATTTGCTGTATAAGCAAAGATAGAGCAGTTCTCCCTCTGTTGCTTCATGGGAGCAGCTGAACAGATGACAGTGACTGTGGAGTATTTCCTTGCACGCAAGCCTGAGACAGATACTACATAAGTAAGATTCACAGATTTTGGGTGTTAATTCATGGATGAGAAAAATTGTTCAGAAAGGCCCACCTTGTACCATTTGGATCCTGACTCAAGTCTAACTTTTTATACTAGTAAAAAAGAGTTTGAAGTCATCAGTGGAGCTCATTCCATTAGAGAAAAGAAAACTCTGCTTAGCAGAGGGAAGGGAGCAGCTAGAGAGAAAAAGTTTCTCTTACCTGAGGCCACTAACAACACAAAACAATCCAAGGCATGCCCTGGTTAAATCTTAGAAAGTGCTGTAGGCAACCCACTTTTGCAATTGCCATAGAAAATTATTGTTGTTAGCTATTCTGTTGATAGTTAGTATTGTAGGAATTACTAGCAGATGGGAAATTAGATGACTCAGAATACAGTATTAACAATCCATATTTTTTTAATCAAAGGCCTCTAATAAGGCATGTTGCATCTGTAAGATTCATTTAAGCAGTTGCTAGGAAGAATTTGTTTTTTCAAGTAAACACAACAAACTTGATACAGATTATTTTTTGATTGAATATCTATTTTCTTAACAATTTAAACCCTGAAAATACATTTGCTTGTTTTTGTTGCACCAGCTTAATGGCAGTATTCTGTAATTTAGTTTGATAGACTGGAGGTTTGCAATGGTAACTCATGCATTATGGAATAACTAATGAAATCTAATTTTATCATATTGAAAACATCACAGACCTAGAGCTTTTATTTACCTCTGTTAGCTGTCAAGGGTGGATTAAGATTATAGTGTTCTACATCCACCAAAACTTTGGCTTTTGCCCCCTGAAAAGTTTGGATGGCTATGGATATGTGCTGGCCAAGTGCGGCTAATGAGTTCCAGACTCTTTTCCAGACCCCTTCGCCTAAATCCATGGACCGCAAGCACCACTGAGTATCTCGGATGCATGTCGTTCGTCCTGACTCCTGTGCTGGACACAGATGGAAGCCAGTAGTTGGGATTTGCATTGCACCCTTTGACTTGATGGCTTCTGAGAGTTCATTTTTGGTTGTGCTTTATCTCCTTCCTTCTCAGCTTATTGCTACAGAACTCGGGTCTGTAGGCAGAAATGCATATATATTTTCCAAGTGCCCGTTTTGGTCTGAATTTTCAACAGTGTGACTTGACTAGGGTTGTGAACAAAATGTGTAAGGTATGGCGTAGGTCCTCCTGCAGGCAGAAGTAGCATTGACTGCAAGTAATTATTCTTTGGTTTGCTGACAATACTGATCCAAATGAAGCTGGTCCATCTGGGATGCAGGAAATTAGACTGAAAGACCAAAAAAGTAAAAATTGTTGTGCATCCCTTGCTGAAGTTGGATTCTGGGAAATGACTGCATTAGTATGTGAGGAAAGAATTTCTTGTGTGTCACTGTTCGAAGACATGTAAAAAAAGCAATCAACCTAAAACAGTATTGACCAGAGTAAGAATGTTTTCTGCGTTAAGAAATATTCTTCCAGTGAAATGCTAAACTGCACTGTATTTGACCAACCTTGCATGATAACACTGGCTTATTTTTTCTTCAGCTACAAAACTTAATTACTTCTTCTTGAAACCCCAGATCAATTAGCAACGGTTCCTGCCACCTTCACACACGGGGAGTGCACCTGTCTCTGGAGCGCTTGTAGCTCTGACCTGTGCGCTGATCACAACTGGATCACTTCATGTCTGGAGTTGCCCCAGCTTTTGGATTTTTACTGTATCCCAGTTTAATGAGGGTGGTCACATGAAGAAAAGCTTGCTAGTGATTCGTAATCTGTTCTGCTGCTTTTTAACTTCTACATGTAGCCTTTCTTGAAAAAGTCTCTAACCCTATTACAAATAAGTTGAAAAATGAGCCAGGAGGAGGTAAATGACTGGTGTCCCCTTTGCTAAAAGTTCAAGGTAAGGTACACCAGATTTCCAGACTTACTGATCTCCGAAGTGTGTGGCTGGGTTGCCTTTTCCAAAGATTACAACTAAAAATTATAGTTCAGTTAAAAGGTTAATAGTGCTTTGATTCTGTGCTGGTTGTCCCAGCTTAAGTTGGTGCTGCTGAAAGGATCTTCTGCCATTGGAAGCTTGGCTTGATGGAGCTCCTTTCTGCATGGTTGCCTTTCTTCCACCAGGATTTCCCTCTGCATCAGGGCGAGGAGAAGGCAGAGGCTTGCAGCGCTGGGATGCAGCTCACCCTGCAAAGTCCATTTCCTTTGCTCTAGGAAAGCAGAATTTTAGTGGGGCATCTTTGGATGCGGTGGTGTCTTAAGAATCTGTCAGCTTGTGAATGAAATTATTTAGTAATATCTGACTCTGGAGATAGTTTTGTTTCATTTTGTTTTTTTCTTCTTCCTTCCCTTACACATTGTAACTCTCTTATTAGGTGAACAAATACACCTTTCAGGAGAAAAATTTTGTTGGTGTTTTTTTTTTTTTCCTGTAAACACCTATTCTTTTCTACGGGAAAACTGAGTTTGCGTACCCACTCTAAAAGACTATTATATGTATGTGTAAAAGAGATGCACACACTTTCTGAATATTATATATTATTGTATGTAATTGATAGATTCATGGAATTGTAAATTGGAATTTGGAGTGTTGCTTTCCCAAACCCACATGATTACCTGGTGTTATGAAGGGTCCCAATGAAGGCAAATGCTTTTACCAGAAACTCCATTCACCGAAGGCCTCTGTCTTGGAGGCTGCCCATCTTGCCAGTAATTGCTGTGTGACTGTGGGTGTTTGATCTCCAAAAGGACGATTGATTCTGTTGTTTGGAGTGGCAGAAATTGAACTACCTATGGTTGTCAGACAAATACTATCTTGATTACTGAACCGCTACAGTTTACAGCCTTTAAAAAGCTATCAAAATGTAATTTAAAGCCTTTCTGAATTCCTGTAGCTTGCACAGCTGAATGCTCTCCTCTCCCTTCCTATTAATGACCGTAGCCCTAGTAGTTACACCAACAAACTACGTGGGAAATTATTTATGGCAATTTAAATTGCAAACTGGTTGCAAGTGAAAGTAAATGAGTGCTGAGCTCTATCACTTTAAGAATTTGAATCAAAATATTTATCATGCAGGGGAATAATTTACATAGGAATAATTAAATACCTTGTTTGAGTTATTTCTGCACATCTCATTTGATATATTTGCTGGTGCATTCAGCATTCAAGCTTTTGCAGGCTTCAGGCTTCACAAGGTAATATCTATAGCACAGACAGAAGTCAAGAAAAAGTATTTTGAAATTTACCAGGGAGACCTACATGACCATGGAGACACACACACCCCCACCCCCCCCTAGAGTCAGCTCTGGCTTTTAGATGTGCTTGATTGGTTTTCTATAGTACATAGAGCTCTCTGACCATTCCTGCCTAATCCAGCATCTGATGTCAGATAGAAGAGACCTTCATAACTCTGTTTTCCGTTTCTTAATGTCCCTGTTTTCTGTCATTTACTTCATTTGAATGTCCTGAGCATCAGCCATTCATACAGATGAGTACTGCAGCTCCCTGGGTCCCCTGGGTGATGTGCCTGAGATCATTCTGAACGATTCTTGTCTTATTCTCTGGTTTTAAAAATTCATTCTCTTTGTATTTTAATTTCCACCCAGCTGTCTGTGATCTGTAAAGAATATTTAGTTCTGTTTGCTGGCTCTGTTTCTTGATTGAAATTTAAATTAAAACTCGCCCATCACATTCTCCTCTGACAGTTTATAAAAAAAACATTTTTCAGTGCAGAATAATTATGTGGTTGCATCAGTTGGAGCCTATTCTGTGCAGTTTAAGCCTGATGTCTACAGGGTGACTGAGAGGGAATAAATGTCTGCGCAGGCTGGCCCAGAGCAGGCAGGAGACTTCATCCGTGGCAGTTCTTAGAAAACTCGCACACACGAGATTATTCATGGTGCCTTCCTTAGTCCGTTTGCTGGTCCATGGAGCCCCAAATATGTTTCTTCTCTCACACATGATAAGAAACATGGCTTTATTGCTCTTCTCATCTGTGCTGTGTTGGAATCAGTTAAACAAGGGAATCGGCACTGTCATCTCTTCTCATTTTACTGCAAATCTCTCTGACACTTCACTCTTCTAAAGAATATCTTCACCGAAAAGCGTCTGTAATTTGCCAGTTACATTTACTAATGGGCTACAAGTGAAAGAGAATTGATTTTTTTTTTTTTTTAAATCTTTTCTTTCTCTGAAAATGGAAAGGTGTTTCTCTGTAAGAGCCTTGGTGACTGAGGAATTATGATTCCTTTCCTCCATCCTTTCTTGCATTTATCAAATAGGAGAAATGTAGTAAACTATATGATATTTAATTATTTGGGAGGCAAGTCTGTCTTTCCCTCCTAAGAAATGAAAGGTGTCATTTGCCTTGGGAGAGACAGACATTACTGATGAGCTGCTGGGCACTTCTGAGGTCTCTGAAGCTCATACAGGTCTGAGGATCTTTGGTCCTGGAAGGTATTTTGACATCTGGGCTTTAATTCTCAGCTTCATGAGGAATCTTGTGGTTAAAATGACGTTGCATGAAAATTTGCATCTTTTTCCGTATGCTCTTCTATGAATTTCTGATCTGCACTCCCTCTTTATCATGACTTTAAGTTATTGGTTTACTATGTACAATGTAGTCTATTAGTAGAAGTCATAACGTTGGGGTTTGGACTCTGCGTAGCAATATGTGTTGCTAATTTATATGCCTCAGATGCTGATAAAAATAAAGATCAAAAGTAGTATTTCATTCCTCAGGGAAAACAGATCAGACTGTGTTGATGGAAGACTGCCCTAGATTCATGAACGAAGTATTGACTCATAATTAGGTTGATTCAGAGAATGTTTCCCTTTCCCCCCCTCCCCCTATGAGTTAGGTGGTGTGCTTGTTTGCAATGTCAGAATATTTGCAAACAAAATATAGATTATCCCTTTCCTAGGATGAAATTATTTGTTCTGTTTGAAATTTGTTGATATTTTTCACACTTGGTGAAGAGTAGTTGGCACATAGGCAATTCTGACAAGAGGGAAATGGAGAGAGGCACTAGACTTCATCAGGACAAAAATATGTAGGCCAACCAAAGGAACATATTTCAAATGTAGATCCCACCCTGCAAGAGCAGGTGGGACAGTAGTGCCCGACGTGCCCCAGTACCTGACAGGACTCCAACCTTTATGTGCAGCAGCCAGCAAGCCAGTGAAGCAATTTACTTGTTATATGACCCGTTGCTTTTAATGAATGAAATATAATGGACTGTTTAACATTGTGAGAAAATATTTTTAGAAAGAAAAGAGCTTGGTCAAAGGTAACTCTCTCCCATGAGTTCAGGAAATTATTTCTTATATTATTTAAACACTCTGTTAGCAATTTGCTTTGATTAGTTCTGGCAGCAATCTGTTGAGGAAGATGGGTGCCCTGTCATTCTTATCAGAATGTACCTCTAAATATCTGTCAGACTGGTACTTAGCGCAGCTGTCTGTTTTTCAGGCTGCTATAAGAGTGACTGAAGTTCAGTAAGAAGTATTTGGTTAAGCAATATGATTTATATACATGAATATAATTCTGTATACTGTGGCATGCATTTTTTTAGCCTAATGAGTTAAACTCCAGCCCTATATTTATTTGCAATCCATTTGCAAGGTTTGCAAAGTGATTTTTTTTTTTTCTTTATTAAATGTTGTGTGTGTGTTTGTGTTCTCATATGCTGTTGAATTATTTACTGTGGAGCATACTAAGGCTTTTGGTTATATAAACAGTCATATATGTGTATACATACGCTAAAAGTGTGTAAAACCACTGCAACTGTAAATTAAAGGATTATGAAAGGTGGTGGTTTTTATTTTTGTTGTAAACAGCTTTTAATCTTTTTTGTGTTTTGTTTTCTTTTTTTTTTTTTGTTTGGTTTGTTTTTTTTGGTTGGTTGATTGTTTTACAGTTAAAGAATCTGAGTTTAGAAGAATTGCAGATGCGATTAAAGGCTTTGGACCCTATGATGGAACGAGAAATTGAGGAGCTTCGTCAGAGGTACACTGCAAAGAGGCAACCTATCCTAGACGCGATGGATGCAAAAAAACGGAGGCAACAAAATTTCTGAGTTTGTTTTACTTTCAGAAATAATACTATGAGTCAGTGTGGACACTGGTAACTTTGTAAGTCTGAAGGAATTCAATTATGAGAGTTTTCAAAACCCAATCTTTTGAATTTTCCTTCGCAAGCAATGACAATTGGAGTAGTGACAGAACATGCATATGGTGTTCTGCAAAGGCAACAAAACGCATTACCACTTGTTTATATTCAAATGTTTAATGTAATAGAAGTTTAATCTGTTACTTCCCAATCTTTTTCAGGTGTATAGTGGTAACTTGGTGTTGTACATTAGGAGTTGTGTTTTGGAGCACCTGGAACAGTTTCTTGATTGTGCAACACTACAGAGCCTTATGTTGCAATGTATTTTCCTCCCACTTAGTAGCATATTTATTATGTAATCTCTGGTTATCCTATTTATTTTATGCCTGTTTTCTTTTTTATTGGGAAGCATTAGGATAATATTGTGGAGAGCAGAGCCAGATTAGAAAAAGTTGGTATTGCAGTATAATGAAAAGAAGCTCACCACCTTTTAAAACTCCAATTTCAGCAAGCATGCCAATTCAGGACAGCACTTGAACATGTTTCCGGCACATCCATATCAGTAGGATTTAAGCATAAAATAAGTAATAGGCACATGTTTTTCTGCTCTTCTGAATCGGGAACTGTGGCTGTAGTTGAGCAATACAGTTGTTACGCTGCAGAGCATTCTCTCAAGAGTATTTCTGTCATTTTTACGCACACTGAACGATCTCTCATTAAACAAGAAAACAAGTGCCTGATCAGTTTTGATTTTTCTGTTATTCAGGAGAAGTAATACTTGCATTCACTCCTTCAGTGTAAATTTCCAATTACTATTGCAATTCTGACCAGTATAAACCTCTATTTTGCACCGTAGTTTTATCATGAAGTAACAGCTACACTTTCTGGATATGTTTTTTGGTTCATTTAGTTTTTTATCACTGTTTTGAGGGGAGAGGGGAGTTATTAGTGGTTTGGGTTTGGTTTGGTTTCACATTATAGTCACAAAGGGATAGTAATTTAAAAGCCAAAGAAAATAAATTGAATACTTATATATAGTAAGTACTGAAAAGAAGCAACGTTTTGCAGTCCTCTGAGGGTTTTGTCCTGCAATCACTAAACATTGGAAATTCCTGTAGTCTTCTGTGGTAGATCTTGGGGAATCAGAAATGCAGGACCAAACTCTTAGTATCTTTTTACAAGTTCTTCTGTCTGGTTTATATTGTGGGATATCTAGTAGGTAGAATTTACAACATTGCCAGAAATATTTCAGACATAGCAGAAAATGTGATCCACTTTCTAAACAATCTACTGTGTTCTCTATCGATATCTTTACTATCGTTGCCTTTTGTGTAAATAACTTTACTGTGATAGTCATACTTCTTTAAACAATACAGCTGAAAAGATCTTTACATTCAACCTTCAGCTGCTAAACTTTTAATGGTGACTACTGTATGGGCATCTTCTGTTAAATGTTTTCTCAAAGTTAGTAATCATCTCATACCTCTTAACATTTACCGTCATCATATGTGGACCATTTAGATGGAACAGTGCAGATTTTGGAAACGGTGCATTGTATCATAAAGCTTATGCAAAAGGAAAACAAAGGTTTTTACACGATCAGCATACTACAGCCGTGCTGGGACCAGTACTTGGATTTGAGCTGTATACAGCCATTGTTGTCATTGTCATTCTGTGTGTGTGTTTGCGTGCGTCCCAAGCTCTTAACATGTAAACCCTAGAGTCAAATAAATTTTAATTGTGATTGTTAGAATATCCTTACCCTCAGCTCTCTTCATATTTTTAGAGTCATGACCATCCCTTATGAAAAAGCAAGAACACGGAAGATCCATAAGAATTACTTTAGGCAAGATAAAATGCACCTGGTAGTCTTATGCCTCACGTTTATAGAATGAAATGATGTAAAGTAAAAAATGGTGTAACCATATCACTGTGTCATTATAATCATAATGAAGCAAAAAAGAACAGTACCAACCTCCCCCTATTAGTATGGTTCTTATTTATTTAAAATTAATTTTGAATTTTTGAACTTTCTGTTTGCAAAAACTCAAAGGTGTGTGGGCGTACATACATTTGTGTAGGTATACACACATATATATGCATATCTATATATATAAGGAAAAATATAAACCAGATTTAAACCATCAGGAGAGCAAGCTAGCTTGCCTTTTCTTGGTGTGCCTTTTAAGCAAAGTGTCATTGTCCAGACGCTCTTGTTTGTATCATTAGCAGCTTTCTTTTCCCTTACTCTCTTAAATTTTTCCCACCAAAGAATAAGACTTTGATTTTGAATAATGGGGCTTTACAGTGTAATAGATGATGTAATAAAATGATCACAATTTTCATATTTTGTCTATTCTGAAAACTTTAGTAATGCAGTGTACTAAATACGAATTGCTTATCCAGAGGGACTTCAGTAAAAGGCTGGTTTAGACTAGAGCTGTTGCAGTCTGACATCTGAAAGGCATCAGAAGATAAAGGACATCCTTTCTTCACTCCTGATCTGTCTGCATAGAAACAACTTGAATGAATTTGTGCACTTGCATACACACAGGTATGGATTATACGTGCAGGAGAAAAATCTGAAAGCCGTGGAATAAACTAAAAATGTAAATGAGCTACTTAAAATGGGTGGAAAATAGCTTCTTATATACTGTAAACTGGGTAGATATAGGATGTTTGTGACCAAAGAATACTTGCACCAATTAATATGAAATTAGTAACGTTGCCCTTCTGATATGGTGCACGCTGCACTCAGTGTGAGAGTTGTCTTTGGCTTCAGAAGCCAGTGTATTGGGCTCTAAATTGTGTCCGAGAGTAACATACAGGAATAGGTTTTATATTGAGAGATTGATACAACTCAGTTTTTCTGTCTTCTGTTTATATAAATGAATCAAATCATCCATGTTGATGATTACACATCTCTACTGGACGATGAGCATCTCTGTAAAGGAAAGCCGATAGTACAATAAATAAGACATTTTAAAAGCAAGCCTTGCAGGAAGTCTGATAGAACTACTGACAAGTTAACCTTCAGTAAGACTTTAACCAAGCAATTTCTTGTTTGCTTCTGACTTTGTATGTTTAGGTTTAGTAAATAAAAAAAATAATGAAAAATCATTACGTATTACTAAACATTTGTAATAAAAGCTAATTTTTCATGTATAATTGTCGTCTTGTTCATTCTAACTGAAGCTAAATTATGTTAATAGTAACCATTAATGTTCATTTCCATAGTCATCTCTCATGCTTTGATTTCCTTTCTATAACACTGTGAGCCCAGCTGTGAGTGCAGAAAACCGCATCTCTCAAAGTCAGCTCTGGAAAGGATTTTTCCAGCTCAAGACATTGCTGCGAGCTCTAGAAGGCTGAGGATCTCAGTGGAAGAGTATTGGGCCAGTCTAAGGACAGAAATCCTCAACACTTTGTGGAAGTCCCTCTCTCTGCAATCTAAGGTTGCTAAAGGCCTAGTCCTGAGAGAGCTTAGCACCACCCCAATACATTGGAAGTCTTCACAGGCATCCTTTACTCGGAGGTACAAGTGGACATTGGCAGCTTTAGGTGCTCTTTTGGTTTTCTAGTGTAATGAGAACAACAATAGGTGATGGATAGGCTTAACTAGGAAAAGCGAATACATTTAATGTCTCCGATTTGATTCCATAGCCCATTTCTCTTCTGATTTTTAAAAATTATTCTCTAGGAATTTGCCCACAAAGACACTTTAGTAAAGGGGACTTGTGAACAAAACTCCTTAGTGAACCATGGTATGTTTGAAGTGACAAAATTCTACTGCTAATCTGAATTAATCTGACAATTATTGGATATTATAATTATCTACTGTTTATTTACAGTAAATAATAGCTTGCCTGTGTTTGCCCAGGTATATTCAGGTGAGAGTGCACAGTGGCTCAGACTGCTTCTCCGTCCAGTGTGTTGAACTTCCAAATATAAATACGGCCCATGATGAGTGAATCCATGCACAAGTACATGAGGCAGCCTTAGTCACCGTTAATAGGCACTGGTGCTTCCAAGCAGAATGTATACTGTACAACTTCCGTAAAGCACTTTGCGTGCACGCTGTTTTATCAATGTGATATGATGAGGGTTACATTTTCTTTTTAAGTGTATACATGGATATAAAACTAATTAAAAAGACCTTATGATGTGAGGAAGTCTTTATTTCTTTGCATTCATAAATATTAAGGGCTACAGCTTACTGTGGCATTTCTTTCTGTACTTCCAAAGGCGATGACGGGTGTTCTATAATGTCATACAGCTGGCTGGAAAATTGGCTTTGGGATGTTTCTATACCAGGCTGTGGTGCAGCAGCGTTATGCCCGCTATTGCCTATGAAAGCCTTGGAGAAGACAAGCCCTGGGTAGCGGATGGTGTTTCTCACCATTGTGTCGTGCCAGGTGAAGTAATGGCTTAATCTTTTGGGGGAAAGGCAAAATTACCTTGATGGTTCAGTGGGAAGTCATTAAGTTGCACGTGGGGACTTGCCCTGTTAAGTTTGTTTTAAAATACCTTTTCACAAAATGTATTTCTCTCTCTGTTTAGTGTATTCATTATGGAAAGGGACTACCATTTACACGGTGTGCTCTCATCCTGGTGTTTTGTTTTGTTTTAGCTTGTTAGGGTTTTTAAAGAATGCTTGAAAATTCCCCATATTTTGCTGCTTGTCTTCCCCCTGCTCAGGAAGTTGAATGTCGGCATTACTTTTAGGAGCATCCCCTGAGCCAGGTGTTCTTGGGACATTGTGCACAAATGCAAATGTCAGCAACAGCTTTTATTCTCCTATTCAGAGATCTTGGGAGTAAAGTCTCGGCTGTCCAGTTTTTCCCTTCATTTGAAAATATGGGACGTTCAGATTCTAACCAAATCCTTCAGAATATTTGTTAGTCCCAGACAGACTAGATACAAGGTACTTTTTTCCGTTGTTTGCTTCACAGATTCCTTGGGATAGATTCATGCTTAGTTTCACTAAGGCCCTGGAGACTCTTCTAGGTTAAAGAAGAGCTATATTTGTCACGGAAACAGGAAGAAAGAAATCACTAAAAAAGAAAAACTTCTTCAGGGAGAAAAGAAAAACCATATAGCACTTGCACCTGGCCAGGTCGCTTATGAGACTATCTATGGATGTTAGGGGAAAAAAGTGTTGGCTGACAAAAGCAAATCAGGTAGTTGTCTATGTAACTTACTGTTCTACATCACTGTTTCACATCTGATTTTCTTCCATTCATGTTTATTGTCTTTTATGTTTGTGCTTTATTTACTCAGTTGCCACTTTTGAAGATAGAAGTTTTAATTTTTTTAGAATTTTATAAATGGAAACATACCATGACAGTGCCAAGTACATAAAC
The DNA here is from genome assembly GCA_034782735.1 of Sagittarius serpentarius. NCBI lineage: Eukaryota > Metazoa > Chordata > Aves > Accipitriformes > Sagittariidae > Sagittarius > Sagittarius serpentarius. The sequence goes on along the minus strand of JAVKLA010000027.1, from coordinate 29,870,515 downwards.
ACGGAAAAAAGCCCCAGTCACAGTCACTGAAAGGGTGGTGTTTTCCCCTTTCCTCCCCCACTCCTTTCTGGGGTCATAGAGCATTTTGACTGCCGATGACGTTTGTCTCTGCGTGGAGAGACTTGCCATGCGCTAACGCTGGGCAGACATGGGTGGAGGTGGAGGGCTGAATGAGCTGTGCACCTACTCAGGATGTCGTGTAAGTGTTGTGCCCTGCTGGGAACCACTGTCCCCCTCCTACCCTCCTCCTCCTCTCCTTCCCCTCCAAAGTGTGAGGAAGCAACACGAAGCAGTGAGGACTGCTTTTCCACCGAGAGACTTAGTGGGAATCTGAAAGCTCTTGATCAGCATCAGAGTAGCACTATGCTCAAACCAGTACCCATGGTCTAGGAAGCCTTACCAGAGCCAGCTTCTTATCTCGAGGACAAGGCCACGCTGCGGTGGCAAACGGCTTTTGATGCAACTTTGCCTTGTTGGCAGGGCTGCAGCAGGGCCATAGCCCCTGACGCAGATGCAGGCATGTCCACAGCAACTTATCTGAAAATCTCATTTAACCCTCGGAAAGAAAAAAAGTTCCTTGTGTCCTTTTTTTATATTGATGTACAAAAAATGTTTAGTAGCCCTCAGGAAATTATCTCAGTGCAGTGCAAGTGTAATGGCATCGTCTAACAGCCGCTCCGTGCCCTGTGCCAGGACATTTCTTAGCCCAGTAGCGCTATCCCTCGTCCTCCCAAGTTCTTGCTGTAGGCACTAGGTTTAGCTTTGCTAGGGGTGATGGTGGGAGCAGGAAGTTTTCATGCGCTGTAGGCACACAGCCGGAGTTCTCGCATGGTGAGTGCTGGTACTTGTTCAGTGCAAACAGCCCTTTCTAAAAGCCGCAGAAAATTCAGAGGGGATAAACTGGGCAGTAAGCAGGGAGTTGCCTGGAGCCAGCCAGCAGGAAAGCATTGGAAGGAATTAAACTAATCTGATTCTGGGCTCAAATGCTGGTTTTCTGTCTGTCACAATAGGGGAAAATGTTAACGGTATTTAGTCGTGTACTGCAAACCCTAGCGACCTTCAAAATTTTTTTCTTTAGGTGTCACAAAATTCAGAAAACAAGTTTGTAAATATACACGGCCACATGCTAATGTATCTGGATATATTTTTCTCTGTCAGATTAATTAAACCATACGTTCTTTACTAAGGACCTAGACTCTTCTCCCTGTGGGTATTTCTTGTGAGGACAGATACTTTATGTCCCAGTACCTCTCTCTAGCCAACTCCCAGAGAGAAACATAGCCCTCCTAGTCCTGGTTCTCCCCTCAGGGACAGCATTTGGAGCTGATCAGTGTGATGGTTCTTTCTCTGTACACAGGTGTGCGCAGACACAACGCACCCCCTCTGCCCCCTGTTCATCCTTTCATTCCCTTGGTGCCACTGAAAGGACCGATGCGCGAGAAGATGGCCGTGGCTCTCGGATGTTTATAACTACTTTTTCCCCTCTTCAGATCTTTCTGCTGCTTTGCACTCCTGAGCTTCCAAAGCCTGCGTGGTTACTCTCAAGGAAAAACTCACAGCCCATACATCAAAGAGGGAGACCAAAAGCTTTTGATTTGATGTATCTGATGCTAAGCCTTTAGTGTGATGCATCAATTGATACTTCATTTTTATTACAGTACAATGGGGTATACAGGCTTAACAGCAAGAGGTGTCCTTTTGATCTCTCATTGCACATGAAAACAGGTGTCATAGTCCAGAGATTACAGAAGTCAGAGATTATTTGAAGAAGGATTAAGTAGAATTACCATTTTTCTTAGCAACCATATCCAAAAGCATGAGATTCTTTTTAAAATGCAGGCCTTATTTCAGTCTGTAGATAAGTTGTATTTATTTGTCATATACCAGTTTTCCCTGCTGAAACTGTGGAGGAAGACTAGAATTTTTCAAAGTGTTTCATATTAAAAAATGCAGAAACAAATCAAACTCTGTACTTACAAATACAGTTAACAAATTAAATTTTCTCCTAAAACCCAGGAAAATTTTTGTTTTGTTTTTCATGTTAGGAAGTCTCTAATGCAGTAGGTACTGGTTCAGTATTTCAATAAATACAGCTGAAATACTGCTCTGTCTCATTCCAAGAGTCTGTCTCATCCCATTAGAAACTCTAAACCAACCAAAAGTAATTTGGTAACCCACTACGGATATGTGCTAGAAAATGTTGGTGGACTCCATACCTGTTGTATTTTTTCAGCAACCTATCCTGCTAAGGAAGCACATCCACCACTGATTGCTCAGCTTTTATGGAAATACGTTAGCTTTTTGGGCTGTGTATATTCCACTACGTAATGTGGCTGAAATCGATGGCGATAGTGTTGTATTAGATTCGATAAACCTGTTTCTCCTAGTTAGTGCAATTATAACTTTTGTTGACACCCAAATGTTCAAACAGCCCCCAAATATGTAATCATCGGGATAAATAAGGAACTGAGGATTTCTAGGATCGTAAGACCAGCAATACAGGAGCCCTGCATCCCAACAATTAATGCAAATTTATTCCAAAAGTGGGTATAAGTTTGAAGCCTTTTAAATGTAGTTAACATTGATTTTTTCAGCCCATCAACTGACACAGTTTTTATACATCTCATAACACTTATCTTCAGTTACTGCCTCCACAAAAAGCATGACAGCTAGGTCCTACCTTGCAGCTAAAGTAGGAGGAAGTCTTATTCGCAAAGCGTTTGACTAATATTTTATTTTGTAGACGGATGCTGAAGTGTTTAATTCAGCTCTTCGCTCTAGAACAAGGAATGATGATTCAGTCATACTTAAGAGGTTACTGCTGCATTTCTGAGCCGTCTTCCAGCTTCTTCATCAGTGGAAATGAGGCTGCTCAGGGCCGAACGGGCCCCACGCTGCAGACCCAAACAGCTGCTGCGTCCCCTCGTCACAGCAAGCGACAGAAGCTGCGTGGCCTTACTTTCCCAAAATACCATGAGGTTGCCAGCCTCATGTTTAGAGCTCCCTGTTGCTGACCCGAGTGAGGGGAGGGTATGCCTAACACTCCTGGCTGTGCTTAAAAATTTGGGAATCTAAACTTCGGGAAGCTGGCCTCTAACGTTTGGTCCGGATCTCTAAAGGAAGGCATGCAAGACATGGCTGTCCTGTGCACTTTGCAAGGAAAGAATCTGAACACTTTTCCAGCTGCAGCTTTGCTTTCCATTCAGGTTTTTTCTTCTTTTCTTCTGGACTGTATAGGATTAACACTTTATTTAAAAAGCCCAGAACCCAAGTAGACTAATCTTTCATTCACCGTGGCTTTTTTCTCTCCTTCTCTAGCAGGATGGAGAGATGCATTTTGCTTTTTCAACGTGGCTGGAAATCAGGATGGAAAACTGTCAGATATCTTGTTTCAGGAGACATTAACTGTCTGTCAAAGCCTTTTTCTTCTATATTCTCGGTATGTCTAGACTGACCTCTCTCTGAATCTAAAGGGATTCTTAAGAAAATCAAATGCACCTAGAAGCACCTGCCACCTCCTGTTCCCGGCATGATTCCCATCTCCTGACATGTTAAGTGGTTTCAGTGCTTTGAGGCTCCTGCCAAGTGTGCAGAAGCACGTTTGTATTTTTGTGCGCTGGTGGATGGGCCAGTGCTGTGTAACAACTCACGTGAAGAGGCGTCCTTTGCGCTCTCCAGCACTGCCCTGGTAGCACTGATGAGAGCGGTTCCAGTTTATTGTGCTTGGGGAACACAAGAGCCAGGAGTGGGGCTGCCCTCACTAACAGAAGTATAAGGAAGGCTCGGTGCATTTTTGCCACCAAAAGCATCAGCAAAATGGCTCTATATTTATAAAGCATTTCCAGTACTGCAGGTGAGAAGTCCCGTGCAAGAACCAGCTGTCAAACCTGACAGCTCACCTGCCAGGCTGAATACGAAAGGATCCAAGAAGGAGCTGCATCCTGACTTTGGCCAGTTGAGGTGTTCCTGTTGTGGGGGCCTCTCCGCTGACCATGCAAGAGAGGGGGAGACGCATAAGGGGGACTTGGATGGGGACGAGCCACTCTTCCTGCAGGTGCTTGCAAGCGGCACCAGCCTCTTTCCAGGTGTCAGCTGTCTTCTTTAGAGCGTGCTCCCACAGGGAATACCGAAAGCCACTTCACTGGAGATAAGTACATCCGGGGCTTCTTCCTTTGGGTTTTCAGGGTAGGGATCAAAATGTTAAAAAAGGTTCATACTAACAGCGAGAGTAGGAAGCTGTGCCTTGGTATGGAAAGAAGAAAGAAACAACATAGAGAATGGTTTTTTGTAAAAGTAAACCTCATTTTTCACGTGTTATCTTTTGCCATCCTTGGAAAACCTGACATACGGAGGTGCTAGCACATGATCTGGAGTGCCTAGGTGCTGGTACAATAGAAATAAATTAGAATTTACTCAGTAATTAAAGAGCTGGTCATTAAAGGGACTATGGTAGGGTGTCGATGTTCAGAACACTTCCTAGAATGGGACAGTCATGAATTCTGAAAACAGCATGGCCATTTAAAAGGACAATTTCCACTGAAATTTGGTGGAATTGATACTCCTAAGTCAGGAACTCCAACCCCTCGCTTTGCTGTGTTATGACCCCACCACATCACCCATTCATCATATGTCACGGGGGCTGCAGGAATAGCCATGTCAGGGTACGGCAAACAGAGAAGGTGAAGCAAGAAGTACAGGACTTAAGATGGGCAGAGCAGTGGCTGCTGGTAAGCAAACCATAATGTTTGAGCACCACTCATCTTCCAAATGCGATTACAAGTTTTCTTTGAAGGTTAAGAGTGTAATCAGTGGAAAAGCCTGCTCAGAACTACACAGACTTGTGCACCACACAGAGCACCTGCGTGTGTGGTGACAACAAGCAGGTGTTGGACCATGCATCCGAAAGTGGGCAGCTCTCTTAGGGTGCTTTAGACATAGAGAAGAAAGTGGCAGATTTATAGCAGACTTTGTCCAATCCCTGAAAAACTTAGCCCTGTTTATTTCTGAAGAGGGATCAGCGAGAAGCCAAACCCCATTGGTACCCTGAAAGAAAAAAAACGAGTGGGAGGTGCTGATGTTTCTTCTACGCTTCTGCAAAGCTGAAGTGTTGGATTTCTGCCACTGTCTCCTATAGCCAGATGCATGCATTTATCCAGGTGAGGACTTACATGATTTAGGGTTGTGTGTAAAGGGTGAGGTGATGTCAGGCAAACAAATTTCCGCAGTGTCCAGTGGGAGGTCAGTTTGAGTCTCAACACCTGTGAGATGATTCTCCATGGTCTGTACTAGCAGGAGAAATAAACACCTGAGGCAGACCTTTGCCAGCAGGGTCATGCTACCTTGGGAAACATTTTCTAGACTGTTTGGAGGTTGCCTCCACCAGTTGACAACCCATAATTTTATATACGAGAGGTGAAGAGAGCCACAGTCCTTAATGAGAGTGATGTTTCTTAACAACTTCAATGATTGCTCTGAAGGTGCGGGCATTATAGCTGCCTCTGAATCAACTAAGCAGAGAACTGTTGCTTTGAATAATGTATTGCCCATGTTGCATTGTTAACCAAGTAAATTATTCTCAGGTGAGAAGCATCATCTTTTTTTTAAAAAAAAAAAAAGGAAAAAGGCAGAATCAGTAAAAGATGCTTCAGAAGCTGGATGGAAATATTCTTCTAGCCCTGCCTAAATAGTGGGCAACTTGAAAATAAGTTACAGGAGATCGAATTAATTTCTGGTGTAACTTCATGGGAAGCCAGGTGCATAAATTGGGGAAAAAAGAAGGAAGAATAACATGATGAGAAAAGAATAGAGTTCTGGCACAGCACCTCACTGAGGGATGTGAGTGGTGACTGTGGGTTGAATGTTGTTTGAAAGTACCATCAAAGGTAGATTAAAGTCAGGAGTATTCCGAGAGGAAATGGACAACTAGCACGGCAAGAGCAGTTACTCCAGGGGCTTTCTGCTGCTTATATGTGCACAGCTGGGGCCTCTAAGGATGGGGGTTGTTTTGGAAAGGATGAAAGGTCATGTCGAGTTGATTTAGCGCCTACAAGTGCTATTGGTTTGTTGCTTAGCCCCTAATCTGAGGCAGAGAACAAGAAGCTTGCACTGTTTGCTCAACTGAAAAATGTGGGTTCCCCACCACAACCACCAATAAAGAGCATTTCTAAAAATAGAAATCTAGCCTGATGTATATGTTTAAAAGAAACCTTTCTTCCCAATGACATCCAGGCTTGTCTTTGATTATGATATATACTCAGAATATCCTGAAACTTAAATCAGTTCTTAATTCCTGGTGAAATAAACTTTTTTATGCATTTAATTTCCATTTTGTGGCACAAAGCTGAGTTCTTGAGTGTGTTACACTCTACTGGGACAAGAAACGCAGTACAAAGAGCACCAGATACAGTAGTTCCCTGCAGTCTCATAAAGTTCTGTACAAAAAGGTACAAATACTGGAGGTATTAAAGTTGGAAAATTAAATGCAAAGTTCTTTGTTTTTAAGTTTGCAATGTGAAGTAGTTCATGCTATATATAATATGTGAGGAAAAAACTGTCTGCTTTCAAAATGGATAAAGTAGTCTGCAGGGAAAGAGAGAATTAGCAACTGAAGAAAGTAAGTGAATAATAAACCAGGCGATATTACAAAATCTTACATAAAATACATAGAAAGCTTAATCACAATCTATATATAGATTTTACATCTCAGGAAAATAATGTAACATACTGCTTCTCAGGGACACCTCCAACTCTCATAATAGCCTAGATTTTTACTAGGAATCAAGATTCTCTAACCCTTTATTCCTGGCAATAAAGAAAGTTGCCTCATTTGAAATACTACCATAATCCTCATTGAAGCAATTCAAAGCTCTCAGCCGAACGAGAGTAGGAGCAGCGTTTTCACCGGCGCCAGGAAGGTGACCGTCACAAGGCAGGAGGAGCACGTGCCAAGTGCAATGTTCTTCATTAAACTGCACAAGCATAGTAAGCAGATTTCTGACCACAACAATTTTCAAGTTTCAAACACTGGAGAAAGTGACCAATTAGTCCTCTCATCCTTCCTTTCCGACCTGCTGCTTTATAGAAGTGAAGATGCCCTGCGCTTACAAACCAGTGACTGAAGAAGTCTGGTGAAAGTACTGACTACTCAAAAAGTACACCACCTCTTCTCCTCACTGAGGCTTTGGAGAGACTGAATTTTTCCTTCAAAGGGTAAACATTTTTCTGTAACTTTTATTAATGAGAGATGAGGATTCTCGGCACTTACTGGACTGAGCCCTAGAACAGAGGTTACTTCATAAAATGGCAGGAAGGGTGTGCCTCATTCTTCCTTACCTAGATATTTTGGGGGAGCTAAGACAACAACATTACTTAAATTGGAGGGACTGTTATCCTCCTCAGTGAAGAATTCTGTTAGTCATAAGTAAATATTAAAACTGCTCTACAAAGCGATACAATACTGTACAATGCTGGCTCAAGCAGATTAAATCTAAGCAGAAGTACTGCAGAAAAAAAGGCTACATCCCCTGGGATGGTCAGGGGAATGCGACTTGCAAAAAGAAATCTAAAAGGAAGCCTGGCAGGTACAGTCCTATGAAAATAAGCATGTAAGGGCATGTGGTTGCTCTCCATAAATACACCATGCATGCAAACACTAAGAGGAAAATGAAGTATTTAAGCTAAAGAACAGTGGTGGCATGAGAAAAAACCTGATATAAAGCAGCCATTAATAAAACTATGCTAAAAGTTGCACAAGCCTTGGAGAGCAGTGCAGCTCTGGAATGCTCTTCCAGAGGAGGGGGGAGCAAATATCTGACAACTGTTAACATGGAGTTAGTTATGTTTGTGAAGGGAATTCCTGTGTACTGTGTAAAGTCATTGTCATGATAATAAGAACATATTAAATTTCAGTACTTTATTTATTTAGTGTCTTTGATCCAAAGCACTTATATAAAAAAAGCAATAATGAAAATTCCTTTCGACCAGTACAATAAAAGTCATAATTCCTTGGGGTATTTCATTTTCTTTAGTAAAATGCAATTTGGACACGTTCCATTCAATATTTGCAGAAATGACAGAGCATCAGACCTATGAATAATAATAAATCTAGGACAGAAGATAAGCTATAGGTTATTGAAATGATGTGTTGCAAAGTTTGGATCCAGCCTTTACAACGCTAAACTAGCAACAGCTGAGGGAATTTGTGACTCTTTGGCAAGTTTACAGGTCTCTTCAAGTAACTGCCCTGAAAGTCATTGGTTTTCAACTCTGTGAATCTACTGCTTGTGAAACTGAGACAAAACCACTGCTTGGAGCTGGATTCTCTGAAGGCCCTCAGCTGGCAGACCTAGTGAGAACTTGCAGCGTCCTTGACACCAGTGAGAGAGTTTGCTGCCCTTGCAGCACGTAACCCACCAAGAGTGTATGTGCTGCGCAAGCCCATCTCTTCCTTCCCTTATTTCTGTCATGGTATTTCAATCCAACAGGCAACCTAGTGCTGTGCCCTGTTTTGGGTGGGCGTTTGTAGGTGTATGATAGTTTACACACATGCAATATGAATCAGGGACAAGACTATTGAATTTATACCTGTGATGCAGCAGAGAACTTGAACAGAAGTGAAAAACTTAGGAAAATGTTTCAAGTTTGGACACCTAATTCGGGTTACCTCCGTCTACCTTCAGGGCCTTGTATATGGCCCTTTGATTTTCAGAGCCAGCAAGCAACATCTTGCCTATGGACTTTGTAACTTGTGCAGGCTGTGTTGGCGTCTCCAAGAGTTTTATCTGGTAAGGGCAGAAAGGTCCCGTTTCCCTCACACTTCATGGCCTAAATCAACTACTACCTGACATGAGGGGAGGGTGGTCAAAGGACATGGAGGGGGCAGGGGGTAAGTTATTTCACACTGTGTGTTCTGTGATAGATCACTGGGCCAAGAGGAGTCTCATTCTGGGTGCTCAACTTTCTGTTTTTAGGTGGAGCTGATACAGCAACAACATCAAAAGATCCAGACCAGGCAGCAACCTCTAAGAGCCTAAGAAATGGGAATTACCTGTTCATACCATATTTGTTTTATTCTGCCGGTTGGGCTGCTCCTTGTTGTGGTACACAAACACAGGCTTCCAAACGTGACAATTTTACCCTTGGTATTTTAATTTCTCTTCTAACTAGTTTGAATTTATTTTCTGAACCTCTCTAGTCCACACAAGTAAAATTAAAAAAAAATAAAAATAATTAATGGGAACATTGTGTGTAATAAATAGGACGGAAAAGCAGCAGGATCTGAAGAGAAATGCTGTTCTGCCCGCTGAGTGCCAGGAGTTTGTTTTGTAGCACAGATCCCTAGAACTATAAAGTGAGGGAAACAGTGGCTTCTGCCTGTTGGCTACAAGTGTTTGAGCTCTGTACAGTTGCGTAAGGGAAGAGACTGAGCACTCAAAAAGTAAGTTTATGCAGATTCATGATTACTCTTGAAAAACCCAGATGATCTGCTCTCTCACATCTTTTTTTTTTTTTTTTTTTAAATAGTACAGGCCAGCCCTTGAAAGGATTTAAAATGACTACGTCACAGAAGCAGGTAGGAGGCTCTGCCCACAGCGAGTGCAGTATTAAGCTCTTTTTCTTTATCTGCTCCTTTCTTAGGCCCTTATACTCTTCTTTAGCTGTAAGTTGTGAGTTCCTTTCTGATGGAAAATGTGGCTTACAGGTTTTTTTTTTTCCTTAGAGTTTCCTTGGCAGAAGGCTTAATGGAATTGTCTGCCATCAACACCTGCTTTCAAGCTTTCCTGATAAAATTAGATTTTATATCTCAGCGTCACATATGGCATCTTTATAATTAGTCTTTTTGCAGTATATGAATGTCAGTTCCTAAAATGCTGCCTGTACGGTTCATGTGGGAATATTTCGCTTCATTAAACAAATCCAAGTTTTTCATTGGAGCTTCTAATTGTTGAAACCCCACGTTTTCGTGTGTCTAATCTCAGAACCATTTTGACAGTCTGAAATACAACATATCTTCAGCTTCACTGGAACTGAGCTGGGTGCAGATCACTTCTGGAAATGGGAAACCGAAATGTCTTCATGGGCCTCCATACCCAGAGCCCCTTGTGGAAATGTAGTCTTTAAATATGTAGCTATCTGAAAATGAGGGGTGGGCTTCTTCAGAGGGCTCAATATTGACCTAATCTGGGAAGCAGATGTAGGTCTATGCTTAGGAGCTTCTGAAAAATATTACCATACATAACATTAAAGAGCAAGAACACCTCATTTTTAACAGATGTGCTCAAGAGTAAGCAAACTTCCACAGAAATGTGAAGCTCAGAGGTGTTTTCAGACATGTGATGATCAGAATTACCGGTCAGAAAGACGAGGAAGAGTGTTCCCATGTCAGTGATTCACAGGTGGTTGTTTTAAACTGTTGTAAAATGCATGGGGAGTCCTACACTAGTACAGATACCAGTACAGGTGATAGGTGATTTTTTCATTACTCGTGTCACAGCTGAGAATTTTTAGTTCCACATGGGTATGTTCATTTCTCTGCTCAGATGAGGAAATGCACAAAGTAACAGATCATCACTATACCACTAGCACTAATGTCATGGAAATGGTAACATTTGTATGGAAAAGTCAGCATTTAGTATCTACGCAACAGGATGAAAATGTGCAAACTGTCAACTTGTAATAGAAATGTCTTTAGTTTCTCAAGTGCAAAGTTAGTGCAGTGTCAGCAACACTATCCTCTAGGAAAAAAGAAGACAAACAGGAAAACATTTATAAACATAGCTCTTGGTAGCTCTCATGCAAACTGCTGTCAGACTTGTACACTAATGCAGTGAATCGTTCAGGCTCAGCTCACTGGGGGTACTCCTGCTCATATTGGTAAGACTGGCCATCAGGGATTTAACTTTATAAGCATAGTAGTCCCTTAAGTTGACTGATGGAACTTCTTTCATGCCATCACCAAAATCACAGCTTCTCATGGCGCTCTCTAACTGCTTCTGACGCCTATAAAAGTGGGAGAATTTGTTGAAGATCAGTGTAATGGGAAGCACTACCACTAGGATACCGGCTAGGATGCATGCAGATGCCGTCAACTTGCCAGCAGTGCTCCCTGGCACAACATCCCCGTAGCCAACTGTGGTCATGCTAACGGTAGCCCACCACCAACAAGCAGGGATGGTGGCTAACCCCTCATTCTCTTCTTTCTCAATGGTGTAAGCCACTACTGAGAAAATGGAGATGCCAACAGAGAGGTAAAGTAAAAGAAGCCCCACCTCTCTGTAGCTATACTTCAGGGTGGCTCCAAGAGACCTGAGACCTGTGGAGTGTCTAGCAAGCTTTAAGATGCGAAAGATCCTCATGAGTCTCAGGACTTGTGCAACCCTGCCTAAATTTGCTAAAGTCGGACTACTTTCCACCACCAAGTTGACAATTAAGGTAATATAAAATGGAAGGATAGACATTAGGTCAATCAAATTCAGGGCATGCTTGAAAAATTTTAAAAAGTCAGGAGCTACTGCAAATCTCGCCACCAGTTCAAAAGTGAACCATGCAATACCAAAATGTTCCACGATTTCAAAGCGAGGGTCTTCCTCGGGGTTCCCGTTGCTGTCAACAATCTGAAAGTCTGGGAGGCTGTTCAGGCACATGGTCACGATGGAGCCCAGCACCACCACTATTGAAAGGACACTGAAGATTCGGCTTAAGACTGAGTACCCAGGATTATCCAAAGCGAGCCAGAGCTGCCTCCTGATGTTTCCAAAGGGCTGTTTGTCAAATTTAGCAGCATCGTTGTAGAATGCCAAAATCTCATCAAAAGAAGATGTGGTACTTTCCTGGTCACTTTGTTCCTCCCATTTCTCTTGGTCTGGCTCCATTTTCCTCCCATGGTAGCTGTAACTGCAGCAGGAGTCTATAAAGAATTCATTGATTCCCCAGTATTCAATCTCCTGGCTGAAAGAAAACACGCAGAGTTCACCCATCACATGGAGCTTGCCGGTGTTATAGAAATGTAGCACGTAAGGAAAGAGCTCGGGGTTCCTGTCAAAATAAAATTCGTTCTTGGTGTCATCATAGTCATCGCAGAGCTCCAGTATCGACTCCTTTGAGTGGCAGCTCAGCAGTTTGCCCAGCCTGGTCTCAGGGAACCTTAATAATGTGTTGGATCTCATCTTTTTCTTAAAGCCTCCAACGTTGATGCTGATCTCATTGTCTTCAAAATTCGCTTCAGATAAAGCCTTCAGACTCTGCCCTGTCATAGTGAGCCCCTTCCAAAGGTGCATAAGAAATGAAAACCTAGGATGCAATTGCACAGAAAATCGGCAGAATGAGCAAATCTACAGCATGTTCACCTATTGATGCTTGCTTTCTTTTCCTTTCTTTTCTTTCTTTCTTTTCTTTTCTTTCTTTCCTTCTTTTCTTTTCTTTCTTTCATTTCTTTCTTCCTTTCTTTCCTTCCTTTCCTTTCCTTCTTTCTCTTTCTTTTTCCTTCTTTCCTTCTTTCCCGCTTCCCCCTGTGGGGGGGGGGGGGGGGGGGGGGGGGGGGGGGGGGGGGGGGGGGGGGGGGGGGGGGGGGGGGGGGGGGGGGG
>JAVKLA010000027.1:29844785-29857834 GCA_034782735.1 Sagittarius serpentarius | reverse complement strand
CATCAGGGTGTTATCAACATTCTTCTCATCCTAAACCCAAACCACAGCGCTGTACCAGCTACTAGGGAGACAATTAAGTCCGTCCCAGCCCAAACCAGGACAACACACTAGCCATGCTTTCTTTTGGACGTCCACCTTGTGCCATATTTTCCAGAGAGAGCTTGACCTAGATGCATGCTTTGCAGATAGTTTCTCTGCAGTTCCTAGGAAAAAATGTGCACTAAGATGTACTTCAGCCACCCATCTCCGAGGTGTAGCGGGGAAAACAGCAGTGCTTTCCATTCTCAGTATTGCTGGGGTTAATTTAAAGGGTTAACTTAGCATCACAGAGACCATGTCAATAGACAGAACATCTGACTGAGCAATGTCCTGCAGCCAGCAGAAGCTGTCTTGTAAAGCAGTCCCGTCTGTCCTACAGATGAGTGGGAGCATAAGGTTCACCAAGGGCATGTTTGCTTCAGTGAATATTACTTTTGTATTTCACAAGAAACCATGAACAGGCTGATTTCAGAGCCCAGTCAGAACATCATGACAAATAATATTTGTGTGTGTGCATCCACGTACATGTGTGTGTAGGCACTGCTTATATGGTAACCACCAACACTTCTTAGACTTTAGGACAGGGCTTTGTACAAAACTAGTCTTTTCTGCATTTTTTTTTGTTTGTTTATTTGTTTCTATATCTGTAGAGGCTATTTATGTTGAGCACACTTTGACTTGCACAGAACATACTCAAAATTCAGCCATATTCTAACTTTAATTGTGACCCCTTGGGACACAGCCGTTTGGGCCCTCCAAAGATGGTGTTGCTTTCTTCAGTAAAATGTGGGATGAGGGGCATGGGAGAAGATCAGTATTTCCAGATGAAAATACACCCAGTTGCTTGGATAAAGACATGAGGCTTTGTTGCCTGTTTGATAACAGGTTATAAATACCAACTTTTGACAATGCCGACCCACAATCCATGATGCTGGCTGGAAAATCCTGGTTTGTTGTTTTAAGCATTCTGTAAAATATGATTGCCATTCAAGGCTGAAAGGAGACTCCCCGCCAGTGTTAGTCTGGAACTTGTACTGCATATTATACCTCTTAGTATAATGAGGTTAATAATACACTCTGTCCCCAGCCAATATTTACAGCACAAAGAAATCCTTAAATGCAAAAATATTTGAGGTTTTTATGCTATTACACCAGATGAGAACCTGACATCAGATATTCAAGTGGTTATTATTTTTGAATTTGCTTTGTGAAGGACTTTACCTTCCCATCTCCATAGCAGTCAGCACATCTGGATCTCCACCCTGATTGTGACGTTTGGATGTTGCCATAATATAAACAATAAGCAAATGTAATTACTGATAAAAAGTAAGCAGGTTATTTCTTCCCTTGATTTGTGGTTTAAGAGATTTCTATGGACACATGTTGTTCCCAGTCTACAGCTACCAATAGATTAATACAATGACCAGTGTGTAAGGATAGTGTCACAATTAAAAAAGCTGAGGATTCTTTCCAACGGCTGAACCACAGTGACTGAGTTCAGCTTTCAGTCCATTTGCATTTTGGCTATATCACGACATGCTACAGCTTTCTTAGCAAAAAGTGTTGAATGATCAGACGGAACTGAAAACAACCTGGGAGAAACTGGAAATTTTATTGGGGGAGAGGAAGCAATCAGGAAGTTTGCTACTGTAAAAGTTTGTTCTGTACCCCAAAGAAGAGACAAGGAGAATAGTTTCTTGGAGATTAAAATGTGTAATAGCAGGCAAACCTTTGTACACTCAGAGCATCCAGTTCTCAACACAGCAAACAGTAACCTAGAAACATATGTGGTGAGCAATAACACTCATAAATCTTAAGAGATTATGTGTTCCTAATGTGAGACTTCAGACTGATCTATTTTGTTAAGTGCCAAACTTCAGCATGATTCAATCAAGTTTTGCTTAATCTGAATTTATTTACTCTTTGTGATGATGATTCATTGAACATGTCTGTAGTCCAGTCTGTTGAACTAATTTATCAGGCATTTTGATGGACTGGTGATTTGTCTTCTCTGAACATTTCATGGTTTATTTATTTATATCATCTGGATTGTGTAGAACAAGAACTGCAGTTCTGCTACGAATTAAACATTCCTCAATGATGTCTTTAGTAACAGGGAACACTCTCTAGATAGGTATTCTTGTTGCAACATAGCCAAACAACTAAGCCAGGAAAACTTCTCTTATCTACAGATCCAAGTCCCCTAAATTCCTGTGTTAACCTGGGTAGATTTGTATTGGAGACACAACCTGGCAAAGATGGAGGGACAACAGGGCTGACGTTTCTTTGTGCCGGGCACGAGGATTTCCTGGAGGCTGGCCCAAGAGCATAGGTCCTCCCGAGAAGAAGTAAGACACGAGGGGTTTGCTTACACAGCCCAATAAACATGCAAGTACTGTGCAGAGAGGCATTCTCACACTAGCTGTCCTCTGGCTCTTACGGGTAATGATAATATAAGACAGGCCAGGCTGGACTTCAGCATAAGTTGGCAACTTATATACATTCCCAGAACTGTACTTGATTTGCTGTACTCTACTGAAATCTGTGTCACTATGACCACGCTGCTGTGGCTACTTGTTAAAGCTAACTTCAGAACAGCTACAAGCAGCTGGTATGCTGACCTTCAATGCAAGTACATTGTTTTGGCCTTCTCTTTTTCAAGGGAATATATCTCATCAGGTGATTTTCAGAAAGACTTTCAACTCTCTACCTGCAAAGGAATTAAAGAATAAACATGTGGAAGAGGCAGACTATTTCCCAGAGTGGAAGGTGCTGATTTTCTGTACACTGCAGCATAAGAATCCTCTCTCTTCCAAAGGAGTGCAGTCTGCTAGGTCTGGGCTCCCCAGTACAAGAGATACGGACATAACTAAAGTGAGTCCAGCAAAGGTTTAAGGGACTGGAGCATCTGACGTATGAGGAGAGGCAGTGAGATCTGGGGCTGTTCAGCCTGGAGAAGAGAAGGCTCCAGGGGAATCTCAGTAATGTGTGTAAGATACCTGATTGGGTCAAAAGGTGCAAAGAAGACGGAGCCAGACTCTTCTCAGCGGTGGCCAGTGCCAGGACCAGAGGCAATGGGAACAAACTGAAACACAGGAAATTCCACCAAAACATAAGAAAAAACTTCTTCAGTGCAAGGGTGGTCAAGAACTGGCACAGGCTGCCCAGAGAGGCTGTGGAGTCTCCAACCCTGGAGATACTCAAAACCTGATTGAACACGATCATGGGCAACATAACCCTGCTTTGGGCGGGGGATTGACTAGAGGCTCCCCAGCGATGCTTGCCAGCCTCAGCCGTTCCATCAGATGAAATTAAAAAATCTCAGTATTTGTTAGTGCAGATTTTCCTGACAATTGTCAGCGGTGAGCAGAGCGTTTCAGTGTATCAAGTAGATGTTAACTCTCTTGACTTAGGCACATCATGTTCTTTTGGTGAGAGCAGCCAAACAGAAAATATAAATTAGAGATCAAGAACCATTAATGGAGCAACAGTACTAGAACATGTGTGGTAGTAAATGTGTGCACAGGTATGTAGTGTTAATATCAGTTGAGGGTGTAAGAAGCAGCAGGAATGTGATTGTAATACCAATTAGATGTCCTTTATTTGCTACCATTCAAGGACTGGTGTTCCTGCCATACGACTGAGCTTGATCAGTGGCATCAGATTTTGGTCCCTTTGGTTGTTGTTGCTGTTTCATGGGCTACATCAGCCCTGAACTTGGCTCAAAGCCTTCCTTAAGAGTCGTCTCTTTTAGGGATTTTGCCTAGTCATCAGAAACAAAGAAGCTGTGAAAAACTGATGTTACGTGGATTTATGCCATAAGTCACTCGAGTTCTAAGTAGCAATGATCAGGCAAAAACATGTCCTTTTTTCCTCTGATACTTTCTTCTGGCCTCCTAGCGTACTGACTTGCTTTGTAGGTTAGCTAGCCCTAAAAAACCCCAGTAACTTCATATCTGAGGACAGTGAAATGCATCTGAGATATCCCAAACACATTTGGCATGTTTAAACACATCCTTTCATCTTGTCTTCTTTCACACAGCTTCTGAGTGATGTTAATAATAATATCATTTATTTTGGATGATTGATTCTGTGCTTCTTGCTTCTACATCCCAAAGGCATTATCTCCAGCCTTGGCTTCTTTTCTTCTGCAGGGAAATGCATTAGACTTCTTCAGTTATTCTGGATATTTAGATCTGGAAGACCGAGACCCATTTGTATACAGGTCTAAAGTTATTAAACAGCTAGAGGTACTTCAGATCTAATTGTTTTACTAGTGCCTCTATGTTGACTTTGACTGAGGTAAGAGAATTACATTGCCAAGAAGAAATTAACTGGGCCTTTATGTATAGACATATGTATTAGATCATTCGTGAATTTTTAACATGGGAAAACAGCTGTATTTAAATGATAAGAAGTATTTGTATAACACTACTGTTACTTGCTGGTGTTATTTATCTGACAATAACTGTACAGGAGTCAGTGTAATTGGAAGTATATAAAATCGGTGGAAGACCAGAACGGAGATCTGTGCTTTCAGTCTTCTTTTAGATTCAGAAATCAGCACAGGGACTATGCACAGTTTCAGGAAGAACGTACTTAGCTTTCCTATCCAGTCAGAGATCCACAGTGGGTTGTTTGTCCCTGAAATCTATGGAGACAAATGTAGCCAACTGACCCTCTTTTAACAATATGGCTTTATTTTTTTATATCTGGAGGACAGGCAATATGCTGGTATACCTATAAAATTAACCAAACCTGAGGGAAAGAAGCTGGAGTGACAGAAGGAGATGTCCATTTGTTTGAAGAGTATCTTTTTCAAGAAAAGAAGATGTACCACTGTTTTCCTGTGGAATGCACGAGTCATGTCTGAAGATATACAAATGCAAAAACCATACGACGATAACAGCGTATCAGTATTAGCAGCTCTGCCAGTGTCTCTCCACTCACCCGCTGAACCGTGCTGAGGATACAAAAGTTCCAGTTCTACTGTTTACCCAGCTGTGGATCAGCTGGTTCCATATGAGGAATTTGTCTTTCCAGTCTGCTTGTGTAAAAACCTAAGAAATGACTTGAAACAGTAAAAAAAATAAACCCATAAGAAAAGAGCATAATAATTGCCAAGCCAGGCTAAGGAATGCCAGAACTAAAATTGCCATAATTCAGGTCCATTGTGTGCATTATCTTCCAATTTCTAATTGCATGACCACAGACTGGTGGTTTTTTTGCTTTTTTTTTAAACTCACTGCAGAGGATGGACCTGCTGTGGGATGAATCATGGTTACCTCATTGCAGAAACTGTGGAATTTGGAGGGTGATGGCAGAGGATTTCAAGATAGGAAAGGATTGTACTGTGGTTTGGGAAACTGAGTGTTGTCCTGGTATTGGATTTTGTTGCTATTATGGTTTTTGTTGTTATTCTCCTGAACATCATTCCTATGTAACGCTGGGCTAGTCACTTAACTCAAAACTTTTCACAGATGGTAACTGATTTTCTGGAAACCCTGACAACTGGAATCTGATATGGGATATGCTGAATACTCACTATTATGGGAACTGTGCTTTGAAGATAAGTTTTAGATGCTGAGAAAAACTGTTCTTAAGCATTTCAAATGAGAAACCAAAGTCTATGGTTTCTTTTGGCGATTTTGACTCAATGAGCATGAGCAAACATAGAAGGTAATACTTCCGTCTCATTCTTCAGGAGCCCTGGGAAGATAAATTGTCAGTGTTTGTAGAACACCAGGATCCTGCAGAGGAGACCATAAAATGCCTTTTTTGGGAATAAGTGGCTGTGTTTCAGCACTGCGTCAGATGAGAGGTGCCATACCTAGAATAACAGGGTAAGATTTTTCAAATATTGATGCCGCTGTTTTTGTGTAGTGAATTAGCAAAGAACCATAGCAAAGGCTTTGAAAGTTCATTTAATTCGCTCCCCTGCCTGAAAGTAGGATCAGGTAGGCCTCTTAGATACTTGTCTAAGCTCCAGTGACAGAATTTTCAGGACTGCATGATCTTCCATCACTTTACTTTCCTTACCATTAAGAAGTCTTTCCCAGTAGCTAGCTGAAGTCTCCTCTTTGCTGCACTACTTGCCCAGTCCTCAGGCGAGAGGGAGAAAGGTTCATCTGTGGGACTGCCTCATAGCGCACACGTAAAGGGTGCCGAACCAGGATTATCCCTTTATATCCAAAGAGGTTTAAAAAATTGTTCCGGACCAATGGTCTGCAACAGCACAGGCCGGGGGTTGACTGCCTGGAGAGTGCTTGGCAGAAGAGGACCCGGTGGTCCGCAGGCTGGCCATGAGCCAGCAATGTGCCCTTGCAGCAGAGAAGGGCGACAGCCTCCAGGGATGCATTAGGTAGAGCGTTGCCAGCAGGTTGAGAGAGGTGATCCTTCCCCTCTGCTCAGCGCCAGTGAGACATGTCTGGAGTGTTGGGTCCAGTGCTGGACTCCCCAGTACACGAGAGAGATGGATATAATGGAGCCGGTCTAGTGAAAGGCCATTAAGATGTCTAAGGGACTCAAGCATCTGACATAGGAGAACAGGCTACGAGTGCTGGGGCTGTTCAACCTGGAGAAGGAGTCTCGTCAATGCGTATAAAAACCTGAGGGAGGGGGGGTGTAAAGAAGATGGGGCCAGACTCTCCTCCGTGGTGCCCACTGACAGGACTAGAGGCAATGGGCACAAGCGGAAACACAGGAAATCCTGTCAAAACACAAGAAAAAACTTTTTCAGTTCAAGGGTGGCCAAACTCTGGCACAGGCTGCCCAGAAGGGTTGTGGAGTCTCAGTCCCTGGTGATATTAAAAACTACTAGACACGATCATGGGCAGCGTGACCCTGTATTGGGCAGGGGATTGACTAGACGATCTCCAGGGGTGCCTGCCGGCCTCAGCCATTGGGTGCTTTGGTGCCTCTAGGAGCTGTATGTAGAAAGCATGAGTCTGGCATTTACGTCCTGCATATTGAAGATGCTGTGCAACTATTCTTTGCCCTAAAATTGGAGACGGCTGTTTCATTCACGGGCTGTCTGTATAATGAGGGGAATCAAAGCAGAAATACTTAATGTTTGAATACCTTTTATGATTCTGTTTGGTGAGAGTTCTCCCTTGCTCATGAGGATCTGGAGTTTGGGTGCCTTCCCAGCTCTCTGCAGTAAGGTGTAACTGTTTTTTTTTTTAATTTATTTCCATTCTTATGTAGTTTTTCAAAAACGTTGACTATTACCTAAGTAAAGCTTAGAGCTTGGTACCAAGTCTAATGCTTCGCTCACCAGTGAGGTAATAAAATGCTCCTCACTTTCACTTTTTTCCTTATCTTCTCCAGACAGCTGGGAAGCCAGTTCCCAGTGTCTTATGCTTGAAAACATGATTTTCAATAGATTTCTTTTCTCCTTCTCTTTAGCCCAGAGCATGAGATCTCATTTTATAATGCATTATAGCTGCTTGTCTGGGGAATGGAGTTACCTAAATGAAGGGCAATTTTCCATTATATTCTAGACAGTCTCATGGCACAAAAAAGAGGCTTAACACCTTAAAACAATGATCCTGTAAGATATTAGTGCTAGATTAACCTACCCCATAACCAAGACTAGACCTCAAAATTCCCATTCCCTTTCCTCTTCACCCTCAAATTGCCTAAATTCCTAAGCCGTCTGCATGTCTGTCAGCGAAGTTCCTCTTAATCATCAGCTTCTAGTCCTGCCTCCAGAGCCGTCCAAATCCGTATTGTGCTGAGCAGTCAGCTTTGAAGTTCACAGTCCACTCTGCCACCCTGCCCTTTTCTTCTGCTGAATGTTCTTCAGATTCCCTGCTCCTCCTCCCTTCTCCCAGAGAAGAGAGTAAAAGCATGAACGGGAGGGTTGGTAACCGCTGCTCCCTCTGCTAGGCTATGTGCTTAGGGCACTCTTTGGGGAGCTGGGAGACCTGGGCTCCACTTCAGCCTGGTGAAAGGGGCAGAGAGCTCAGGTCTCTCTTGTCCCCGAGGAACAGTGCATCCCCTGAGCTGTGAAGTGTCAAGGTCCCTGATCCAAACCTGACTTTTTCCTAGGTGGTACCTGCTGACACGTCACTCACTTTAGTTCCCTGGCCCGTCTCTTACCTTTTTCGTTAGCTGTCCCCTGGTTTTATGATTTTTTTTTAATCTTTGCAGACAACTACTGTGAGGGCAGTTTAGGGGAGAGAGAGGCTCACCTCTTCTTAGGATTTTACAACAGATGAGATGCATTAGCAGACAAACCCTTTTATCTGCACTGCAGTCACCCTAGCTGCCATTGCCCCCTCTATCCATTCAATCTGTCCTCTCAAAGGCAAAAACCTGTTTGCTAGAGCCCGTTCTCTCACGTGTTTATGCAATCTACTTTTAAGGGCTTCAGAATAAGACATGTCAGACCCCTCCACAGGTAGCTGTTTCACAGGGCAATATGGTTCACCCTGTCAGTGAGTTAGCTTGTATTTCTTTTAACTTGTTTCTGACCCTTGCTCCTCCCCACTCCATAAATCAGTCCTCCTCCTCCTTTGTGATGTTTACACTGTCCAAACAGATAGAGGTCCCCAGGGTGGTTCCTCACCTCCAGCAGATTGTCTCAATATTAACGCCTGAGCACACTCTGCTCTCTTTGCTCAGCTGTCATGCAGCCAAACTCGTCTCATTGACTTAATTCCTCATAAATCAGTAAATACTTACCCTCTCGCTTCTTTTCGGATGAGTCTGCTCCACAAGCGCACAGCCAGTTTGTTGGTGTCTGCCAGTATTAGGACCTTCTGTCCCCCTTCTTTAAGCACATTTCTCCACTTCATGTCTGCGTTTGATGTTGAGCTTCCTCCTGCAGACTATTGCCCTGTGTCCATCCACTTGGCTGTTTTGTTATATCCAGCCTGTCTACGTTTCTTTATGTTTTGTGTCTGTCCCCATTGGTTTACACAACACCTCTCTAATTCATAGGAGTCATTACATCAAATATAAATTGAATGAATGTGGTGTTTACTGCTTCCTTCCAGATCATTAACAGACATTAAATAAAACCAGACTTAGAGCAGATTTCTAGCCCTCCTTTCCTCCCCTCCCCACACCCAATCCAAACCCAAGATATTCTCCCATCAGCTCTTTATGTTCATGTTTATCTTTTCTTCCTCTTTGTTTATGGCCTGTGTTCAATCTCTGTGACAGCGCTCATTTCCCAGCCAACTTGCATTCATTTTTCAAGTCACGTTTTGTAGCTGAGGCTTTTCTCAGGACTGGCTGTAGGCTGCTTCTTCATTCCCTTCATCTGCTGGTTTTGTAAATCAGTAAGAAAGGCGTGATCATGTTTGGCAAGATTTAGTCTTTATTGACTCTCTGGGATGACTTTCATGCTGGTGCTAAGCAAACACACCACCATTGGTGACAGGGGATGTTCTCCCTTTTGCACCTGCAGTGAAATTTCCCTGTGCTCTTCACTTCTTACTGAATTTGTTAATCCCATTGTATTTATTAATCCAGTCCCCTAACAATGTAAAATACAGGTCATGATGGCCAACTAGTTGTTTTTCCATGCTGGCTTTCATCTACATCCTACCAGCAAATACTTTGTCCATCTGCTTAGGAAGGTCTCAAGTTTGTAGCAAGAGGAAAGGGATTGCCATTGACAAGTTCTGAGAAACAAATTGTGACTGATCTAGGAAGGTGGAGGTAGGAGGGAGATTCATGTGGTTAAACTGTCATCTCCAGCACAGCCAACATCCCTCCCATGCTGCAGTAGGACCTATAACATGACTGCAGCAACCTGCTCTCTGAAGGCAGGATCAGGTAACAGGAGCTCTTGCACCCCATCACTTATCATTGGCACCCCACAACATGCTGCTGCCGTGGCTCAGCCATACAGGTCGGTGCAGAGAAGGCACTGAGGGGAATCACTAAGACCTTGCAGGAGAGACAGGCACATGGGGATTAGCATCACTGAGACATGATGAGGTTATGAAGAGAAACACTGTGCGGGGTTTCCATTCCACTGTTAGGCATTTCTGTTCATTTCTCTGAAGTCCACCAGTGCTAAGAAATGCAAGTAAAAAAATATTTTATTTCCACAAGAAATATATCTCATTGTCTTGCCAGTCTCATCTTGCCCCTTATCTTAGGGGCAGAGTTCAAGCCTTTCAGCATAAAGAAACAATAAAACAGTCCTGGTCAACCTAATCAGTGATATCTCAGCTCATTAGTGGGCTACCTGCTGCAAGTGTTTGCTGGGTAGGCTTTGGGACAGAGGGTTTGTGAAAAGGGCTTTCAAGGTGAGCAGGGTACATGGGTGTTTGTGGATCTTGAGCAAGAAAAACTGATAGGTAGTACTGAGAAAAGTGTGAACTTCAGACCAGGGGAATCAATGGAGAGATTCAGAAAGCAGAGGTATGGGCCAGTGCCCGTTGAGGGTGGATGGTATGACCTAACGTTTGATCCAGCATTGAGCTGGGTAGGAAGCAGGGCCAGAGACCATAGTGCAGGCAGGCTGATATATGGAATTTTTTGGTGCAGGGGGACCATGCTCAGTGACCAAGTGAAGGGTGCAGGACCCAGGGAAGGGTTCTGTGCCTACAACTCGGTCAGTAAATTAAATGTGTGCAGGCTGAATCTCTGGCACTGGAGCTAAACAGGCACAGGAGTGGCCTTAAGTTCACTTAGCTTCCAAAAAAGGATGACTGCATGCAAACCCTAACTTGAGCCACATCCCAAATTATGCCTTCAAACTGTTTAGGAGTGTTTGTTGGCGTAAACTCAAGGCATGACAAGGGCTGTTCTTACAACCTTACAGTTACTGTGATTGAGTTCAGTGCCTAGGAACAGCCTCTGGTACTTTTCAATTTACTTACACAGACGATGCTTTATACACAGCAAGAGACAAGACAGAGAGTAGGCCAGGGTTTGCTGCAAAGGCCAGTCTCCATTTGCTACAGACTCCATCACTCACAGACACACACACGTGCCCCCCCAGTCCCCCATGGCACACTATGGATCCCCAGTAAGGTCAGACACCAAGCCTACCCAGCAACTAGTCCTTGCATCCTCTTCTCTCCAGTTGCCTCATGCACAGAGACATGTACACACATACGTGCATTTGCACACACACACAGACACAAATGGGTCTCCCAGTTGACCCTGAGACCCCATGGTCTCTCCAGGAGTTGGCCGGGATCTCCTGGTGCCTCCAGTAGCCAGTTCCTCCAGTGGTCTCACTCACAGACATGCACATACCCAGCCCAGGCTTGCGGCTACTTTGATACTCGGCTCCTAGGCCACTTCTACCCGCCGGCTAGTCAGGCTTGATATTTGCTAGCAATGACGCACTGTTGTACGAATCCCTCACTCGCTTGGGTTGCTGGCACCCCCGTCACATGGGCCCTTCTAACTTGTGGTCCAAATCCAGTTGCTGGCACTTACTTACACACTCACGCATACAGAAAAGAGTCCCCTCACCCAGGAGAATCGAGATGGAGGTTAATGAGAACACAAGACAGACTGTGCTGGTCAGGTGCAGGGCACGGCCCAGCAAACATACTGACCAGACATGTGTTTCCATGCAGCCAGCCCCTTTTATTTCCTTATCCCTCTCTTTTCTCATGTTTATTCCTCTAAAACAATCTTGATCCATCCCTTTTCCCATCTGTGGTCCTTCTAGTCATCCCACAATAAGTCCCATACCTCCCCCTCAGCCTGGAAGGTTCTCTGGAGAGACTTTCCAAGGACTTACCTTCCTGGGTGTCACCCCTGGCCCATGTGGCTGGTTGTGCCTCAGTGACAGCCCCTGGAAGGTTTTGGTCAGGGGCACTGTTTCTCCAATAACATATCTTAACAAGCATAAAGCAGCATCAGAATTTCCTTATAAAGGTCACGTATTAGAAATAAAATACAGAAAAAAATAGCAGGAAAAGACGAAGGAGTGTATGGATGTAAAAACTTACAAAAAAGTCAAAACCTGGTTACTGATTGATCTGTACTGACCAAGACAGAAGGATGGTTTCCAAGGGAGATATTAAAGGCTTCTGTTGGACTCTCCCCAAAAGCTTGATGTCTAGCAGTCATGTCGGCAAGCCAGGTTGTGATGTAGAAGTCAGCTCTGCATCATTTCCACAAAGGCAGAAACTGACTGGGTGCTTCTGGGTGAAACCAGAAGTGCCTGTCTAAACTCCAGCACGGCGTGTTCCACTTAACCCACAACCAGCAATACGTCTTCCTAATGTCTGGATTGTTGGGATCAGGATACGATTTTAAAAGTTGCTCAGAGAGAAGCAGACAAGCACTGGCACTCTCACCCTCTGTCAGCGCTTTATGGCTAGGCAATCAGGTCAGCAGTGAACAGGACTAGTACATCAGGTTTTATGCCTCTTTCCCTGCAACCATGTGAGAAGGACAGGCAGCGGACTGGTCACCTTGTGAAGAACTTTTTGGGAATGTTGGGCAAGGAAGCTGCTGGGATGCGCATGCATGGAATGAAAACAGCATT
Organism: Sagittarius serpentarius; assembly: GCA_034782735.1. Classification (NCBI taxonomy): domain Eukaryota; kingdom Metazoa; phylum Chordata; class Aves; order Accipitriformes; family Sagittariidae; genus Sagittarius; species Sagittarius serpentarius. Next base: position 29,845,320 of record JAVKLA010000027.1, on the reverse strand, counting down.
TCCTTACCTTGCCTTCCACCACTGAACGCATGGGTGGGCTGCTTTTGTCATTTGAGTGCATTGAGTGTCACTGAGCAGAAAGATCATGACCCTCTCATTGCTTTGTTCACAGGTGTCACTGTAATGCTGGAGATGATACTGATTATTATGAATGAAACCTGGATCTCTTGGCCTTAATGGAAGTCTCACTGTAGAGCCACATGCTTTCTGTAAGGATGCTTCAAATGATAAGGGCTACAGTCTGAAGATACTGCTTTTGTGAACAAAGGTCGCTGGTGATCTTGTCAGCCTATGTAAAAGGCATGTGACCAAGACAGCTGTAGCTGCAGATCCACCAACTGAGGAATGAGGATATCAGAGCTCTTCGGCATAGGTAGCGTAAATGTTGCACAAAGATCCTGGTTCTTGGATTACGTGGGAATAACAGTGCAGAAAAATCACATTTCCATTACTTTTAAGGAGCAGCTTTTCATCTTTATTCTCCACATAAGCATATAGCAGGAATAAGTGTATTAGGGTAAGGGGATGGGTGTAG
>JAVKLA010000027.1:29817811-29844775 GCA_034782735.1 Sagittarius serpentarius | reverse complement strand
CTGTCTTCCAGTGAATCCTTTAGGAGCTAAAAGCATTAAATGGTTTAAGCTTCTCCAACTCAGTTTGAAGCCAGAGTACAACAGATTAGAAGCCACTAACTAGTCCCTGCTGTCCCCGCTCCTCAGTTTTACTAAGTAGTCTCAGCTGCTATGGATGATCTGGACTTTTCTGTTCACAAGTGAAAAATGTTCTCAAGGACCATACTTATAAAGGCACAAAGCATCAGCTGCACCAAGCCACGGAGCCTAAGTAAGTGCTCTGTTTAAATGGGTAAAGCCACCCATGGTTTGAGTGACATCTGCAAATGTCATTAAAACATTACTCTTCAGCCAACATGGTGATTCTAACGAGAGGGTCCCCGGTGCAGAGACACAGCATTAGTGAGCTGCCAGTGCAATTCCCAGCCCCACGCACTGTGCTGAAACCACATCTGCAGTAATGACACCAGACTTGGACGGCTTGGTGTGGAAAGTTATGGCCAGCTCTGGTCTCTGGAGAGAGGAAAAGGGAAGGCTTTAGAGTGACTTTGCACCTGTGAAACAATGTGCTGCTATTATAATGCCCAGCACCAGCCAGTCTTTGCTCCGGGGAGGCCTGGAGTGCTTTAGAAAGCTTTTTGCAACAGCTATGGCCGCTATAAACACAAACGGAGAAAGCAGCTATTAAAAGATTTTTGAAAGGCTCTCTGTTGGTTTCTGGTCTCTCTAGCTGCCTTTGGAAAGGTTAAGGTTGGAGTGAATGCCAAATGATAAGCTTTGCAGTCCCCAGCACTCCTGAGACCTGAAAGAAATCTGCTGGTAATTGTTTTAAGCTAATGATTCCCTGCAGGTTGATTGGTGCTTATGTGCCGAGGGGTGAGAGGCTTTAGTTACAGAAGTTATGAAAATAAATTGCCTCTGTGTTAAGGAATGCCAAGCTGCCTGCTCAGTCTAACCCACTTCCACATTTTTTATTTTAAGGTCTGTTTGCAAACTCTGAGCTTGGGCTCTGCTGATTAAATAGCCCCCTGCTATGTTTTACTGGGATAAATCCCTGAACCACAGTAGGGCATTGATAGCAGGATACGGTCTCTCTTAGTTAAATTAAGGGGAACTTTAATGTGTTGCATTTAATGCAAATCACATTGGCTATTAGGTGCTTGGGAACTTCCTTCTCTTGGAAAAATAGGAAAAAAGATGATTTTTTCAACAGATGGGAGCTGTGTTTAGTCCCCATCTGTGACTAACCAACTGTCCCTCAAAGGTATTAGACTTGGTTTGGAGCTGGAAAATCACCTGGTCTCCAGAAAAGCCAGCAAGAAAACTTCATTCTGGGGCTGGATTCTCCAAAGGACTTGGGTACACGGGTCCTGTCGGTGTGGATCTGTAGGAGCCAGAGCACAAACTGTGGTTCCCAAACACCCCAGCTCAGTAACTGTCTAATTCTAAAGAAGTCTTAGGTCCCTGGGAAAAGGTGCAAGAAAGGCAAACTCCCGCTAGAGCTTAGCATGAGGTTCCTAAAACCAGAAGGTTGCCCAGCCCTGTTGTGCAGTGTCTTTGCAGAGCATTAACCACCTGTGCCCGCCTGGACAGCAGTGGAGGCAGACACAGGCAGGTCGGAGGCTGCTGGCTTCGAGCTACCTGACACATGGGGCCAGGCACTGCCTATAGCTGTCCAGTAGGATAAGCTGAACCAGGTTGTCCTAACCCTAAAATCCTGAGGTTAAGACATTTTGATTAGGCTGCAGCCCAGACTAGTGTCTTCAAGTGAAGGTGGGTAAAATGTAGACCATTCCCGTGTTGGGTTACCGCTTGGCTGCCTTGGGCAGCCAGCCACAGCCGCACAATGTGCCACCAAACAGTGCTGCCCCTCCTCCAGGCTCCTCACCGGTTCTCCAGGCAAGCAGGGGCCAGGAGCCCCACGGCAGCACCAGGCGCTCCGTTGAGATGCCTGCTGTACAGTGAGCACAGGAAGACTGTCACCTCCCGGAGCAATCCAGTTCTTCCGAGGCAGAAAGCTGAGCTGGCTTCTCATTTAGGGTAGGTCTTAAACAGGTATGTGTGAATAAAAGCAAGGACTGAAAGAAGAGAGGGGGATCCTTTGACAGGGGAGTGTTCTTACACAGAGCAGTGTACAGAGAGTTAAGCTTAGCAGCCCACCCAGACCAGGCAGAGGAGAAGAAAACTGCTTCTGGGACGGGATTCCTCCGCCCCCATGCAGCCTAATGACCAGCAGGGCAGTAGGCACAAGGTGCTCTTCAGGAGCACCTTTGCCAGAGACCAGGTCCTGCCTAAAGCAAGGCATTAGGTTGGGAAATCTAATTCAATGAAAAATCCTGTGCTCATGTGGCCACCTGCCCTCGGCTGAGCAGAATGCACCTGATGTTAGTAATGGGGATGTACCCAGCTAACTGGTAGAGAAGGCGGAGTGGGAGCAGGTGGACCTGCAGGAGATCCAACACCAGAAGATCAGGCAGGCTAGCAAAGGAGCAAGGTGAGCTGCACGAAACTCTACTTGTTCGTGGTAGCAGGCCTGGGGAGGTGGCCTTGGGGTCGTGAGTCCTGTAAGCCAGGGACTGGGGTGAGGACTATACCTGGGACTGCCCAGCACCCACTGCAGCAGGTATAAAGGGAGATGCTCTGCTGTCTTGGTACATACGTGGAAACAGAGACCCAAAAAGTATGAAGTGAATATATATAAGTGAATATAAGTCTCGGATCTTTGATCACTGCATGTCCTCTTCAGCCTCTGTACCAACACGAGGAAAAATGTGTGATTTCAACCTTCAGGGGTCAGTACTGGCCATTTTCAACTTACTGGGGAGCTACTGGGGAGCTGGCAAGCTGGGCAGAAAAGGATAGATTTGGATTTTCCTCTAACTCTCCCTGCAGAGCTGAAAAGAAAAGTTCCTCATAGACCATCAGTCCCTGCTGCAGCCCCAGTGACTGTGACAGGGATTCCCCAGCAGCTGTCCCATACATGTTGTGTCAAACCAGCATAAAAAGCCCTCTGCCGCAGACCTGTCTGCCTGACGTCAGCTATGGGATGCCACTGCAGGGACTGAAGGGGTAAACGTGTAGTAGTAGACTTGGTTCAAGCATTCATGTGTCTGTGCCACCCACATGTTCAAAGGCAGAAGATATCCAAGTGCTCTCCATTGGTGACATAAAACTCACACCTGAGAATGGGCATCTGCCCAACCTGTCTACATGGCAGGTGGTTTGGGCCTCAAACATGGCGTTAGGTCCAGGCTAGGCAGGAAACATAGACATAATACCTAGAATGCCAGCTTCCTTCTGAAACAAGGATTCATTTTGTCAGTCTTATTTTTGACGATCCCTCGGTAAAAGTGCTATTCCCATTATTATTTCTAACATTATGTTTTTCATCATTACCAGCCCATGCATTAATTCTAAAACAGTAGCATGAGCCCTAAATTTTTTCCACCGTGTGCAGGCATTGAAATCATTCTGTAAACGCCTCAGCAAATAGGACACAAGCTTCTCTGGGAACCTGTGCATTTTATGTAAGATGACTATGTGATCATTTTGAACTCAAAGGCTATTTTTGTGATGTGGGGGAGAGAAAGGCAGTTAGAGCTGAAAGCCTGGATGATTTCAGAGGCATGCTGAGCTTTACCAAGGGAGGTGAACTTTTCCCCTCTCTGGAGCTTGAGTCTTTCAGTGCAATCACTGCTACATTTTCCGATGAAGCCAGGTTTGGGGAAATATTTGTTATTATCCGCTGAGGGAAGAGACACACATGAGATACCTACACACAAGAACATGTTCTTTTCCTGAAGAATTTAGACTTATCAGAGTGGGAAGCAAAGTCTTGAACACAGTATTATTATCCAATCTGTTGACATGAAACCTGCTCTTTCAGAATCAGCAGGACCTTCACAGATCTCGTAATAGGCAGCTGCTGCTTAAAATAATGTAACACAGACCAACAAGCCAATTGAAGGCAAGAACAGCAGATTGCCTACACATTCATGCTTTTCTTTAAAAATTACAAATTGATTGCACCCCTTTCTGAGAAATATTCCTACCTATGGCAACGCTCTGTTCAGCTACATCTAGCTGTAAGGTTCCAAGTCAAATAAGCTAGTAAGTGCATACACATTTATGTTTCTCTTGGTAATCATGACCTTTCCGTAGTATTCTGCAGGCAAATGCTCTAGCTGTCAGTGATATAATACAGATGCAAGTTTCTCTGTCAAATAAAGCTGTGCACTAGACATGCAATCTCATTGCTCTTGAAATAAAATCAACATGGAAATATTTTTATTTCTACAGTAACTTAAATTAGCAGAAAAATTGCAACTGACTATAATCCCCAAGCAACTAAATGGTATGCATTTTGGCACTTGCTTCTCTAATAAATTGACTACTACAATCAATATGGTTTGCATCATCTACATGAAAAGAGTACTTTCTTCCCATCCGTATGATAAGGCACATAATCACCTCTGCAGGCCAAGAAATCCTTCGGCAAATGTACAAACAAAGAAATATAACAACGGGGACTCGCAACAAACATCCGAACAGTTTCTATCAGTGATGTTTTTGGTGGTATCCGTCACCTCATTTTAGATTTCATTAAGTGATATGTATCACTGACCAATCAAAACTTACAGTTATCCATTCCAAGAACATTTATTTCTCTGCCTGTTACACTTGTTAGGAGACGAGGCAAATTTTTTAGCAGTGTAGTTCAATAGGTGCAGGGGATTTTTAAGCCTGGAAGGGACTGCCAGCTGAGCCCAACCTCCTGTGTATCTCCAGCTTTTCAATTACTTCCCATTGCTTCTGAGCCCAACTACTAGCGGTTTTTTTACTAAAATTTAGCTTGCAGAAAGGCATTCAGACTTGAACAGGGGGCATTATGAGGAAATTATGGAAAATCCATCTCTTCCAATTCTTTTTTTTACCAGTGGTTGATTCTTCTCACTGCTAAGGATCTGTGCTTTATTTCCAATGTGAATTCATGTGGCTTCATCTCCCATCCATGGTTCTCGTTACACTTTTCTCTGTGAAAATGAAATGCCCCTTCAAATTGGGTGCTTTCTCCCATTAATGTGCTTGTAAATTAGGTCTTTGCCTTCTTTTTTAAAATCAGGCTGATCTCTCTAAGTATCCCAGTATAAAGCATTTTCTCTGGCCTTCCAATGTTTTGATGTCTCTTCTTCAGTTTCCCAGAAGCCTTCTAAAAAACTTGAGAAAGATACACAGTACTGTGGTTTTGGTGCCCGTACTCAGTTGCAGACCTCAGTTAGTTTTGCTCACCATCAATTCCTCTACAATATTGCACCAGGAATTTCTGGTAAGGTATTTGTTTACTGAGACCTAGTCTGAGTCACTCATCCCAGGCTAGGATCCCTCCTCTCTGCAAAGATTTGGTCCTCATTCCTTGTTCAGCAGTATATAATGTAGAATTCACCTGTATTAAAGGGTTTTTAAATAGAATGAGTGCAGAGTCTGTCTTGCATAACTGTCCAGGCATCACAATTATTTACATTTCTGTACCAAATATCTTATTAGCAATGATTTTATGCTTCCAGATCACCGATGAAGATATCAAACAGTGCCAGGCTCAGCACCCGGCCTGACAGAGCCTTAATAAAGCCAGCCTGATTTGATAATGCCTGTCACTATGATATGTTGGTTCCTCATCATCTTAGTGTTCGCTTTATTGACATTTTCTAATGCTATCATCAGAGCATTGTGTAACACTAGATCTAGTACCTTGCCAAGGTGGAAGTGTATTATTTATACAGACTGCCTTTACCAACGGAAGATGTGATGAAAAATAAAGTGGGGTTGTTGGAAAAGGACTGCTTTTTACCTATGTATAGTTGCGAACTTGCTGAATAAGCCTTGGTCAGATCTAGAACTTTAAAGCGTAACATCCCCTCACTCTGTAGAGAGGATAACTGCTCATTGTGTATCTTGGTGGTGTGGTCCCAGCCAGGAGCTCACAGCCACCAGCAGTTCCCAGAGCCTGCTGAGGGGTCAGCTTCTCCCCCCGTCTGAGAGCAGCTGCACCCACTATCATGCTTCTGCTGCTCGTCTCACTCCACTTCATGAGGCTGGAGAGATGGGCTTTTATTTACATTCATTTCAGTTTAAGAAGATGAAGCACAATGGGGTTTTAGGCATGCCTAGTATTGTCCTCTGAGTGCCTGTAGCACCAGGATGGTACTTTCTCATCTGTGGTTGCCTTTTGTGAAAGTCACTGTGAGTCTGTGAAATGCCCTCTCCTCCCTCAGGAGACAGGGAGACTTAGATGGGCTATGGTAGCCCTGCATGTGTCCGTTTGGAGACCTTCTCCATCCTTCCACAATGATCCCCTGCAACTGGAAAAACTGCATCTGGCTACATAAGCCAGCTTTAGGTTAACTTCAGAGTGCTGGAACAGCTCTGCTAGCGCCAGCGGAGTTGGAATTTGCTGTGTAGCACTTGGCTGGCAGTTGCAACAAACCTTTGAGCGGACAAAAAAAAAAAGTATGTGGGTTGCAGCCCATGCGAACACCCTTTTCTTCTCTTTGCAACTTCTCCCCCAGATCTGATGATTTCTCCTTGATGGTAGGGCTCTGCTCTTTTCCTTTGTAACTGAAGAAGCTTATTACTAGTTTGTGGGTTTCTGAAGAAGTGTCACCCTTTATTGCTCATGTGCAGCAATGATATTAAAAATAAGCCAGCCAGTTGTCATAGATCAGAAACATGCATATGAATTAGAAACAGACAGTAAGCAATATCTGGGAAAATCCATATCATCAAAAGCTTAGAGGGTTGTAGTCTAGCTCAGTTAGGTCACAGGTGAAGCTTTTTGAAAATAGGATCAATAAATAGGTTTGTATGAACTGTGAGTGTATTTTTAGTGAAACAAATTTTAACTTGGATTTAACAATTTTCCTGTAGAATCTGCAGCCCGAGCCCCACCACGCTGACTTACTGTGGGAAAGGCAGGAGAGGAAATTGAGCAGAAATGAGTTATAAGCAGAAATGAAACTAACTCGATTATTCTAAGTCCTGAGCCTGAACATAAAATGAGTGCCATTAAAAGATGGAAATTTTACACCATGGTCATTTATCTTTCTCTTGGCAAAGTGTGGGGAATTAAAAATATTCCGCCTCACAGAAAGTTCAAAAGTACTGATGCTGACAGTGAATATTCAGCATTGAATGCCATCTTCTGTAGAGGATGCAATACTCTCATGATGACAATACAGGATATTTATATACGTATAAAGCAATGTGGTAACTCTTCTGCGAGCTCAGCTCTGTGCAGAAGCATCCCGGTGCTGAGAGCTTTTCTTCAACTGTGAATGTGAGGTGAGGGCTGTGGGAGAGGTTTGGAGGGGGTCACATCAGGATCTTACCTGATGTCAAGGCATCTTAATGGCTTATCTGCTCAAATAAATTGTGCACCCGTGAAGTGAAGGTTTGTTTTCCTCATTCATATGACAACCAAGGGAAGTTATCTACTAATATAATAAATTCCTAGAATAAGGGGCAGTTGGCGACCAGACTGTGATTCTCTGACTAAACTATGTGTTGCTCCATATTCTGGGTTAGTGGCAAAGTTACTCTCTGCCATGGAAAAACTCAACATATGAGACAATGCTGCCAACACTGATTTTAACGCAAGTCTCATCATATTTCTTTTTTTTTCTTAGAGCTGCAGGGAAAAGTAATTGCGTAAGAATCTTAGACTTTATTTTAAAAAAGAAGGACAGTAGAGGAAAAACTCAGAATGTGATACATGCATCTTAATGCCTCAGAAGACAGAGGACAAAAAACAGTGAAGGGATTGATTGATCTGTTAAAAATCTCCTACTTAGACTAATTTCATGATTTCTATTTTGTCATATCTCCTGAGCGTTTGACAGCTTTGGGCAATTCAGATGCTGCGGCAAGAAACCAAACGGAAAGCAACAGGGGAACCTGAGTTAGTGAACTACATTGTCGTGGACATTCCTACCAACCCAGGTAAAAGAGCAGTTTGCCTGTGTTTGCACGCTGTTTTTAAGCTAGCATCTGTGTTTATGGACACTCGGGGAGCAGCTCCACGCCAGCTGGAGGCAGGCCAGGGTGCGGCTGCTTCAGCTGTGGCCCTGGCTGGAGCCAAACCCAGCCAAACCCAGCCAAACCCAGCTCCTCCTTGCACTGGCCCTGGTGCACGTGTGGTGTGCCGGGGGCTCACGTAAGACCGTGGGGCTTGAGAAGAGTGGGAAAGGTCTGGGGGGACAGGCTGGGGTTACAGAGTCGCTTGGAACTTTCCTTGCACTTAAAAGGCTGGAGACTCCTTGCCAGCTTGCCTGACTCTGTGGAGCTGCTCCTGCAGGACGAGCTTGGGCAGAGGGCACCAACCTCCCCGGCCAGCAGTGGGCCATGGGCAGTAGGTCTGGCCCATGGGGAACGTGAGTTGCTTGATCCTAGTGGCTCTACTGGGTCTCCCTGTGACAGCTGGTGGTGGTCCTGCCTGCCCCTCGGGCACATTGCCGTACCTCTAGTGCCCGCCGCCGTGGTCTCTGGACTGCACAGTCCTGCTGGGGCCAGAGAGGATGCTTGCCTATGGCAAGGGGAAGGCAGGCGGTCCCCCTTTTCCACTCAGGAGGCACAGAGACACCGGCTGTGGGATGCCTCTTCAGGCACAAAATGCGGTGAGGGAAAGGGATGGCCTTGGCCAGTTTGGGTAAGGAAATGAACTCATGGCCAGTAATAATATCAAAAGGACAGTAGAAAAATCACAGCTGTGAGCCTGGAAGACAACACAAACACAAAATAAACCTTAAAAGCCCCCAGAGAGAACTGCAGAGGTGCCTCCACCCCTTTAGGTTGTCAGCAAACATCTCAATGGCAAAGCGAGTGGAAGGCATTGAAATGCACTCAAAACTCTGCATCCCTCCAGGCTCATAATGTATGCACCTCGTAACTCAAGAAAGGCAGGCACCAGCTCAACGGGCAAGCAACATTTTTTAACCTCTTTCTGTATCATCTTTTTTTTTTTTCAACAGGAGAAAAGAGGTGATTGGACTAATGTATTACTGGGGTTCATTAATTTGCCTCCTCAAATGGTGAGATGAATCACAAATTCATACCCACTTGTTTTCCAAGTCGAAGAATAGATTTAAAATTTTCCTTTCACAAACAGAATTCATGGGGCCAAAATTTGACAGTTGCTGCTGGCAAGTCTTTTCCAATGAAAATAGGTGTCCTTCACATGCCGAAACCCCATGCAGAGCCAGAGCCTGTAAGCAGAGTGCCTTGCGCTTCTAAGTCTTTCTGAGCAGGGGCTGCGATCACGAAATCTGTAACATAAGGACCGTGTTCTGAATTACAGCACAGTGAATAATTGGCAGTGACTGACTTGCCTAGTGAACGTTACTGGCCTTCCAAGTAGACTTGCCCCAACGTTCTTAAATGCATTCAATGTGAGCTGCTCATGCACAGATGTCTGTGCATCGCTCTGGCTTTGCTAGCTCGGTTGGAAGCAATTAATGATGTGAGTGTTTGATGCCCAAAATTCAGGCTGGAGAAGTCTCAGGAGTTTCTTTCCTCCCTCAGAGCGAATGGTTTGTGTTGTTTTGGAGCCCTATTTAAAGGAAGCATTCAAGCATGTGCTGATCGATGGACGGGACCGAAAGCAGGCTCCCAGGGTAGATGTGTGCAAAGTTCTTTGTTTTTTCCTGTAGCGTTTGCTGACGCTGCCCCATTCTAGCTTGCAAACTTGCAAGTACACTCGTCGGCCAAATTCAGTGCTCCAGGCAACTTCCTTACCAAATATGCCAAAGATTCGTGTTCCAAAAATCTCATCTTTCAGTTCTGAAAAAAAGGATGTTTATAGTCCTCATTACTGTGGAATAATGTGAAAAATGTATAAAACATGTCAGTGTGTCAGTGCTGTCTTTAAGTCTTTGTTTTTGACAAGTGGAGCTCATCTGAGACTCTAAGTGCTCAGAAGGCCATGGATAGATTCCTGACTCCCAGCTCAACAAGAACTGCGTGTCTTGGACTACATCTCCACTGTCTCGTAACGGCAGTCTCAGGACCCCCATCAGGAGGGGCTGCACCAGCCACCCTTACTCGTACCCTCTTTGGCCTGATCGGAGGTACAGCCCTCACACATTCTCCAGGGGATGTTGGAATGCATGTCCAAACACGGCCGCACGATGACTCGCCAACAGGCAGTCTTGCAGAAGCGACCAGCCAGTGGTCGGTCACCACGGCAGCCAAGTGACCTGGAGATGCATAGGCTGCTGAGTCCATCATCATTCAGAGCCATGTAGACATAGACTATGAGATTAAATGCCAAAATCACAGGGAAGACAGATGAGGATTTGAGCCCACAGTCTACTGAGAATGTAGCAAAGCACTTAAGCAAAGCAGCAGTCCAGCAAAGCACTTAGCATGCACTTAACTTTAAGCCTGTAAGCAATTCATTTTTGATTATTCATAACTATAAGGAATCAAAAGAAGAAAAGCTGTCCTATATTACATCAGTGAGTAGATTCATAAGCCTGCAGCACAATATTCTGAGGATGGCCATATATTTTCCTTCCTTATTGAGTGAAATGAGACCATCCAAAGCCTTAAAAATGTCCTGTTGATAATTATTAGATTGATTAGTAGTTATTGAGAAAGAAAGTAAAATGATGATTGGATCTTTATTCCTCAAACCACACCAGGTAAACAGCCACTCTCCTTCCCCAGTGCTCTTACCAACACTCCCTTGTAATACTGCATACCACGAGCCTGTGAATACATAATGCTGAAAGAAACTCCAGCACGGTGCAGTGTACGATCCATCCTTGTATATTTGAGCTGTATGAGTCACAGTGCATTTAGAGATCTCCTTCCATGTAAGTGTTATCTATTTACAAGCATGCGTAGGTTTTCAGAGTTTCACAATAGCTGGCAGAAGAGCATAATTTATCTAAAACCTCTCATTTTGTTCTGGCCTATTCACTAGTCATGCGAGTATAGCCGTTTTTTGGAAAATACAGTGTCTGACTCCAAATTCAAAGTAAAATTTTGATCCTGCTCTATCTGAGGTGCTTCATTTGCAAGAAACTCTCCTGACAGGCCTTTCACATTCAACAATTGGTGTTTTAATGCAGAATAAATGTGAATTTCGTCCTTGTGTTTCTTGTAGAATCAAGTATCTCTACGTACTGTGCATATTTCAGAAGATGAGGACACGCAGGCAAATAAAAGCCACTCGATTGTGCCTAACACAAAGCTGGTATAGAATATAACTTTTATGAGCCTCACAAGATTAATTTAGACTCAGAAATCTTTATTATCCTCATTCCTTTGTTGAAAGTAATAACCGAAACCACAAACTACCACCAGAAGAACCACCCAAGCAGCGAGTTGGTCACTGGCACGTCTTTTATATTAGACCACTGGGGCTAAATTCCATTTGTGTTTCTGTGCCTGATGTTCCTATTGACTAGCTCCAGGCAGCTGCCTGCTTACTGCCTTATTTAGGTCCTATGAATCACTCTCTGAGGCTCCCCAACTGCCATAAGGAGATAGGTGAAATTTAGGCTACAGGTTTTTCTACACCCACTCAAAGACAAGGCGGATTTCAGGGCAGCTGTGCATGATGTGGGGCTAGGTCCACACAGCTGCTGGCTCCCTCTTCACTGACCTGGTTGCACCTTCCCTTTCTGGCAGGTTCTCCATCCGTGTGTCATACCAGTGATGTTCTCTTGGATAACAGCAGCAGGCGAAGGCCTTCCCTCTTTACCTTTTCCTCCTGAATTGTATCAGATTGCGCAAAGCAATGAGGTAAATTAGGAATGTGGAAATTCCGGGGGCATATGGAAATAAAAGGGATTTGTGTTGCTTTGTGAAACATTTTGAGGTGTATTGTTGGAGAATGCTATATACAAGCTAGGTGCTATTATCATTGTCAATAACTGGCAACTCAGCCCAGAAAATAAATTCAGCCAGAGTAGCACTGTGCAGAAAAGTGGAGCTCTCGCTTTTGAAGGCTTTGCAAATCACATTTACATTCACAAGAGGTGCCCCGAGACTATAGGTGCCCCATAGGTTAAGGCTAGCATTAAATAAAGAATAACAAAATAAAGAACTGCAATGGAGCATCACTAGTCATCTCTATGTGCAGTAGTGGACAGGCTGTATGGTACGACCCAGATACCGTCACTGATTAGTCACACCACGTACCTTACTGGACACGGCGGGTTCTGCCTAGACCCCATTTCTGGATGTTTTTCTGGGGTGTAGGAGCATGCAGTAATCACTTGTAGGCAGCTCTTGCCCAAGTACAGAAGGGGGACACAGCTTGGGTGTGTACCTGGACCAAGATGCTTAAAGGCGCTCACATTTACAAAGGAGTTCACACACAGCCTGTGTAATTTTTTTATCAAAAGAAGCAATTTCTGCACTGGGGTACATGCTCGTACCTCACCCTTTGGAGTTTGCTTCTGTGTATCTAATAGCAGAATTTAAAAGCAGCACAAATTTACTAAATGAGAAACCATGAAGAATCCTTCTCCTGGGGCAGCAATCTCAAAATCCCATGAAATGGCTCTGTGAAAGCCTCTTGCAGCCAACTTTGCAGATAGTCCCTCTCTGGTTTCAGGCAAGTAGGAGCTGTGCAGTTCTCACCCTGTTGAAGCAAATAGCAAATACCTCAGTGACTAAGCGCAGCCAAGATTTCACCCAGGAATTTAAGTGCTACAGTGCTATAGCTTCCTTTCCTGACAGCTGGGAGAGATGGACAACAGCTTGTTTGGGCATATTTAAAAACAAACCGTTGAAAGGGAATATAAGAGTGTTGCTAAGACCCTTCAGGCACGTTCCTTATTTGTGCTATAAAACCTGACACAGATAAGCAGGAGGATTTGTTTCTGAAGGTTAATGCTCTTTCCTTCATACCCAGCAATAGCACCGTGCTGTAATGGTTGGAGGAGCTGCTCCGGGGAGTACCCCACTCACATGTTGCCAGGAATAGGAAGGCTGATTTCACTGCTGCTGTTGGAATTGCTCCCTCCCTGCATGCTGTTGAATCATTTGTGCTGATGAGGACATATCTTGGGGGATGCCTCCACTTGTACAGAGATCTTGTGCTTTTTGGGAAGGATCACCTGTGCCACAGCACGAGTGTTTACAGTTGGGGGTAAAGTGACCCTAAGCCTCCATTCAGGCTCTTCCTGCAAATCCCATTTCTAGCTGATCTGCTTGAGCACTTTGTCAGGAATTAGGAAAGGATTTTCTGGGACTGCCTTGTTCAGTTTAGAGCCTTGTCACTGGGACAACTCCGTGGCTAAGGCTAAGGTATTGGGGTGACTGCAGCAAGACCTTCACATTCAAGTGATGCTGAACAGAGGGAACGGGGCAGGGCTGTGGTGTCCCGGGTCACATTCATGTACTGCGCTTTGTCTTGGGGATATGTAAACACACACCTGATTTCTCTAGAAAAATGTACCCAGGCCAAACCTCCTCAGGCCCCAGCTAGGTGAGAACATTGCAAAGCTTGATAACTTACCCTAAATCTTTTCCTTTGCCACACCGCTTTTAAAATAGATCTTACCATGTAGATACGTGCAGACACATTTTTACTACTGAGGAGTGTTAAACATTGAGGCAATTTATTTAGAGATGTGTTTCTGTTGGTCAAGTCTGTATATGGACACGTTCAACAATAAGTTTGAGCTATGATGCAGAGATCAGCCCCTGAGATTTTCTGTGTGACACAAGATCCAGCTGCATGATTTCAAGTGTCGTTCCATCCCTAGACTCTACATCTATGCCTTGTCCTGGAGAGAAAAAAGGCTTGAACATGTGAAAAAAATTGGCACGTACGCACTGTGGATCAAATGGGTTGGGGCCTGACAGAGACAGAACCCTTCATTTGTCTGTGTCTGACTTAATTTTTAAGGTATTGTCCTTGTATGTTATATACTTCTCTTTTCCCTCTCCTGTGCTCTCATTGCACACCAAAATGTGTTTTTCTTTCATTTCCTTGACTTTGAGAATTTTTGTATGGACTTGAAAATTTTGCAATATTTTAGTAAGATTTGGGTCATTCTTGCAAAAAGGTAGATCTAGTCTGAATGTCTTCATTTCGATTCAGCTAGCTGAGCACGTAATTCATGTGAGTAAGACTCAAAGGCAGTTCATTGTAAGACTGCATGTATGCCAGGGAAGGGGACCGTCTCCTTTAGGTGGCCTCTTTAGTTTGGACTAGATTCTTCATTTTAGTACTGCGAGTCATTTTAACACGTGAGTTTTGTTGTGTCACTAGAGGTGGTCCAAAACAAGAGAGTCTGATCTGAGAAAAATTTGTAAAATATTGGCTTGGGCCAAATTGGCCTGAAAACTTTTTTCCTGTCTTTCCTTCTTACATTCAGGAGCTGCAGCAGTCCCACCCTCCTATCTTGCCCTGCAGACAGAAATGCTGGGGCTTGTCTCAGTCCTCCCAGGACTTGGCTCTGAGGCTGGGAATCAGGCAGCTCCACCTGAGGCTCTACGGGATGCTGGCATCACTGCCCTGACCCCGGGGAGCCAAGACCCGGTCAGAGCCAGAGCTTGCAAGCTTCTCACTTTTTGGAGTCATTGGCTCTCCAGGCTCAGGGCGTGCTGCCTGGCATCCCTCCCCTAGCCCTGCAGACTGGGGCTGGCTGCCAGGGTCCCTCGCGCCGGGGCTACCCTGCCTACGAGCAGAAGTCCCGACTGCCAAGAGCCTACAGCAGACCCGGCCAGCTGAGCTGGCCTGGTGTCACGGACCCAGAGAGAGGGGCCCCGGTTTGGTGTATCCTGCCCAGAATCCAGGCCGGGTTGTGCTTATTTAATTTGGTGAAAGCTTGAATGAACGAGAGATTTTTCAAACGAAAACATTGCAGGCATAGAAACAAAAGATTTTCCCATGAAGTATAGTTTTGTCAGGAAAATTCCTTGCCATGTTTCCTATGACTACGGGTAGCCTCTAGAGCTAGCAAGATGCCTCTTTTCAAAGACTGCACATAGAGTCGAAGGTATGAAGCAATGAGCCCTCCTCACTGGTGTTTCCTATTAGCCACTTCAGCAATCTGTATTACCTTTCTCACCTCCAACAGATTTCTGAAAGATAAACTAATCCCGTCGTGATGGAGCCTGACCAGTCCAGACCAGATGCCCTTATGAGCAAGGAGTTGCTCTAAGGTTCCCTTCTGATCCTGAAAGGTTTGTAATAGAAACCTTTTGTAATTGTGCTAATCTTCAAAGAAGATATGTGAAAACTCATGATGGAGAGGACAAGCCACAAGAGGCAATATTTAAAAAAAATATATCATTTGCCAGGACTGCCAGCTGCTGGCCAGACACTGAATTAGCTGCCTTCCTCAAACAGAGATGTCCCCCATCTGCTGAATAAATGCTCCTTTTGTGCACGTTTTCACAGCTGAGGTTTGAACCAAGAGCCTTGTGGTCTGCAGACAGCAGCTCCACAAAGACAGCCAAAAAGTTTCTTGCTCTGGACTAGACAGGCAGGAAGCTAAAGCCTTTCTCAGCTGGAAGCATTCTTTGCCTATCTCACAACATCCCTTCCAATCATATAAAAATCTTTGAAGGAGAACATCTCCCTGCAATCCTTCACAGAGTGAATCCACTCAGGCAAGGCATATTTTTGGGAAGGAGCCAGCTTTGCTTGGTGGTCCTGGCTTTTGGCATCTACCATGACTCAGTAGGGAAGAGAGAATAAATAAAGTACTATTAAGAGGTACAACAATGTTACCAAATGGGATTGTGCCTTTCCCAATTAGAGTTGTTTTTCCTATCTCCATATGTTGCATATTACAGAGACCTTTTGTTGGTAAACACATCCATGGCTCCCTGCAGGGGTGCCAGGGCCACTCACCAGCAACTTGGAGACTGAAATTGTGCATGAAGTCTGATATGCCATGCAAAGACGGTCTTGTTTCCATGTGTACTCTACTGCAACACGGAGAGGCTCTGAGAAGATGGAAGCTGCTGGCAGTTGGCACAACGATTCCTCCACGGGTATTTCTCCCTAAGAAAAAGGAGGAAGGTTGAGAATAGTCTTAGGGATTTTTGTTTCTTCGTGTGGTATATCCACAGTAATAATAAAGCAACTAAAACATTTCCATTGCTCTCTTCTGCCTGAGAATCTCTGAGACCTTACCAAGGACTACGGTAACAGTACATTTGTGTGTCAGGCAATGTTATCGCAGTTTGTAGTCGAGATATGAAGAAGAAAAGTGATTTTTCCCAGCACTCAGACACAGGAGCTGGTAACAGGGGCTTAACAACTCACTGTGCATCAGCCGAGCTGTGTCTGTGTTTCTGCTCTCAGCCCACGGCAGATCCAGCTTAACTGTCTTTCTCTGTGGACCAAGTTAACTTGTTACCTAGACTTTAGTGGCAGACTTAGAGGCTATAAACACATGTACAGACTGTTACTGGGGCTTAGCTGTTGTGTGATTATCTGCATATGATAGTAACTCACTTTTGTGTCTAAGCTTTGAAATCACCTGGCACGTTGTTGGCAGAACAGGCAATAAAATTCCCAAATCCTGGTCCTCGGAGCTGTGCTTTAAGCACTGGCCTGTCAGTTCATTTAATGCTGCAGCAAACCAGGCACAGTTTCGTAACAAAGCTTGAGCATGAACCACAGGAGACCGAGTTTTCTAGTGTAGGTACAGTATGGGCTTTGAAATAGGATCTGTTTCTGACTGCAGCTGTTACTTCGTTAGCCTTTCCTGGCTAGCTGAGTAAAAGCTGATGGGCACCGGAAAATTTCTTTGTCGTTTATTTCTCCATTAATTGCTCCGAACGTGTGTGATTCAACAGTGATGTAAATCATCATTGCCACCTCACTCTATTTATCTGTTTCTTCAGCAGGCTCTCATGGTAACCAGCAACTACTGTATTTGAAGAATGCACTGTACCACACCTACTCGGTACAGCACTTTGCTATGGAAGAGTGAGAGAAAAAGAGAAAGAAAGAGAAAGGCAGGAAAAGAGAAAGACAAAAAGAGTGAGAAAGAGATGGAGGTAAAAAAAAGAAAGAAGACGGAACCTCATGTTATTTATCAGAAGAAGGGAAAGATTAGATTTATTTCTGGAGTGACTATGAATACCAGATCAGCTAACTGCAGTTTAGGAGGTCTTTCTATATAATCTACCCAGTCCCAGTTATTTTAATTCTGTGTTGCCAGCTGGCCTCTGCAGAAATCTATTCAGGGTTCAATTCTAAACAGTAATGTTTGGGAAAAGTACAATCTAAAACAGACAGATCTGTATGTGTTTAGGTTTTGCTTTCTTTCCACTTTTAAATATTAAAAATTGACTCCAGCTGTGGGGTAAAGTAACGCCCAACCTATAAAGACACTGACAAATAAATCACAATGCAATTTGCTGTGCATTTTCTGAGGTCTAAACACCAGTTCTTGAAAGGAATTTTCCATGATTACATCTTGGGAAGATATCTTCACTACCAACAACTCGTTTGACTTTTATTCTTCTTAAAAGTCATCGCATTCCAGCAGGGCCAGACCCTGCCATTACTTCTCTGGCACATATCTCAGCTGTTAACTGAGCTATCTGATGCTACTTAGGACATATGCAAAGCTTCATTATCCCTACCTAGCATGTTGTTAACCAGAATAGCTACCTTGTGTTTCTATAATGCACTTTTTACAAGGGTAAATTGCTGATTGACTGTTCAGCCCCCTCATCTGATCAATTCTGCTTGAGTCCACTTCTTTGCTGGGTCAAGTTTAGGCAGCCTTGCCTGAAGTTAAAGCTTGTGTTACTGTTCATCTCAAAATCACTGAACAGCAGAAGGTTTCCCACTTCATCAAGGTGCAGCCCAGAGAAGTCAGGTTTAGCTCCTGAATTCTGATCCAGCTCACCCTGGCTTATTTTGTGGCCCGCAGCAACCACTCCTACATTTCCTTCTCAGAAAAGGATAAATATTTAGTGTTCAAGAAAGGAAGAAGATGACGGAAATTCCATCCTAAAGGCACCACACTTCTTTTTTTCAGGGAGCAGCCATTAATCCACAGAGTTCCCTTCGTCTGCACAGCCTGGTTAATAATCTAGAAATAGCTCTGATGTTGATATCATGTTTTTAAAATTATAAATTAACTTACAATTGAAAAAAGCTGGCTTTGAACCAAAACCCCTTGAACTATCCTATTTCAATTATTTACAAAACATTAAAAAAAGAAAGTTTCTGGCCATTGCCCTGTTCCTGCCAAAAGTTGCAATGTAAACTTTTTTGTGGGGAAAAATAATTAAAGCAAAAATTCCTGACCAGTTCTGCTCTGCATGGCATTTCACTGGCGCTTAATTCAGATATGCAAGTTGGTCTTCCCTTGAGAGCCAGCCTGAGGAAAGCCTGTCCCCACCAGGGAGGGGGTTTAAGAGGTTCCTGCTGTTCCCTGCCTCCAGCTACGCTACCGCTGCCTCTGTGGCACTGGCTCAGTGTTTTGTGTAGTTTTGTTCTGAACCAGATCAGTGAAAAATAAAAAGAAAAGGCTCTCCTAAAACAAGCTTTTGTTTCTACCGGATCTGTTCACTGATCCAGCCAAAGTTCTGCATGTTCCTCATGAGGGGAATGGGAAAAAAATTGCTGGTGGAGATGCCTGAAGCCTCCTGCACATCTGCCTGGTCACTGGAGGAACCCTGAAGTATGACTTCACTTTTAAAAGACTTCACTGGTCCCACAAACAAGTTGTTCTTGTCCCAGCACCTTTGCCCTCCCTGTTCAAACACCTGCACATAGGTTCACTCGTGGGCAGTGTCAGACCATTCTTCAGGGCATCACCCTCTCCAGGTTCAGCTGAATCTTTTTGTTGGGGTTGCTGGATGTTCTTACCCTCAGGAGTGCACTGAAGAGCTCCTCCTCATCTGGAAATCCAAAAAGGAGAAACAGGGGCATGTTCTTAAGCTGAAGAGAAACTACAACATAAGAATGAGGTAACTGTGAGAAAAACTTCAAGGCCCTGAAAGTGTTGCCAACAGCAAGAGTTGCAAAAAATTCCAACAAAACCAAAAAGGTTTCAGTGAATGCATCTGATGTAGAAGGTGAACAAATCCTACCAAAAAGGCTGGAAAATAAGAAGTTTTAAACAGATGCACTGTGTAAATAATAGTAACAAGGGGACAGTGTGTTAGGACAAGGCAGGGGAGATATACATGAAGTTTATTGTGGTGGGTTAGACATTTCATGCAGGAGAGCTTAACAAAACTTGGAAATCCAAAGAATTATGAAAAGCAATCTCTAACCAGAAGAAATTGACTTTGAACTGTGGCAATATCACAGAGTTAAGAAAGATAAAAATACCTGTCTTTAAAAGGGGTGAGGGGTGGAGAAAGGGTCTGGAAATTTATATCTTAGACAGCTTTGCAATCATCTAAAATTATTCAAATAAATGCATTTATCTAGGAGCATCTAGATGGAAAAAATGATAAGAACCAGGAACATGGAATTGCCAAGAACAGATCATGTCAAAGTAATCTACTTTCCCTCTTTGAAAAGAAATGGACACCATGGAAAGGGGGAAGGAGATGTGATCTATCTCGACTTTAGTCAGATTTTTGACATTTTTCTGTATGATGTTCTCATGCAGAAACTCAGCAGCCTGGTCTAGCTGAAACTGCTATGGGGAGGATGCACAAATACTTGGAAAATGTAATTTAAAAGGTGCTCAAAAAGTAGTTCTCAAGAATTTTCTGACAAACAGGAATAGTTGCATGCATGAGGTTTCATAGAAATCTGTCCTGGGTTTGGTACCATTCCGTATTTTCATGAATGACTTGAATGATGGAAGAGCAAACACGCTTGTGAAATTCACACATGACACCACGCTGGCAGGCTCTTTGGGGGCCAGGAGAAGAATTTAAAATGATCTTGATAAATTTAAGAAATGGTCTGAAAGCAATTAGGTGAAATTCAATAAAGGCAAGTACAAAGTCCTAGACGCGGGAGGGGGAAAATCTATCACACAAAGACAAAATAAATGCAGGAATGTCTCTTTCTAAAAATAAGGCAATTTTTAAAGCAGAAAGGACTCAAAATTGCAGTCCGGTTTTTGTGAATCCTGAGGGCAATGAGGGAGGTAATGAATGGGCACTCCTCTAAGACTTTAGCCTTAAATTTTCACCTACATGAAAGATCACAGAAGTTCTCACATTTCCGTTTCCTAAAAGACGGAAAGGGGCAATAGGCTGGCTTTGTTCTCCCCTGGTGCTGGGACTCTTCCTTACCGCACTACTGCTGTAAGTTAAGCTGTATTTGGAAACCCTAGGAGGAAAGAATAAGGAAAACTATATGACTTTTGTTTTCCTCATAAATATCAGTACATCAGTATCAATATCAAGAGCCTCTCTGTTTTCCTGGCTGATAATATCCTGCCTGGCCACATGGAGTTAAATCAAAGCAGTCTGTTAGTGAGAAGCTAGCAGGAAATGAAACAATGTAAAGCCGTAAGTAAGTATAAATGTATAAGGTCCCATCATGGAGAATAGCAAGAGTCCCTGAGAGAGCGACGGGAATCGACTGATGAGAAAATGGCCCTTTCTGTGGCTCTGAGGTTTGTTAGCGGCGGGAGATTCCGTTTCCTGGTGGGGAGGCACGATGGCCGCCACAAGAAATCTTTGTCGAACGACAGCTCTGTGACGGGTTATTCTGCCCCGGCCCCAGCATGGGGTCAAAGGAGACCAACAGGCCAGGGGGATGCTGGTGTGGAAGGCAATGCGGGCAGGGGCATCTGGAAAGAGCTGGTGGAGGGCAGGCGCCCGCCCAGGGAGGCAAAGGGGCTGCCTGCCCTCCGCCTGCGCGGCCAGGAGGCAGGAGCCTGTGCTCTCACTCACCTTCGCTGCTCTGCAGCCCTGCGAGGACGAAGAGATGAAGCTTCGTTTTAGTGCTGTTAATGATCCCGACTCCCTCAGGCCTGGTTACAGTCTCAGCATTTTACATATCCTTACTTACACCGAGCAAGGCTACCTTGGCTTTAGAGCCGCTGTCACTAACGGGGCTCCTCTGGGCAGCCCGGTGGGTTGGTTCACCGGAGGGTGACACGGCAGGTTTCCCTGCAGAGGAGGATGCGCTGCCCACACCTTCCTCCGCTGCCCGGGGGAGTGGGTGACCTCTGCCTCCCCTGCTTTCTGTGGTGGGGCTCCGCGGCTGCTGTAGTTTAAAAAAAAAAAGCATTCTACTGGATATAAAGGGCGTAGGCATTTACGAGACCTTGGGAGTTAAGTGGGTGTAGGAGAGAGCGTGTATGTCCTACACAAACCGGCTGAAGGCTATGCAGAAAGCGAGAAAGGGAGAGAGAGTGCAGTGCTGGAAAAACTGAGCAAGTGACAAATGTTCTCCCTCTTAGTAAATGAGTAAGCAATAAAAGAAAATAAACACAAATTCACTGTTTTAACTCAGCGCCAGCTCTTGCTGTTTTCAGCACGCGGGCTGTTCCTGGGCACTGCAGCCTCCAGCATCATGCAGTTTTAATGATGTCTCTGCAGGCACACAGACACGTTTTGAGGAGATCAGTGGTTTTACACAGGAGGACACGTGGGTTGCTACTGTCTCCTTCGTGAGCTTTAAGAAATTGGTGGAAATTTTGCAAACAAGCTAAAGATCTCAGTATTAATATGCCACTTAGAGCCACTCAGCAAGTAATGCCCACTTTTCCTAGGATGGCAATTGATTAAAATAAAAGCTTCCATCAAAAGCCCAGACAATCTCAGTATTAAATCTGACTACTCTGCAACAAATGGCACTTTTTTCTCCTTGTCATTATGCTGTGATGGCAAAATAGAGACAATATTTTACCTTTTATTAATTTCTCTGGGTTTGATTACATTATCAGTCCCGTAAAGGCTATCAAGTGCCACCCAGAGAGAACCGGGTTCATGACAATGTGACTGGCTGATATAAATGAATTGTGGCTGTGCAGTGAGAAGTGATGGCGTTAAACCAGTACTTGCTGTCTGAAGAGAGACGCTATTTGCAGAGGAAACCCATTCCTGTGCAGAGGTGTGTAAATGTAATTCAAGCACTTAAGACTTTGCGGATGGGTGGTTTTCACTTCGTGTGTATTTACCCTCTCTCCTGCCGATACCAGCTGAAGAGGGAGATTGTTGCTGTCAGGTCCAAAGTACCAAGGTGCCTTTGGAGAAGGAAACATCACCTCTGGCTCCCGTGTTTGCTGCCAGCCTCCCATGGCCCTGCACACCAGCACGGCAGGTAACAGGGACACCTGCACCTACGGTTGGGCTTTCCTCGCTGCCAGCGAACATTGCAGGGGTGGAGCTGAGGGCGTCGAGCAAGGACCGCAACGTTGTAGTGATGCTTGTAGCCTGGCAAAGAGACACTGTGGATTCATATGACATATAAAGGGAATACAGTTTACTTGCAGTTGTGGGTAGGACACACAGCACTGCAAAGCAAACACCAGCCTTTCTTCTTATAGCATCCTTTTCTATGTCCAGGTTTTCTGGGTTTCCACTATAAACACAAATATATTGCCCCTCCTAGCTGAAAAATGTGAGAAATCCAAGTGTAGGAGTCAAGTGGAGCCTTTCAAGTGCTATGGGATTTAGGTTTCCTAAATTCTCCAGCTGAGATCACGGTTGTATTCGAGGACCATGCTGTCCCTGGAGATACAGCACCTCAGGCTGTTGTGCCTTTGCTTGCCAGCTCTAAAAGAAAAAGAAGGATAAATTAATCTCTTGTGTGCTGAGGATGCGTTCAGTGATCCACCTAGCTTGGAAGGAGTTTACAAAAAGGCTCAGCTCTACAAATGTTTATTGCTACACTACGGTGACATTGTTCTGACAGAAAACGTTGGCTTCCTATCAGTTAGCTAGGAAAGAGAAAAACGTCCTAAACCAGGCTCTTAACTCTAGATTCTTCTCTGTCTTTTGAGGAGCAAGTAATTACAACAGCTTCTGCTTTTATTTACTCAGGTGTAAATCAGTTGCAGTCAATGGCGTTTTTATGTACGGAAAAATGTCGTGAGTGATACCAAACAGATCAGATAATCCCTTCGTCTCCCTGCTGACAGGGTGAGGTCAGCGCTTGTTTCAGCTCTTGCACCATACCAACTGCAAAGTATTATTATTATTATTGTTATTATTACCATCATCTTTTTTTCCTCCTGCAAAGTGCATCCACATGGTACGATGCTAAGTACATCGAAGTAATATTCAGTGTTCCTTTCCCTCTGTGCTCTCTTGTCTCTGCTTCTCTGTCCCCCACCACACTGTCCCGAGAGGACTTTTTGTCAAGTCTAAATGTCGAATTGTATGTGAAGCTGAGAGACTGTGATTTTGAAATATCTGCTTTTGCCTGTAGGAAATCATGAAGTACCACTGGTTGGCTAGAAAGCCAGGGGGAATGTCAGTAGTTGTTGGTGTATACCTCATAAATCATAAAGTAACTCAGAGCTGTGAGACTGTGTGCCTGCACTACATGGGCGAATGCTGCTGCTGAAATCCCTGCTCTCCCTTGCTCTGCTCACCCCTGGAGGTACCTCATGCAACTTCCCACTCCTCAGCATGGATAGACGTCCTATTCGGGATCCAGCTGTGTTGATGGAAAAGATGCTCCTGGCAGGTGTCCACGTTCTTCATCCCTGCAGCTTGCTCGTGGGGACACAGGTGGAAGTGCTTTGTAGCCTAACCCCAGCACTGGCTCAGGCCAGCAATTTTAACTGTTTTAAGTCACCCAGAATGATATGGACTTGCCTGCCTGGAGGGATGGGGATGCTCACATCCCCTTCGGTGCTAACAGCAATCACAGCGACACCCAGAAAAGCAGGCTGCAACCTTGAATCTGAACAAGGGCATGGGCTTAATGGAATCCATTTAAAGCTGTCATAGTCAAGCTGATGTATCTCTGTACATGCAGAGTAGGTGTGAAGTCTCACCTGGGCTTTTTACAGTTGCGTTAAACTGGATTTGAAGCACAGGAGAAAAGAGCTTGCACCTTCCTCGCACTGGCATCTTTGGAAACTTTTGCAACACTCGCAACTGAGCCCAACATGAATGTTGTTTGTTGGCCTTGCAACTGGAAAGAGACACCAGTGGGATGGTTTACACTGGGAAATTACATCATGTTCGAACATGTTGCTCGAGACTCCTGGTGGCTACCACAGTGTAATTTCCCGTCATAAACAAGGCCTGTGAGACAGCTGTTGGGAGGCCAAGCATCAGTGGACTGGGCTGATCCTGCTCCCGTTTGAGCTCCTTGGGCAGCGGGTGACTCAGCCACACGCCGCAGGGGCTGCGGCCGGGGCGGGGCTGAGCCCCAGCCCTCAGCGTCGTTCCAATGGCATGCTCCAGGCACGCTGTGTAGTTTTGCTTGCTGGCTATACGTGCCAACAAGTTGCTTTTTTTTTTTTTAACGGCCTTCAGAGAAGTAGATCATGCTTTTTTTTTTTTTTTTTTTTTACAGTCTCCAAACAAGCAAAATCTCCCCTCTTCTCCTAATAACTTTGGCAGGCTGTGACAAAGATCAGAATAGGAAAGTGTCAATTAACAGGCTGTGTATGCTCAGTTCTGTGACTGAATGGGCAGTCACTGCTTTTAGGCAAGGATAAATACAGCAAAATATTGTGCAGGCTTTGAGGCTCCGCTATTTAAAATTCAATTCCTCCAAAAAGCAAGGGTTCATTGGCTCTCTGCTTTTAGGCAGCTATGAAGAAAGAAAAAATAGCACCTATAAGAACTGTTAATTTAAAATTTAAGTGGGAACCTATGGTTTGAATATATATAAGGAAAGGTTAAATACCAAAGGATAGATAGTTGTATTTCAGATTAGGTTAATCATTCCCAGGGCGTGCCGAAGTATTCAGTTCTCTGTTCATATCTCTTCAGTCACTCTGTGCACACGCTGCATCGCCTTACACAGGGCCTTGGTGAGGGGTGGTGGTCGTCGTGGGACTTCTTATACCAGATTCTTAAGCAAACTTGAAGCAACATGTTATTTTTGCATACTGTAGTGTGTGCGTATTTTATAGGGTGAAGTAGGAGATTTTTATGTCAAGATAAGGGTAACTGTAAGCAGAAAAACTCTAAAACTAACCCAGAAAAAAAAAGGGGTGGGGGAGAAAGTCTTCGACCAGCTTGGCTTGTGTCTCTGATTTTCCCAAAGGCTGCAGGACTGCAAGAGCTGAAGTGAGTGGAAGCAAGGAGTGTGAAACCAAGGCCAGGACAAGAGGGATCTGGAGAAAAGGAAAATCTCTTCCAGTAGCAGTCCCCGTTCGATTGTTAAAAGTCATCTGTGAAACTTCAGGACCAGTCACATCTTCTAGGATCAACTTTTGTTCCAGGATGAATTCTGGAGAATTGAGAGCTGAGCAGAGGAAACCTGGATTACCTTTGGAATTGAGAAATTTCAAACACTGAAAGGAGTCCTTGACATCTGTGGTGGCAGGAAGACTTCGGACAGCAGGTCCTCTTCTGGTGCAGCACAATCCTTTGGCTTGCTTCATACACATGGATTCATAGAAGCATAGAATAATTTGGGTTGGAAGGGATCTTTAAAGGTCATCTAGTCCACCCCCCCTGCAATGAGCAGGGATATCTTCAACTACATCAGGTTGCTTAGAGCCCTGTCCAACCTGACCTTGAATGTTTCCAGGGATGGGGCATTGTGCTGGTTTTGGCTGGGATATAGTTAATATTCTTCATAGTAGCTAGTATGGGGCTATGTTTTGGATTTGAGCTGAAAACAGTGTTGATAATACAGAGATGTTTTCGTTACTGCTGAGCAGCGCTTGCACAGCGTCAAGGCCTTTGCTGCTTCTCACCCCACCAGCGAGGAGGCTGGGGGTGCACAAGAAGTTGGGAGGGGACACAGCTGGCACAGCTGACCCCAACTGACCAAAGGGATGTCCCATACCATATGGCATCATGCTCAGCATAGAAAGCTGGGGGAAGAAAAAGGAAGGGGGGGACGTTCAGAGTTATGGTGTTTGGTCTTCCCAAATAACTGTTAGGCGTGATGGAGCCCTGCTTTCCTGGAGATGGCTGAGCACCTGCCTGCCGACGGGAAGTAGTGAATGAATTCCTTGGTTTGCTTTGCTTGTGTACTTGGCTTTTGCTTTGCCTATTAGACTGTCTTTATCTCAGCCCAAGAGTTTTCTCTCTTTTACCCTTCTGATTCTCTCCCCCATCCCACCATGAGGGAGGTGAGAGAGCAGCTGCGTGGTGCTTGCTTGTGGCTTGGGTTAAACCACGACAGGCATCCACCACCTCTCTGGGCAGCTTGCGCCAGTGTTTTACCACCCGCATTGTAAAAAGTTCCTTCCTTGTATCTAGTCTAAATCTACCCTCTTTTGCTTTAAAACCATTACTCCTTGCCCTAAAGTTTGTCCCCATCTTTCTTATAAGCCCCCTTTAAGTACTGAAAGGCCGCACTAAGGTCTCACAGGAGCCTTCTCTTCTCCAGGCTGAACAACCCCAACTCTTTCAGCCTGTCTTCATAGGAGCGGTGTTCCAGCCCTCTGATCATTTTTGTGGCCCTTCTCTGGACCCGCTCCAGCAGGTCCATGTCTCTCCTGTGCTGAGGACCTCAGAGCTGGACACAGCACTGCAGGTGGGGTCTCACCAGAGCAGAGTAGAGAAGCAGAATTGCTCCCCTCGACCTGCTGGCCACGCTTCTTTTGATGCAGCCCAGGATACGTTTGGCTTTCTGGGCTGTGAACGCACATTGCCGGCTCATGTCCAGCTTTTCATCCACCAGCACTCCCAAGTCCTTCTCTGCAGGGCTGCTCTCAATCCCTTCATGCCCCAGCCTCTAGTGATACCAGGGGTTGCCCCGACCCACGTGCAGGACCTTGCACTTGGCCTTGTTGAACCTCATGAGATTCACATGGGCCCACTTCTTGAGCTTGTCCAGGTCCCTCTGGATGGCATCCCCTCCCTCAGGCACGTCAACCACACCACTCAGCTTGGTGTTGTCTGCAAACTTGCTGAGGGTGCACTCGACCCCAC